>JAJKFI010000170.1:567367-607769 GCA_029204185.1 Lerista edwardsae | reverse complement strand
TAATAATAATAATAATAATAATAATAATAATAATAATAATAATAATACATTGCTACTGGGAAAACCATAGCTTTGACTATGCAAACCTTTGTTGGCAGGCTGATGTCTCGGCTTTTTATTAAGTTGTCTAGGTTCGCCATAGCTTTCCTCCCAAGAAGTAAATGTCTTTTAATTTCATGGCTGCCGTCACCATCTGTGGTGATCTTGGAGCCCAGGAAGATAAAGTCTGTCACTGCTTCCATTTCTTCCCCTTTATTTGCCAGGAAGTGATGGGAGTGGTTGTCTAAATTTGTCTAAATGATATCAAAAGCAAGGCCCTCCATTCTCAGGGAAAGCAAAGCTGGGAACCATGTCTAGTTTAGATTGCTGCACTTGCTAAGTTTCTAAGTTCCAGTTTCCGCCCCTTCTCAACTTGGGGGTATTTGCCAATACCAAACTGAGAGCTCCAGTTTCAGCATACTAAAAGGAGAGGTCTTCACCTTGACAATATGGAGCTTAGGTAGTAGGTTGCAGTCAGCCAACGTGAGCTCATCGCCATCAAGGAATTTGCGGTTGGATTGGCCCTCGTCTTCAGCGCTGTTCTCATCCACCTCTTCAGGTAGGGGTGTCATCATGTAAACGTCCAGCAGCTTCAGTGCTTTCAGTAAACCCTTCTCAAGGTCTAGGGAATGAGGGGAAGTTGGGTTGGGGAGAAGAGAGAATATGCAGAGCCATGAAAATCCAAGGGATGTGAAACATAATCTCTGGATGGTTCCAAGTACTGACTAAGGCAGCAAGGGAGTCACTGGGGATTCAAGGTGAAGATAGGCCAAGATAGTCAAAGGTACCCACTGCAGGGATCACTAATGCTCAAGAAGTAAGAAAACCAGTAAGAATTCAGGAAAAAGAACAACTTCAATCAATGAGAATGTGGTGGGTAGCTGGAAATGCGAACACGGCAGCCAATAGGAAATCAGAAAGCATGAAATGATGGAAAGGGTTCCAGTGAAGAGAAAATCAAAGAACAGGCATAGCCAATGGGAATGAAAGAGGACAGCCAATGAGAATGCATTCTGTGCATTAAAGGTAGGCAAGACAGAAGGTAGGTAAGACTGAATGAGTAAGGCATCAATGCAGCCACCAATGGGAATGAAGGGGGAAGAGTTAGGCAATGGGAAACAATAGCTGATGACCAATCAAAACCAAGATGCTTTGAATTGCCAAAGGCAGGGTGAAGATGAGCCAGTTAAAAGCAAGGATCGACTGATGCGTATGGAGGAAAGGAGCCAATGACAAAACATGAATCTGGAAATCAAGCTAAAGATACAGGGAAAAGGGATGGCTTTGAAATGACAATCATAGGAGAGAAAGAGCATCCATCCGTCCTCAAGATACTCACTAGAGTTAAGCGCTGGAATTGAGTTCTTGATATATGCAGAGAACTTGGCAAAGACGTCAAGCCCGGCGGTGTTGGACTCGGGGTTGCGAGCAGCCAACTTGGGGTACCTACGGAAGAGGAGGGAGATATCAATTACGGCTTGGCAGCACGACTCACAATTCCTCCTATGTTCAGATGTTTCCACCATCCCCACCTCCCAACCAACTCTATGTCCTTATTTAGCTCATACTTGGGAGGGCAGAGAACTTCTTCCAGAAACTCTTCAATTTTGTTGGTGTCTGTATGAACCTCAGTCCCATACATCAGGAATGGGAGCTGACCTCCAGGGCAGAGTTTCTGCACCGTCTCAGTCCTCCTACAACAATCAAAATGAATGAATGAATGAATGAATGAATGAATGAATCTATAGCAATTATGGACAATTTTATGGAATGAAATCAAATAATTCCTTGGGGTGGGGGGAAAGGATGCATAAAGGGTGAAGTAGTACCGAGAGGGAGGGATCAGTGAAATTTCACCTACCTTTTGGTGTCCACGGTGGTGACGTTGAAGGTCACTCCCTTGAGCCAAAGGACCATGAAGAGTCGCTGAGAGAAGGGGCAGTTCCCAATTTTGGCTCCATCACTCCCAGCCTGGAAAAAAAACCAAAACAGAACACCGAGGCTTAGCCAGGTGACCATAATCTTTCAGCCTCACCTACCTCCCAGGGCTGTTGGGAGGACCAAAGGAAGGAAGGAACTACGTAAGCCACTCCTGAGCTCAATATAAGATGGTATAAAATGTTTAGAATAAATAATGGGCACCGAACACACAAAAATTGTCAATGAGCGCAACACCATATTGTGCCACTAGAGGGAGACATGTCCCCACATCTCTTTGGGAATCTTCAACCATGCACACAGGAACTGCAGTGGAGAGCAGAAAGGGGTGAAATGTCTGGGTTCAAAACTCTGCTTAGCCACAATGCAATCATGACGCCATCCCTGGCTGGAGAAATAACTCTTTTCTGAGCTGAACCTACTCTTGCATGGTTTGAGGTAACAGGTGTATCGTGTACCCCAGAGCACCTGGGATGGGAGAACAGGAAGCCAATTCAGAACAATAATGCCTGCAGCCAGTCAGAGGAGACTGCGTTTATGAGACAGAACATCACAGGTGATTTTTTTTTCAGTCTCCCCCTTATAGAGCCACAACCATGTGGGAAAGAGCTGCAATATTTTTATTAGCATGGCCAGTGAGAAGGAGACCAAAATACTTCACATTCGTATACGCTTCCACTGTGCAATGCACTTCACAAATCTTCTCCTGAGGTTGTCCTCACAATAACCTCCATGTTGCAGCTGAGGCTGAATAGGAGCAGCTTGCCCAAGCAGCTCACAGCCACTCACCCAGAAAGGAACCAGAGTCAAGCCAAAAGAACTCTGAGCCAAATGATATCATAGCCCTCTTCAAATGTCTGAAGGGCTGTCATAAGGAAGAAAGGACATTTGTTCTCATCTGCCTTTGACAGCAGAACTAGGTCCAATTGGGTACAAACCGCAAGAGAGGAGATTCCGGCTGGACATCAGGAAAAAATTTCTTGACGGCAAGGGCAGTTTGACAGTGGAACAGATTGCCACTGGAAGGAGGTGGTGGATTCTCCCTCACTGGAGACCTTCAAGCAGAGGCTTGACAGGCACCTGCTGGAGATGCTCTAGGAGGATTTCCTACATGCAAGGGTTGGACTAGACGACTTTGTAGGTCCCTTCCAATCATATTCTATGAAAAGATTAATTGGGAAGATAAGGATGTCACTGCTGGTGGGGGGGGGAGTATTAACCCCCTTTGTATTCCTTTGCCACTACTGCCAGAGGGCAACACCAGGAGCAGAGGTGGTGCACCCTTGGGCAGCTAACATTGTTTCTTCCAAATGATGCTGCAAGACGGCATTTCCTCAGCTCTATGCACGTGGGAGGGGGGGAGAGGATGGTTGACACAGGAGCACCATGCTGGCAGGGGTGCTCTTTCTTATACCCAAAATTCACCCACCCCCCATACCACCAAGAAGAGCATTTCAGCTCTGCTTAAAAGGAACCAAGCAGTTTTCCTATTATATTATGGAAATACAAGTCCCAGCTGCAAGTCCCAGCATCAGCCATTAGGTGGCGAGCTTTTCACATCCTCCGAGTCTTCCCTGCAGGGCTAGAAAGCCCTGTTCTTGGTAAACCTTGATAGCTCCACAGGTTTATCATCAAGGTTCCAAACAGCTTCCTGGCAAGTTTCGAGAGAAACTTGCTGTCAGGTTCCTCCTAGCCCCAGTGCAGAGAAATCCTGAAAGGTGGGCTGTAACCTGAAGTTAGGCTGACACAGTTAGGCCAGCAAGGTTTGGCTGGCACAAGGGACACCGTACAGTATGTTTGGACCACACTAGGAGTTAAGGAGGCCAGCACACAGATGTGCACCTTCCTCCCTGCCTCTGAGTGGTTCAAATGTGCTTTAAGTTGGCCTTGTGCCAGCCTAACTTTGATGGCCTAATTGTGCCAGCCTAACTCTAGGCCAGGATTGGGCCCCGACTCCTGGGCTGCTGCTTCTGTTCTTAGAACTGGAAGCAAAACCAACCTTCCTGATATGCGCTGGGGCATGCATTGATTGTTGTTGTTCAGTCGCTAAGTCATGTCCGACTCTTCGCGACCCCATGGACCACAGCACGCCAGGCCTCCCTGTCCTCCACTAGCTTCTGGAGTTCGCCCAATTTCATATTCATCGCTTCGGTGACGCTATCTAACCATCTCATCCTCTGCCACCCCCTTCTCCTTTGGCCTTCAATCTTTCCCAGCATGAGGGTCTTTTCTAAAGAGTCCTCTCTTCTCATGAGGTGCATGAACTGATGGGGGGGGCACTATCTGGACTGTCGGCTTATCGCTGAAAAGCTTGACCACCATCGACACAGTATCCACGAGAGTCTCAAAGCAGAACTTCCCAATCAATCTCTCCCCCCCCATACACACACACACACACACACACACACACACACACACACAAAGAAACAAGCTCCTCACTTCTTGACTTGCACATCAGCACTCCTGGGAAAATCTGGCTAAGATGACAAGGAACTCCTCTTGGCAGCTGTTGCCCAGAAGAGGAGGCTCTCTGCCTTAAGCTGCCATGGAGACAGACCCAATCATCCTCGAAAGTGGCCTACAGCAACCACCCCTCACTATGGGAACAGACCGCTTCCCCCCCCCCCAATCCTCATGGAAACCTGTTGGCCCGGGTTGATGAAGGGCTTCTGTTCCTGGGTAGCGATTGCATCATCCAACCAACCCACGGCGTGGGCCAAACCACAGCTTCTCATCCGAGCAGCTGCGATCGAGCCCGTCTCTTGACTTGGGGCTGCCACCCGCCCATAAAACGCGATGATCACCGGGCATGTTCTGGGAGTCTATCGACGATCAACAGAAAAGCGAGTGGGGGCAGAGTTGGTCTGTGAAGACAAGACTGTGTGTCTGGAAACACATTTTGAAGGTGGTGGGAGTCGGCAACAAAGGACAATTGCAATGTCACTTTAAAAAGAAAAAAAACACCAATACACACAGTGTTATTTCCTGTATCATTCTGAGGCTGGAAACCAAAGTTGCCGCGGGCGATATTAAGTTACCTTTGTGACTTGCTTGTACCTCCCTGTTTAATAAGCAAAGAACTATGTGACTAGATACAAATGTTTACGTAAGCATGGCGATCAGCCCCTGCATGTCTCGTTCACAGACACTGCAAGCAGCTGCTCTCTCCATCCTTTGCCAGAGCCGCGACTAAACCAAAGCACCACAGAGGCCAGAGTGGGGCTCGAACACCAGGACTTGTGGACTTTTCAGATGCACACAGGAGCACCAACATGGTACCTTTTCGGCCTGGAATAATATCAGACAGAACCAGCTGGGGAACACAAAGGCATGAATGGAATAGGAATACAGGGAGATGCTGCATTCTGGGTCCATCTCTCCCAGTACTGCCTGCTCTGACAGGCAGCAATTCTCCAGCAGCTCAAGCAGAGGCATTTCCCAGCCCTGTCTCTCAAGATCTTTTAATCAGGCAAAGTGGGGACTGAACCTGGGAGATTCTGCACACAAGGGGTTCTCTTCGTCCCCACCCCATATCAGAACTTGAGCCCACCTGTCTGCTGTTTTGTCCAACCAATATTTCAAGTCCCCCACATACTGCTTGCACACAAGGGGCATTACACGCCACTGCCGTTTCCACTCAAGCACTGGGATCTCTTCCCTGGCAAGGCATTTCGTATCATTCGTCTTGATTCTGAAATGACAATGGTTCTAGTCTTCATGGACAGGGAGAAATGCGGGAAGAGCTTGGACAGTGCTGATTGAAGGCTGGGAAACCAGGCAAAGGTATTAAGCAGTGTCCCCCCTGGTACCTCAAACTGTGCTTACCCTATTATCCACCTGTGTCTCAAATTTCAAACATTTCTCCTAGGGCGCAATCCTAACCTGGAGCGAGGCTGGCACGGTTAGGCCATCAAAGTTTGGCCAGCACAAGGGCCACTGTAAAGCACGTTTGGACCACTCTCAGAGTCAGGGAGGATGGCGCATGTCTGTGCTGGACTCTCTGACTCCGAGAGTGGTCCAAATGTGCTTTATAGATGGCCCTTGTGCTGGCCGAACTTTGATGGCCTAACTGTGCCGGCCTCGCTCCAGGTTAGGATTGCGCCCCTGATCTCTATTTGCTTTAAAAACAAAGTTAAAATCTTGATCTTAGTTGCAAAATAGATTATATGGAATAAGTGTACACTTTTGTACATATTTAATTTTACACCATGTATTCATGTTCAGGACAGCGTTCCCATGGCTAAATAAGCGACAATATTTAGGTCTCCCTCAGTATTCTGCGATGCCATCCCCAAAGTTCTGCCCTCCATTTCCTTCCAACGTTTTAGTGCCAACTGATCAGAGCCCCTCCAAGCTTTCCCCCATCCTAAGGCTGCAATCCTCTGCACCCTCTCCAGGGAGCAAGTCCCACGACGGGGCCTACTCCTGAGTAGACATGCACAGGCTTGCGCTCACACAACTCCCGGCGCCTTCAGAATGACCAGTTTCCTCGGCTGTTCTTATTATAATCTTGACCTTCCTTTCCCAGCTGGACCCAAGTTTTACGTAAGGCTGGTTGTTAAAACAGGGCAGAAAACAGAACTGCAAAGCCATAAATGGAGAGAGGAAAAAATATGCCCTTCTCTGGAACAAGATCAAGCAGGAATGAGCCATAAAATGACAAGCCAAGCAGCTTCTGGAGAAAGTTGGTGTGGGGGAGGGCAGCTGCCTCGGCATGCTCTCATCTGCCTGCCCAGGATGGGGGGGGGGGAAGCGGGGAAGGGGGTTTCCTGGGCTGACGTCATTCTGCGGCTTAAGACTGAGGCTTTCAGTTCAACCTTCTGAATGGCAGGCAGGAAATTCCACTCCAGGCAGTCAGTAGCAGCCCAGACACCCAGCCCTCTGCTTATCTTCAGCTCATACATTCCACTCCAAGAGAAGCCAGATCTCAGCTCTATACTATCTACTGACGGATCCCAGAGACCTGAACACAGGCTCTCCCCCCCCCCGCCACCCTGCCCTAGGAGGACCCCACACAGCTCTCTTGAGGCGCCCAGGAAACCTGGCCTCCAACTGCACTGCCCTGGCCACTCTGCAGCTTTGCTGAAGGATGCCAGTCCCAAGTGATCACTGCTGAGACCTCTGTCTGTCATACCTCTAGCATGGCACATGTTGTTCAGTCGCTAAGTCGTGTCCGACTCTTCGCGACCCCATGGACCACAGCACGCCAGGCCTCCCTGTCCTCCACTAGCTTCCGGAGTTCGCCCAATTTCATGTTCATCGCTTCGGTGACACTGTCTAACCATCTCATCCTCTGCCGCCCCCTTCTCCTTTTGCCTTCCATCTTTCCCAGCATGAGGGTCTTTTCTAAAGAGTCCTCTCTTCTCATGAGGTGGCCAAAGTACTTGAGCTTCAGCTTCAGGATTTGTCCTTCCAGGGAGCAATCAGGCTTGACTTCCTGGAGGATTGCCCAATTGGATCTCCTTGCAGTCCAGGGGACTCTCAAGAGTCTTCTCTAACACGTGTAGGGCATCCCAATAGAATCAAGCAGAGGGGCTGATCTGGCCCTCCTGGAATCGCAGGGAGCCCTCTTCTTCTGCACCCTTTCTAGACAACTCATGTGCTAAGCCTCAACCACTAGACCAGTGGCTCCCAACCTGGGCTCCCCTCCCGCCGGGAAACAAGAACCACTGTATACCCCTTTAAGGGAGTGGTTGAAGCAGTGACAGCAGCCACAGTCTGTCTGGGATTGTGCTGCCGCTCCTGCTACGAAGAGCTCTGTTAAGGTACCTGGGATGGGGGGGTAGCGTGGCCATCCTGAGGGGGTGGGGCAGAAATCCCCCCTGCATGCCGCCCCGCTGCCCTAAACAGCTACTTGCAGCAATCTGACCCATGCCTGAGCTTGTGCAAACCTTGAAATGAGTGTGATCGTCGCCGAGAGTTATTTGGGGCAGCAGCACGGCCTGCAGAGGGGATTGCCAGCCCCTGCCCCATCTGGATGGCCGCACTACCCCCCCCCCCCCGCAGGTACCTTAACAGAGCTCTTTGTGGCAGCAGCGGTGCGATCCTTGCAAGGCTGCCTCTGCTGTCACCGCCCTCCTCCGCAAGGACTTACAGGGTTCCCTACCTTCACGCAAAGGTTGGAAACCACTGCACCAGACCGTACCCCCTTTACTTCCCTTCCCTGGAGCCCTTTCAGGCTCTAACCCACTTGGTTCCTGTACTCCTCTCTCTAAGGGCAGCCCAGTTCAAACACCCACCAATATTCATTCATTCATTCATTCATTCATTCATTCAAATAGTACTTATATACCGCTTTTCAACACAAAGTTCACAAAGCGGTTTACAGGCAAATAGTAATAATAAAGTTAAATGGCTTTAATATGACTGCCAGGTACAGCCTCTAGAAGGATTTTTAAGGATCACTGAGTTTGGAAATGCAGCAGCTTTTCCCTCTGTGCTGCTGCAGCCATGGAAGAAGCTGCCCTCGGGCTCCTTCAAGGTTCTGCCGGGCCCGTCGGGTTCTGGGCCCCAAACAGTCCTACCTGCCAAAGAGGAGAGGCCGGCACAAAGAACTCCACTTGGCTTGGCAACCGAGAGAGCCCCACCCTGGAATGAATCTGAACTGTACACAAGCTTTTGGACCCAAGCCCTGAGTCTGATTATCCGAGGAGAGGTGGGGGGAGTCTGGCCCCAGGGCTGGAAATAAATACATCAGACAAGACAGGCATTTCTGGAGGAACGGCATTTTGTGATTGCTATATATAGGCGCCGATCAAATAGAACCAGGGATCCCATCTTGCTTCCACTAGTGCGTGCATGCACACGGGCACATGCGCTTGTACACACCCAAGCCAATGTAAGGAGTCTTTGTTCCCAGCCTCCACGCACCTTGTAAAGCCAGGAATCCTGGCACCTTGGCTGCCTCTAACTCAATATTTATGTATTTACCTTGCTAGCCAGGGTAGAACGTTGCAGAAGGGAGCGAGAGAACTTAAAGTGATACTCAAAGTATCTTTTTTTTAAAAAAAAGGACAGGAGCCAAAGCAGCAGAAAGCTTCCACCTGCTAAATTCTGCGCCGGCTAAATCCTGCTTCCTATTTCAACCAGCTTGGCCCTGACCCACAATTCTCCATGAACATAAGAAGAGCCCGGCTGGAACAGGCCACAGGCCCATCTAGTCCAGCTTCCTGTCTCTCTCAGTGGCCCACCAAATGCCTCAGGGAGCACCCGAGACAACTACATACCTGCATCTCGTTGCCACTCCCCTGCATCAGGCATTCTGAGGTAAACTGGTGGCCAGTCAAGGTAAACTTCTTTACCAGAAGAAGTTCTTTACCTTCTTTAAACTTCTTCTTTAAGGCCAGTCTGAGGTAAACTTGACGGGTGGCCAGTCAAGATTCTCCACAGCATTTCTCTTTGACAGCCACCGGAACCAGACGCCCCTCTTCAGACAGGTATTCATAGGAACTGCCCCACTGGATCAGGCCATCTAGTCCAGCTTCCTGTATCTCACAGTGGCCCACCAGATGCCTCAGAGCACATAAGACAAGATACCTCCATCTTGCTGCCACTCCCTGCACCTGGCATTCTGAAGTAAACCCAGGAGTCCTGCCCGCTACCCCAGACTGTTAAAAAAAAAAAAAAAGGACCACCAATTGATTTGCACTTCTAACATTTTGTATGTTTCCTCAGGTGAGTAATAACACTCAGGTGAGTCAAAATAGCACATACTGTATATTCAATATGAGCTCAGGTGAGTAATAACGGCTCAGGTGACTAATAATAGCACATACTGCATATACAATTATCACACTTGCCGCCTACAGCACTGAGCGCCATTCAACAGCAACTGGCCAACCTGCTTGGACGTCGCAGTGAACCTGAGCAGGCAGAAGCGTTTATTTTACTTATTTATTTAAAAGATTTATACCAGCATTTCCTCGGCCAAGCAAAAGCCCAAGGTGGCTGCCTATACAGGCATGCCCAGTATCCGCTGGGGTTCCGTTCCAGACCCCACCGCGGATACCTGAAGTCGTGGATACTGGGACACCTTTGTAAAGACAGAGGAACATCAGTAGTTTTGCTGCAACAAGGTTATATTTATACTTGTATTTTTTTAGACTTGTATTTATATACCGCCTTTCTTAAGATCCCTAGATTTCTCTAATGACTGTAACGCAAGGCGGTTTACATAGGCAGACTTTTATTCACAAGCCCCAAGGTTTTTACAATTTACAGAAATGTTCTATCTTTCAAGAACAACACTCATACAGATGGATCCTTCTGGATTTAGCCTTCTTTCTTAGCCATCCGTCTGTCTTCTGCTGGCTGATAAGAGGCTTCCCTGCTCCCCCAGAGACGCAGCTGACTTCAGCACACTCCTCCTCCCACAAGGCAGCAGGAACTCAGCTTTTAATCAGCTGCAGTTTGCAAGGTCTGCCGCTCACAGAGACTTCCGGTAGTCTCGAGCTCACGACCTTCGGATCTTCAGCTGTTATCTTCGGGCAAACGGAGGCATTAACCCTCTCGGCTAAATCTTCTGCCCGTTTTTGTTCTGGTTAACAAGGACATTCGTATAATGTTCCCCTATCTATAGGCGTCCCCTGTATCCACGGTATCTGCGGATAACTGAAATCATGGATAGTGCATCAGTGGATATTTTATTTGGATATTATACAGCACTGCAGTTCCCCCCACCCCTCATGCCCCGGAGGACCCCAAAAAAGGCACAGCTCCTGAATGCGAAGAGGAATTGCGACATGTGACAGAACTGGAGCCACAAGGGGAATTCACAAGGGGATTTTGCTCATCAAAGCTGCCTGCGTGCCAGGGGCCCTCCAGCAGCAACTTGCTGGTGAAAAACGCCAATTTCAGAAGCTTTCAGCGAAAACAGACAGCTAATGTGCTGCTTCGGCATGCAATGGTCCCTCATGGGGAATGCTGGAGCTCGGTCTCCAGCAGCTGAGCCCTGGATGGCCCAAGTCATAGTGCCCATTTTCTCCCCCCCCCTCCCATCCTGGTTTCGGTGCCACTTTTTCCCTTGGTTCCCCAGGCTGCCCCAAACAAGCCCTGCGATGTCAGGAAAGATCAATAACCCAGACCAGCAGCAGCCCTCCTGGGAGTTTGCACCTGCTTTCTTTCCCCCCCTCCAGAAGCACAATCCTGCTCCCAGTAGGTGTGGAGCAAAGGAGGAGATTGTGAGCGAGCGAGCCGCTGCTGGAGAAAGGAAGCACCAACTTCCTGTGCTGCAGGGAGCGTCTAGAGAACTCGCAGGCTCTTGATCTCAGGAGCATGCCTGCCTGCCTGCCTGCCTGCCTGCCTTATTAAACAGCTCCTTCACTTGCCTGTGGAAGCCCTCGCCTGGTCTTCTGAGAGCTTGCTTAAGCCAATGTGACCAATGTCATCATATGGATGGCATTGGGTGCCAGGCATTGGCCATCACTTTGGGGTGGGGGGGGGAGCCAGCACGAGCACAGTGAGCATATCACCTGCTGCTGCAGCCTGGATCTCTATGGGCTGTAAGACAGTGGGGTGAGCAGAGCAGCTTTATCTTGCCTGCCCCGGCCTACAATTGGCCCAAAATGGGCCTCCTGGAAGCAGTTGGCGGAGACGTCATCATGTCATCACCAACTGTCTCCAAGTGGTACACTCTGTGCGCAGCACCACACGCGCTCTTCTTGGTGAGTGGGGGGCCCCCTGCAGGGAAGGTAGGGGCCCCGTGGGGATGCCCCACATTGGGCCCTGCCGCTCCTGGAGCTGGCCCTGGTGACAGCGCCTGACAGTCCTCGCTGGCCAAGAATGAGCAAGAGCCAGACTCAATTTCCTGCTCAGCAGTGCACCTCTTTGGGTGACGAGGCTGGTCATTGGAGCTGAGCCATATAGCACAAGCTTCATCTGCAAAAGGGCCCACGTTCATTTCTCAGCACCTCCAGGTAGGGCTGGCAGAGGAGTGCAAGGGAGTGGCCACAGGATGCAGGCATCTTGTTGTCTCATGCCTCCCTGGGGCACCTGGTGGGCCGCTGTGAGATACAGGAAGCTGGACTAGATGGGCCTTTGGCCTGATCCAGCGGGGCTCTTCTTATGTTCTTATACAGAGACCTCTCCCTGAAATCCCAGAGAGCCACTGCCTCTCAGTGTGTAGATCAGCCACCTCCCAACTGTGGCCCACAGCACTGCAGCATCTAAAAGTCTCAACAGCGGAGTCTTACCATTCCATTCCACAGCCTTACTTCTTCGCACCTGATATTTGCAGTCACACCAGGACATTGCCCCAGAAGGCTCTATACACCCATTTCTAGGAGGGGGAAGAGGCTGTCCAATATAACTCATTGCAAAGATTGGGTGCAAGGAAAGGCTACTGCAAGGCAGAACAGTAAGGCTTCACCCCTGTCACCCTACACCCAAGATTATTATGTTGGGCCACCAGATCCAGCCTGTGGGCCAGAGTTTGGAGGACCCTGGTGTAGACCACGCTGAGCTTAAGGGCGTAGTCCTAACCTGGAGTTTGGCTGGCCCAGTTGGGCCAGCAAAGTTTGGCTGGACCATTCTTGGAGTCAGGGAGGATGGTGCACATCTGCATGCTGGCCTCTCTAACTCCTAGTATGGTCCAAACAGACTTTACGCTGGCCCTTCTGCTGGCCAAACTTTGCTGGCCTGACTGTGCCAGCCTAACTCCAGGTTAGGATTGTGCTCTGTGTGACTAACAGCCTCTGAACATTCTCCCCTCAGAGGCAAGAAAGCAGACTAAGAAAGAGCTTGGGCTCCGAATGTTCAAGAAATACGACTTCCGGCTCTCAGCTCTAAATTACTGCAACTTTAACTAACAGAAGCAAACACGCCTGGTTCTCTGCCACAGGCTTTGGCCTGATTCAAGATACAAGCACCACTGAGAGGCGGGGGGGTGCAGGTGCGTTCCCCGCCCGCCCAGCCACCCACACTGGAAGCAGAGCTCTGATTAAGTGCAGCTGGGACGCTAACAAGAGGTGTAAAGAAGAGGGAGGCTGCGTGTGGGACCAGAGAATGATTACAGGGAGTAGAGAGTGAAACCAGCTGACTGAAAGAATGTGAAGAGTTGGCAGCGTTCCGTAGAGGTCATCCAGTCAAGTCCAGCCCAGGCTTACTATATGCAAATAAAAGGTGTTTTTTTTTTAAAATGCAAGTGTCTAAACCAGTGATAGTTTCTGTCAATTCTTGCAAACTCCTGAGCAGGACAAGCAAGCTGGAGTTGCCAATGTCCCGTGCCTTCAAAACTGCTTTCCTCAGCAATGGTGCTGCTGTGGGCACAAGAGAAGTCAAACTTGGCAGAATTTCCTCTGCCTCATTCCACTCTTAAAGGTACAGTAACCTTTGGACTTACAGGTACATGTAAAGGAAAATGTGTTTCCCACACCCCAGGTTCCCTCCTTCCCTTATCAGATCTAGTAAAGGAGGAATTTAGACTGTGGCTAATGCAGTTTATATCCAAAGCAAGCAGACAGTTTCAAAACTATGTCAGCCTTGGACAAAGCTGCTCCCCTTTTCAGGAGCCTCAGAGAGGCATCTTCACAAAGGTTTTGCAATATATGTTTGCAAGAAATCACCAAGCCGATTCATCAGACAGTTTCATGGTGACTAAACTCTGATTGATAGTTCCAGTTTCCACTGCAGCTCATCAAGTGCTAGACTTTGGCCAAGTCTCTCTTCTTCAGAAAGGTAATATAAAGGTTTCCCCACAACCGAATGGTCCAGTTGTAACTGACTGTAGGGGGCAGTGCTCATCTCCGTTTCAAAGCCTATAGAGCCGCCGTTTGTCCGAGGACAAGCTTCTGTGGTCATGTGGCCGGCATGACTATACGCCGTAGCGCACGGAATGCCGTAACCTTCCCACCAAAGTGGGATCTACTCTTTATCTACTTGCATTTTGACGTGCTTTCGAACTGCTAGGTTGGCAGGAGCTGGGACAAGCAACGGGAGCTCACTCCGTCGCGTGGTCTCAAACTCCCAACCTTCCGGCCAGAAAGCCCAGCAGCAGCGGTTTAACCCGCTGCGCCACCACGCCCCCGTCTCTCTTCTTTAGTCCCCGTCTAAACTTTTCCAGTGTAGAGGAAACAAGTGAAGCATGCCTATGAACATGCTCCTTTTTGCGGAGGCCCTCACTCCTGCAGCCCCCCATACTCACCAGGATGAGCGGCAGCGGTTTGGTACCCAGCAGCAGCAGCGGCAGCAGCACCTCTGACTGCTTCCATGAGGGGGCCTGACTTCAAACCCATTGCACCCGGGAGCAGGAGGGAGGGCCACCCAGCTGAAATGCTCTACTCGCTGGGGTCTCCTCGCAACACCGTGGCAGGGAAGATTCCATGCTGGAGTATCAGCTAGAGAGTGAGGTGCCAGCAGCAGTTGTGGGCACTTCACCCACCACCCCAATGTGGGGCTCTGTAATGGCCGGGGCCAGGCCCCAAAAGCATCTGGGTGTCTCCTGCCCTCTGAGACTCCTTGTAGAGCTTTTTCCAGGGGAAACAAGCAGGAGAATTTGGACACCGACCAAGAGCCCCAGCTGCTGCAACTCTTCCCTGTGCAAAACAGCTAATTATCATCCATTGGGTGCAGCTCAGCACTTACGCAAGGGTCTGTGTAGTATTGGCTGGCCAATTAAAGGCTGGCATTTTGGCCAATAAAAGCCTTGTTTTTGGGGGTGGGGGTGGCGGCATTATTTTGTTCCTGAACCGGGTGAGCGCTAACAGGCTGTGGTGTCTGGAGGGTTGCCTGAACACTCGCCCAGATTTTGCTGCAGGCTGTGTTGCCCAGCTGTAAGTACTTGCGCCTGGAGACACCTCTGGGGTTCAGAGGTGTTCCTGTGTCTTATGTTTGTAACTATCTGTAATAAAGTTCCGTTGTTTGCAGAGGCAGATCTAAGGGAGGGCAGAGCTCTAAGTTTTGCAAGAAGCCTTACCTTGCAGTGGAAATCACTCCTCTCCTGCCCCGTTTTAGCCAATCCTCACAGGGCAAAGCAACATCTTGGCGTTGCTTACTGGCTACCGCAGCAAGGGAGAGGAGGGATTTACAGGACAGGGTAAGGCTCTTCTTGCAACACTTAGAGCTTTGCCCTCCCTGTAGATCCGCCTCTGGTTGTTTGTGAATAGGTCAGCCTTGATTTATTCCTTCCTCTGACCAAAAGAGCCTTAACCTCTGGCTGAGATGCAACCGGCTCAGGCCCACATTGGCCAAGTTGCCTTAAGGCCAGCCCTGATTGCTGTCCATCATCTTGTCACAGCGAATTAATATCAGATGTGGCGAGGTTGCTGTTGGTTTACACACCTACAGAGGAATAAAAAGGTGGGCCTCAAGGACTCCAGGTATTTAATCCTCCCTAACCAGCTGACAGTGCCTACCTCTTTCAGGGACCCTCCCGCCGAATGCTTATTTCAAGGATGAGAGAAGGTTGGTAAGTGCTGTGCTAAGGTATGCCAAAGCAGGGGAATTGGGGATTCCTTATTGATTACATTTGTATCCCACATCGCTTCCATGCTGACACTGTGCAGGGAGCTCTCAGGCAACCTCCCATCTGAACAGACCACTGGGACTGGTTTTATCACAAGACGAGCCAGTTGGCTGCAGTGGAAACGTAGAACGGATTTGTGGCTATTTTGCGCGCGCGCACACACACTGTGTGAGTTCTGCACCCTACATGAACGAATCCTTAAAAGAACAAGAGCTTCCTAACACAAACATCTCCAAATCTTGCTTTCACATAATCGCAAGGCAGCCTGAACCAAGCCACTCATTGCCTCCACCTGCAAGATGGTGATAATAATGCTGAGCTACCTTACAGGGTTGTTTTAAAGATTTACAACAAGGTAAGATATGGGTAAGAACTGCCAACCTAGAAGTTTGAAAGCACGTACAAATGCAAGCAGATAAATAGGGACCACTTCGGTGGGAAGGTAACGGCATTCTGTGCACTACAGCGTATAGACACACCGGCCACATGACCACAGAAGCTTGTCCTTGGACAAAAACCTGCTCTTTGGCTTAGAAACAGAGATGAGCACCGCCCCCTACAGTCGGTCACTAGACTATTCGGTCGTGGGGAAACCTTTACCTTTTTAAGATAGGGGAAGAACAATAAACACTCCAAAGTGCCACTAAAATGTGAGACACGGTATAATTACACAGAGAAGTTAACGCCCTACCTCTTTCTCCCCAGGGAACCTGTCAACAGGCATTGTCCCCAGACTTTCAAGCTTAGCCATGCAGCCTTGAGAGCTAGAAGCTTGATTAAAAAAAGAAACAACGGGCAAGATTCATAGGGTGAGAAAAGTCAGTACCCAACAGCCATTTTCCACCTTTGAACACAGCAAGAGCAGAATACTGTATACCAGTTGTTCCCAAACTGTGGGTCGTGAAGCACCTAGGGCAGCCGAATTGAAAATATGGGATGCTGGAAAGGGAGAGGGTTGTGGTTGTTTTGCTTGTGTCAAGGTTGTAAATAGGCTTTTTTTTTTCCTTTGTGATTCACTTTGCTATTGGAAAATGGCTGAGAAATAACCCAACTTATTGCTGCATTCTCAGGAAAGCAACAGGCTTTGGCGTCACAAAGGTAGCACTTCTGGCCATGACATCACTTCTGGTGGGTCCCGGACAGTGGTGGTATCTAAAGCGGGAGAAACTGGTCAGCTGGGCGGGACTTACATGTGATTGGCTGCCCATCCGTTCGGTTCCGCTGCCTGCCCGCCCACCGCATGGGCTGCCCTGGCCTCGGAGGGGGTGCCTGCTTACTGGGGGTACGGGTAGAGGTGCGCCGGGTGCCTGGGCGAGCAGCGGTGGGGCGCGCCAACTGGGGGCAGCCTGCGCAGCGGGCAGGCAGGCGACGGAACGGAATGGACGGGCTGCCAATCAACCGTCCATCCCGCCCAGCGTTCCGGTTCCTCCCGCTTTAGATACCACCACTGGTCCCGGACAGATTGTCATTCTAAAGAGTGGGTTCCAGAGAAGCAGTGCCGTATACACAGGCCTGCCCACTGTGTCTGCTGGGCTTCTCCAATTCTTGTTTTTGTCCATGTCTGCTTCTTCCCCTCTCTGTTGAATCAAGTAATGGGGAAAGCAACTGAGAAAACAGCCCTTCCTGCCAAATGCAAGAGGCGGTCAGGAGACACAGTCACAAGGGAAACCCAAGACAAGGGTGTTTGCGGGGTGGAGACCTGGGTCTCCTCAGCTCCACCCCTGTCCCGGGCCTACACAAATCTGCTTGATATTTGTTAATTTCCTTTCTGTTGAGACGACAACAGCAACTGGAAGCAATGTTGCAATCAATGAAGTTTAATAATTCAAGCAAGAAAAGCAACAGAATCAATAAAGACAGAAGACAGCAGCACAAGCTCAGGTCAACAAACAGGCACAAGAAAATAAAAGAGGGGGTGACTTGCCACAAAATGGCTGCTGCCCTGTGAAACTGGTTCCCTCGAGAAGCCTCCATTTTGGCCCAGCGAGCCACCAAAACAGGGGCTCTATAGAAAGCTCAGCAGGCTGCATTTGACCTGGTGGGTCAATTTATAACAGTATAAATACTGTTGTTGTTGTTGTTGTTGCTATTTAGTATTATTAATTTGTGCAAGCCTGTTCTAGCCACAGTGACTCAGGGACACACTCCAAATGCCCCATCAACGGACATACCGATTTTATTGTTTTTGTTTTCAATAAAACGAAGGGCCAACACTGAAGTTTTGCTCTGCCCAAGGCACAGAAAACGGTTTTTCCTCGCCACTCCCCTGTTTCCACAGGCAGCCATCACAATCGTGTGCTTGTTTTTTGCACTGCGGTTTGGGGAGGGAAACAATGGGCCCAACTTGACATGTTTCCAAGCGGCAGCCATAGATCACAGTGGGTTGTGCCCACTGAGAAATGGCCGTTGACAGACAATCCAGTGTGAGGAAAAACGCAGCTTACACCAGAAAATGGTCAGTTGAGGCCCTTACAGAACAGACCAGAGGGCTTTAGCTGGCGTGTGTTTTCTGACAGGATTAGGACATTTGGACAAGAAACAGACTTCAGACCCTGTAGACAAATTCTGTTTATCCCACAGACCCCCCCCCTCAGTAGCACCTTCTAAGGCCAAGTGTAAACATGGAGGTTGCAAACCAAAGATTTCTCCATCACCACCACCCTATTGCTGGACCCCTTTCAGAGCCTGAAAGCCTCCTTCACATTTTACTTTCTTCAACATTTCTGCCCCGCTTTCCCCACACACACACACACACACACACACTTACAGCACAATCCTAGGCACATCTACTCAGAAGTAAATCTCAATTTGTTCAATGGGACTTACTTCTCAGTAAGCATGCCCAGGATTACAGATGTAGAGTCGAAAAGTAGCATCCATTATAACCACATCCAACATGTTTCAAAAAATAAAAACCGAGCGTTGCTACATCACAGCAATTAAATCGTAATTAAACAGCGTGGCAGAACTTTGAATACCTAACGATCAACAGCCTACCTCATCCCAAGCCAAACATTTAGTGAAATAGTCCCCATCATCACCAAATACCAGAAGGAGAGCAAACAGACCTCTAATAGGAGGGAGTCACCCCTAAAAAGGCCCTGAATACCAAAACCTGTTTCAATTTACCAGGAACAGTCCCTATTTTCTGTAACCTACTCACGAAGTCATACAGGTTGAGAATCCTTTATCTGGACTGCTTGGGATAAGGAGGTGTCTGGATTTCAGAATTGCATAAAGAAATGCTTCCTTTTGCTCTTTTCACTGTAACCTATTCGGGTGTCATCTGGACTTTTTGACATTTTTCAATAAAATACATACTACAGAGAAGCGAATTTACAGTCTGTATGTAAGAATGAGCACCAGACTTTCTAGTGTTCACAGTACAGAAAGTTTTTTTTTAAAAAGCCTTGGGCAAAAATGTCCGGATTTTGGAATAGTCTGGATTTCGTGTAAGGGATAATCTACCTGTACCTTGTCCCTGTTTTGTCTTTGGGAGAGTTACTGGGGGTATTTTATAAAAGATCAAATTCTGCCACCGCCACCACCCGGTAACAACTGATCCAGATTGCAGAATGGGTTTGAGGAGCAGCAGCTCTCTATTAAATACAACCACATCAAATATAGGAAATGAAACTTAAAAACAAGATTGTTTTCAAAGTTAAAAATGGGGAACAGTTATGGTCCGTTTCTTCCAGAAGTCAGTGCAGGAGGACAGGCTACTACAGTGCAGTGGCTCCCAAACCTTTGCACAGAGGTTCTATGCAGTGGTGTCATCTACTCACCAGTAGACGGTACGCTGGGCGGGACTTAGCGTGATCGACAGCCCGTCCACTCACTTCCGCTTTCTTCGCGCTCCCCGCGCGGCTTTCCCTCGCCTCGGAGGGAGCGCCTGCTCGCCAGGGGGGATGGGTGGGGGACGCGCCGGGTGCCTGGGCGAGCATGCGCCCCCTCCGAGGCGAGGGAAAGCCGCGCAGGGAGCGCGAAGAAAGCGGAAGTGAGTGGACGGGCTGTCGATCACGCTAAGTCCTGCCCAGCGTACCAGCTACTGGTGAGTAGATGACACCACTGGTCTATGTAGTGCTCATAGCTAACGGCTGCAGACATAGCTATAAAACCGACATAGCTACTTTAAATTTTAACTGTTTTAAATATTGTTTTTAACATGGTTTTTAATTGTTAAACTTTGTGTTTTATTGTACTTTTTATGTTGTAAGCCGCCTTGGGTGCCCATGGGGCAGAAAGGCGGGATAGAAATAAAATAAATAAAATAAAATAAATACCCTCCTTCAATATGTTAGTCCTTTCAAAAAGCCATACCTGCAAAAGTGAAGGCACAATCCTAACCTAGAGTTAGGCTGGCACAGTTAGGGCAGCCAAGTTTGGCCGGCACAAGGGATACCATAAAGTATGTTTGGACCATTCTTGGAGTCAGAGAGGACAGCACACAGATGTGTGCCATCTGCCCTGACTCCAAGAGTGGTCCAAATGCGCTTTACGGTGTCCCTTATGCCAGCCAAACTTGGCTGGCCTAACTGTGCCGGCCTAACTCCAGTTAGGATTGCGCCCTGAATCTCATTAATTGTGTGATGGATGCATGCTTTAAATATGAGTTTTCCCTTTAAAAATACAATAAGGCAATGGCTCAACCGAGGACCGGGCTATTTGAGGGACCGCTTTCCTCCATACAATCCTACCTGTCTGTGCAGATCATCAGAGGGAGCCTTTCTGACTGTGCCCCACCATTAGTGGTGAAGGGGGTGGCAGCTAGGAATACGGCCTTCTCCGTGGTGGCTCCTCGGTTATGGAATGCACTCCCCTTGGAATCAAGAACTGCTTCCTCACTGGGGACCTTTCAGCGGGGCCTTAAACCCTTTTTATTTTGAAAGGTGTTTTGTGTGAATGGTTGACTGGCCTCTTTTAATGAAATGGTTTCAACGTTGGTGGTTTCTGAGCTGGTTTAACTGATGTCATTTTAATGTTTTTAAGATACCGTTTTAATATTTCAGTCTCTAATATTTAGATAAGTTATCTAAATATTTAAGATACAAATATTTAATTTCATTTGTAAGCCGCCTTGAGTACCCTTTGCTGAGGAAAAAGGCAGGATGAAAATCTTTTAAATAAATAAAAATAAAATAAACAAACCCTTTCCTCTTCACCCCATCCATGCATTCTGAAGGGATGAGCAACAGATCAGACGCAAAAAAGGATTCACCACATTCCCAGTCCAACAGTGGTCAGCCCAGCCCAGCCCAGCCTAGCCCAGTCTCATCCCTAGAATATAAATAACAATGCTGAACTACCTGCACAAGTTGTTACATGGAAATTGCATGCTCTAAGCCTTCAGGTTGGGGCTAAGTTAACACAAACCAATTTCCCAAGAATTGTTGACCTACCTCAAACCATATCCTTCTTCCGCCTCCCTCTCCACTCCCTTCCTGTCAACAGCGCATGGTCACTTCTACATAATACAAAAATCTCATGACTTAGGGACAGAAGAACTGGCCTTCCACTGCCCTCAGATAAATCTCATTGCTTTCTAACATTCTACAGCATGCTGTAACATTCTGATTATCTCTTATCTGAACTGCTTGGGATGGAAAGGTGTCTGGATTTCAGAAAGTTGTATAAATATAATGTATAAATATAAATATGCTCGTGCTCTTTTCACTGCTACCCATTCAGGTGTCTGTTGGCCTCTTTGACCTTTTTCAACAATGTCTGCATAGGCCAGTGATGGCGAACCTACGACACGTGTGTCAAAAGTGACACGCCACGGCGTTTTGGCCGACACACCAGCATTTGCCAACACCCAATAACAACTGAAGATTTTTTGCAATGGTTTGATGTTTCTTCATATAATGCATTGCCCTATACATGATTGGACTATATATTTTTAAATAAATGAATATGTAAATAATTTTTCTCTTTTGTTGGAAGTGGGGAGTGACACGCAAGCACAGTCAAATTAGGGTTTTTTGACACGGCAAACCCAAAAGGTTCGCCATCACTGGCATAGGCACACATCACAGAGCTTTGCATCCTGTATGTGGGGATGAAAACAAGACCTTCTTTCTACAGAAAGTTTAAAAAAAACCTAGGACAAAAAATATCTGGATTTTGGAATAGTCTGGATTTTGGATGTCCGGATAAGAGATAACCTGCCTGGAATTGCCAGCACCTTCCCCTTGAGAGTGTTGATGAACATTCCATGCCACCACAGCAGCCACTGTCTGGGAGGGATTCACAGAATGCAGAGAATTGGCTTTAAGCCTCCAATACAATCGAGCCCAGCTTTAGGAGTTCTTGGCAAATTGCACTTCAAAGGCCCCCAAACAGTTGCTCACGAACACCCACACAAAGGTAGTATCAAGGAACAGCAGTGGAACCACTTGAGAGCTCTGCACTCTTGGCAGTTGCCAATGTTGTGTTTCCCACTCCCCACCCCGGCCCGGAATAATAGAAACTTTTTAATTTAAAAAAAACCAGGAAAAACCTGCAGTTTCTGTATTGGCCGGGACAAGTTTAGTGCAAACAAGAGTGGTTCAAACTACAAAATTAAAATGAAGTAGCCCACAGTGCTCCTGGAAGTGTCAAATCCTCTGTTGATTATTCAAAAATCCTACAATGATAGCAAAATAGTCTACGTGTCTTCTGACCGTCCTATGCTAATGAACTCAGAGCAGTGGGGCATTGTGTGAGAAAAGGAACGTCCCCTTTCTTAAAATTAAAAAGCAACAGACACGTACACACACACCCCTGCTCTTATTTTTGCATCTGGCACCCTCCCTCCATTACCAGAGAATAAACAATAGCTGCCAACTCCAAGTCTGATATGAGATCACCATGAACATTTGTGGCGCTCGAGCTCCATAAGGTTCTGGCTCTCTCCTTTCCACCAGAGACTGTTCAGACTTAGGCCCTTTAAACCAAGGATGCTCGCAGCAGGCCTTTCCCCAGGACTGGAAGATTGTTCTGATCAGAAATGGACCCCTAGACCCACACTGAAAGTGGGGCCTAAGTATTCCTTATCCAGACAGGGAGGCAGAAACAGCTTCCTATTCAAATGCCCCGGTATCCACTGGGGTTCTGTTCCCTATCACCCGGGTGGATACCTGAAACTGTGGGCACCTTGCTAAAGTTAGGGGAACATCAATGATTTTGCTGCAATAAGGTAAAAAAAAAGATTTGTTTAATGTTCCCCTATTTTCTTAATAGGCATCCATAGTATCCGTGGATAACTGAAACAGTGGATACCAAATCAGTGGATATTGGGGCATCCCTATGTATAAGGAGGATGCCAGCAGAGAGAGAAATTTAGGACACAGCTCAGGGGAGGACATTGGCATAAGCCTTAGTGAATCAGATCAAAAGTCCACCCAAATGGTTCTGGAAACCATACAAGCATGGCATGAAGAAAGCACGCCTCGTGACCCCCAGTATCAGGTGTGTTGTCACTCAACGCAGAGGTTCTACCATGGATGCTGAGAAGGACTAGGAAAATGCCAACAGAACTAGGGAGAGTGACATTCAGAGCTGCAGAGATAAGGAGGCAAAGCAGGTTAGAATCAGGTCCAATCAGGGACGAACGGAGCCCCGAGTGCGCCCATGGCAGGGCGATGAAACCACGCCCCCAGCACGTCGCCCCGCCCCGTGTGTCGCCCAGCCACGCCTCCCTGCACCCGGAATAGCTCCATTTTGGAGTGGAATTTTGTGTGGCCCCCTTGGTGGGGCAAGGGGGCCACACAATGCGCGGGTTAGTCCACGGACTCCGCGCAATGGCACCCCGCCACCCTGCCCCTGCCCATGGCTCATGACACCCCAGCCTACACCCTTCCTCCACCTCTGGATCCAATCACAGGTCCCAATTGCTGGTTACTTGTTAAGACGCATCTCATTCCTCACATCTCATTCGTCGTAGACTAAACACCTCAGAGCAATTTAAATAAAAAGACTGTTTTGATTCCTGCCATGCCCTTTTGCCCTTTCACCATTTGATTCTTTTGTATATTGTTGGCGTGAAATTGTAAATGTTGTGCCACATGATGCTGAAAAAGCAGGACGCAAATTTTCAAAACACATATAAATAAAAATCAAAAGGAAGCGCCCATTCAGGCACAAGACCCAGCGGAGACCAGAAACTTCGCTAGAAACACTGTAACAGCATCCAGATCTGGGCACTTTAGGGCTCCAAATGGAATTTAAAAATGACCCTCCCCACTTCTCTCAGAATTGGCTCTGAACAGGCAATACACTTTCTGCAAAACCCCAAGGTAGTTTCTAGAAAGCTTTTCTTACCCACCAGGGCCTGCCCTGGAGGGCCACATTATGGGAAACACAGGCTGAAGGTTTCCCTCATAACCCATTTACAGGACTTGCTTTCAGAATGTTTTTTGAAAGCAATGAAGTGTGAGAGCTGAACACGCACCAGACATTTAAGTTGCAAAGGTACACATTAACTCAGCTGCCTTCACCTTAGCTCTGCCCTCTGGAAAGGAGCTCCAGGACATGACTGGGAAAGGGTGGCGAGTCTGTTAGGAAGGTATACAATTAAGGCAAGCCAGGCTTACAATTAAGATCGCCAGGAAAGGAACTGTGGGGTGAAAAGTCCAGTGGTGGAAAGAGGATGCTGCAGTGCATAGGGGTAGGAAACAGACTCAGGCTCCAATCCTTTCCACACTTACCTAGGAGCAAGTCCTATTGACTACCACGGAACTTACTTCTGAGTAGGCAGGCCTAGGATTGAGCTGTCAGTGATTTTCAATTGGTGGGCCACAAATGGTCCGCAGTTTTGCTGCAGTCGAGGGGAGGGTGCAGTAATTTATCAGTAGGGCCAATCGGGGTGTGAGCAGTGGTGTCATTCAAATGATTTAGGAACAGGAACTCACTTTTGATTGGCACTTGTCGGGAACCCGGAACCAGCCACAGAGCCCGTTAGGATCCGGAACGCCCGTTCTGGTCCGTTCCCCCTGAATGACATCACTGGGTGTGAGCCCTCCACTGGCAGGATGGTGTCAACGTTCAAAAAACTGATGCTGTGCTCTGAAAATTTTGGTGCCTTTTCAGTGTGCTGGGAGATGCAAAGACGAAGCGCGCAATCTTAACCTCGTGTTTGGGCAGCAGTTAGGCCAGCACAGTTTGGCTGGCACAAGGGACACCGTAAAGCATGTTTGGACCACTCCTGTTATCAGACAAGCCAGCACATAGACGTGTGCCATCCTCCCTGACTCTGAGAGTGGTCCAAACATGCTTTACGGTGACCCTTGTGCCAGCCAAACTGTGCTGGCCTAATTGTGCCGGCCTAACTCCAGGTTAGGATCGCGCTCTAAGAATCACTGAACTAAATTATCTCAGGTAACAGGACTGGGAAGGGCACTCGGGAGGAGATCTTGGAGAATTACAGGTAGCTTGAGTAGCCAGCACTGGGCTAGATTGTCTGACAAGAGGAAAAGGAAACTTGCCTATTCTGTGTTATGGAAATGTGAGGCATGGTTGTCAGAGGAAACGGCAGTGGCATACAAGCGGAAAGTGAGGCAGAACAGCCCCCACGGGAGCTCTTCAAAGTGCTGCCACCATTGTGATCCTGCACACACTTACAACCCATAGGCTCTGAGTAGCTGGAGTTCATGGGTTGTATGTGTTTGTGGGATCACAGCCACTGCAGCACTGGTGGCACTTCAGTGGAGAGGACTCCAGTGGAGAGGTTCTGCCTCACCTCTTCCCCCCCCCCACACACACACACATCACTGGACAACAGAGAATGGGGATTCCATCCATCCATCCAGGGCAGGAGGTTTAGTCGAGAGGGTTAAAGCCTCCGTTTGCCCGAAGATAAGATCCGAAGGTCACCAGTTCGAGAGCACCGGAAGTCTCCGTGAGCAGCAGACTTTGAGAATTGTGACTGATAAGAGCTGTCTCCAGCTGCCTGTGAGAGAGTAGTTGTGCTGGGCCAGCTGTTTCTTTGGTGGGAGCAGAGAAGCCCGTTTATCAGCCAGCAGGAAGGCAAACGTGTGGCCAGGAAAAAGGACTAAACCACGAAAGTTCCATCTGTATGTTGTTGTAGTTCTTGAAAGACAGAACTTCTTTGTAATTTGTAAAAAAACCCTTGCGGGTTTAGAGAAATAAAGCCTGCCTATGTAAACCACCTTGAATTAAAGCCAGAGGAGCAATTTAATGGCCAAAGAAAGGCGGTATATAAATACCTGCATTATCATTATCATTATCATATCATTATCATTATCATCATCATCATCAGTGACACAAGACAGGCCAAAATGGCCAGGGGTGCCCTTTCAGACTCCAAAGAGTTTTCAGTGAGGAGGGCAAGATCCCCAACCAAGTTTATATCCTACTCTTGAAAACGTTCAACCCTAAAGCCCCAAAAAGTCTGTGCAGTGCAACAGCAATGTCTGTCATTCTCTTTTTATACCTCATAAAATTATGTTATCACTCTGGGGAGGGTTGCTTGCTCACTTTCCCCCCAAATAGTGCCCCTGCAAAACAAGGGTGTTATAGTGGGAAAGTATAGGGAACAGTAACACTGGAAAATGTTGAAATATTACGATGGAAACACCAGCCAAGCCAGTTTGTGGCTCAGGCAGCACTTGGCAGTGGACGTGGTGGTGGTGCGGAATGTAAAGGAGGATGTAATTGACAGTTACTCATGCTCTATCCATGTTGTTTTCTCTGAGTAATTAAGCAAACATTCCTCCTATGTATAAAACTGCAATACGTACTGGGGAGAGAGCATTGACTGTACAAAACAAAAGAGGACAGAGGTGATTCAGTCCTCACTACTGGACAGCGCAATGGGATCTGCACTGTTCGTAGGGCCAGCCAAGCTTTGATATGCAGTCTGGGGCACTTGCCCAAGCAGCAGGTTGGAAAGGGGTGCCTGGAAATCATCTAGTCTCCTCCTCCTCCTCCAACAGGAGGACAGGAGAGTGGTGAGCACTAGAGCATCTCCTGGTTCAAGAGCAAAGGTGGGCCACAGCTCAGAGCACACGCTGTGCGCATAGCCAGTCTGAGTTGCAGTCCCTGGCATGTTAAGCTACAAGTAGTCACAGGCGGAAGGCTAGGAAAGAGTCCCCCACCAATGACCTTAGGAATCTGCTGCCGTTCAAGAATCAACAATGCTTAGATGGATCGGTGCTCCAACTCAACTTCCTAAATCGTGACCAAAGGTCAAGGCTGCACTTCAGAGAACACAGCACATTGCTGGTAAAGCAGACAAGATTGGACGCCTCACTTGATAAGCCAGACTTGCCCAGAGGTCCCACAAGCCACAGGTTGGTTGCCTGTGGGCTGAGGAATGGGCTACTGGAACCAGCCAAAGCACAGACAAATCTGGCGGCTCTTCTAGGACACAAATGGAAATGGAAAAGGTCCTTGGAACTCTCTCCCACCTTTTTTTAAAAAAAATTAGAATCTCAGAGGAGAGGGATAATGCAGAGTTGGAGCAGGCTCTGACAGCACCTGGGGCGGGGCAGGGCAGGGGCTGAAGATGTCACCATGTCTTCTATGCAGCCTCACCGCCACGCCCCCTCCTTCCAGAATCTGCACACCAGCTTCCCCCCCTCTGGTGCACCCAGCTCCCTCGGCCAGCACCCATAGAGTGCTATACTATGCCGCATGGGTGCAACACCTCTAGGATCACAACCAAAGACGGATAACAGAAAGCCACAGGCAAATAGGCTGTGGGAAGGGGTCACTGCTCAGTGGTAGAGCACAAGCACACCTGCAAGTCAGCTGTTCAAGGTTTGATCCCTCCCATCTCCAGGTAAGGGCTCGTCTGAAATTCTGGACAGCTGCTGTCAGGCAGGCAGTGCAGATAAAACTGAGCTAATGGATCAGTTTTCAGTGACCGAAAAGAGGATGTTGCATATTTTTCTTTTGTCATTTCACTATCCACACTCAGGAGGAAAAATAAGCCAGGGGAGGGGGAGGGACTCCAGCGTATGGGAACACTGTGGCACTTACTTGAACAGGAAGAAAAACCAGACTTGAAATATGGAGAGAGCTATGAAAGTTTAAAGTCTTTCCTCTTAATGAAGCAGCTCATTGCCATGGAGGAGGTAACCAGAAGGAAGCACAACAAGAAGAAAAGATTGGCAAGAAGGCTGAGTATTTATTTCATCAGCATAAAAGGGGCATCTTTAATTCTTCCTAATTAACTATATCATCACTTCGAACACAGATTTAGGTTGCAATCCTAACCTGCAGTTAGGCTGGCATAGGTGGGCCAGCAAAGTTTGACTGGCACAAGGGACACCATAAAGTATATTTGGACCACCTTCAGAGTCAGAGAGGCCAGCACACAGATGTGAGCCATCCACCCTGACTCCGCTCCAAACGCGCTGCTTTATGATGGCCGTTGTGCCAGCCAAACTTTGCTGGCCTAACTGTGCCGGCCTAACTCCAGATTAGGCAAGCCGGAAAAAAAAG
This sequence comes from Lerista edwardsae, assembly GCA_029204185.1. Lineage (NCBI taxonomy): Eukaryota > Metazoa > Chordata > Lepidosauria > Squamata > Scincidae > Lerista > Lerista edwardsae. Next base: position 579,886 of record JAJKFI010000170.1, on the reverse strand, counting down.
GTGTGCTTTTTAAATTGCCAAAAGTTGGGGGCCTACACTGGGTTGAGATCTCTTTTTTAGCTATCAATACACAGGACAAGCGATGTCACCGAAGCGATGAACAGGAAATTGGGCAAACTCCAGAAGCTAGTGGAGGACAGGGAGGCCTGGCTTGCTGGGGTCCATGGGGTCGCGAAGAGTCGGACACGACTTAGCGACTGAACAACAACAACAACAACAACAACAACAACAACAACAACAACAACACACCCCAAGAGAGCGAGAGAAATATGGATGGGGAAAGGTAAGCAGCAATACAATTCAGACGTGCAATCGCAGCGTGATCACAGCCCCGCACGTTTCTTTGTCTCTCCAGGGCAGGAACCAGCGGGTCCAACCCGACTACTTTTCCGCCACTCCTGAACTTCGCAGCCTGAACGAGATCGGAAACGAGAAGGCAACGAAACGTGTTAGGCGGCGGGAAGCGGAGGAAAAATAGGGCGACGGATGCGCGCAGGAGCCGGCCAACCCAGCAGCCTGTCGAGGAAAGGCGGGGCAGGGGCTTCGTCTCTCCTCCCTGTTGGCTTCCACTTGCCTCGGCGCCCCGGGGAGGAAGTGGGGAGGGGGCAGGGAGCGCGGAGAGACAGAGCCTCTCTTTCTCCAGAGTCTGGGCGCGCTGCATTGGGGGAGCCCCGGGGCTCGAGCGCTCTTCCGGGACTTCCACGTTGGCCGATTCCCTCCCCGGGGGTGGCGGCGCGACGCAGGAAAGGGCGCGCGGCTGCCGCGAGCTGAGACCGCAGCCCCCCGCCGCCCTCCTCTCACCTTTACGAACAGCTCGACCTGGGGATGCTCCTCGGCCATGGCGATGAGGGCGGCGGCGGCGCCTTGCAGCGACTTCTGCGGGGGTTCGAGCAGCGGCTGAAGTTTTTCTTTCTGGATGGGACTGGAGGGCGGGCGGTGAAGCCTCCCTGCGCCGAAGAGGCTCTGGCAACTTCAAGCAACTTCCCTCCGCAGCGCGGGCCACGCCCAGGAACTGATCCCGGTCGCGCTCTGAGTCACCGAGGACGGGCGGATGGGAGCTGGGCTCGGGGGGAGCGGGAGGACGCGGGGAGGGGATCGGCCAGGAGGAGGAGGGGGGGCGGCCGCCGCTCTCCCCGACCCGCTTGGCTTCGCTTTGTCCTGGGATCCGCCACAAAGCCTCGCATCTCGCCCCATATTCCCCCCCCCGCTTCAGAGGGGGACGGATTATCCTCCTTAAGTTGGGGGGGGGAGAATGGGGCGGCTGGCAGGCAGTGGGTCGTTTTCCAGCCTGCACAGAGCCTCCCGGTAGAGGAGGCATCCCTTTCCCGCGGCGCGTACACGTGGCCTTTGTCCCATGGTCGCCTTCCGCCAAACAGGTTTTGCAAGCTGTGGGAACACCACAAAAACCCGCCAGTCCTGTTTCTGAGATAGTGGGGTTTAGTAGATTGATCGTTTGTTATAAGGGTGGGGGGACGACATGGAAGGGGCAAAGCCAGTGGCGTCTCTACAGGGAGGGCAGAGCTCTAAGTTTTGCAAGAAGCCTTACCTTGCAGTGGAAATCACTCCTCTCCTGCACCGTTTTAACCAATCCTCACAGGGAAAAGCAACATCTTGGCGTTGCTTACTGTCTACAGCAGCAAGGGAGAGGAGGGATTTACATGACAGGGTAAGGCTCCTTGCAAAACATAGAGCTCTGCCCTCCCTATAGAGACACCACTGGGCAAAGTGCATTTTGGGGAGCCGACCTTTCACCCCTCTGGGAAAGATAAACAACAGCGCATTTTACATTAATGTTCCCACCCTGTTTTCTCTAACATAACCCTCGGGGGCTGCCTGAAGACACAATGTCAAGCATAGGCACTATTGCAGCCTTATTTCAATTTCCATGCAATGGTTCAGCACTGGGTGTGCACAGGGCAGAGGTGTGCGTTGTCTCCTTCACATCCTCTTCTTGCGTCACCTGTGTTGCTATAAGCAAAGGTGTGTGCAGGCATGCCACCAGCAGAGCAGGTCCAAGGTCGTTGGGTGCCTGAGGTGGAGCACTAAATGACACCTGTGAATGCCACTACTGCAGCCAGTCCATTAGGAAAGGGGAAGAGCAGAAGAGACAGTGAAGGAGAGCAGAGAGGTGGGCTAGAATGTCTCCTCACCACTCCTTACTTCCTCTGATTTGCCTTGCTTTGAAAATATGAATGAGGTGGATGAGTGCACTCATGCCACCCCAAGCCACCTGAGGAAACTGATTTGCATCACCTAGTGACCAGGCCAGTGTGGACCATTAACAGCAAAGGCTCTTCAACTCTCAGAGGGGGAAAAAAAAAAACACCCCGTTTCCAACCTTATATACTGCACTTCTGAAACACATTTCATAAAAGTGAAATCAAGTTCCAGTGAAATCACTGTGCACGTGCCATTTCACATATGTTATTGCTAGAAACCTGGGTTCACTCAACAGGTAGCTGTAACTAACCCTGGTGAACATCCTTGTAGACTGCATGATTTTGAAAGACCTTCATGCTTTGTGTTTTTAGATGCTCATCTTTTTTAAAGTAATGTGTGAAGAGGCCTTCTAAGTCAAGGGTTTGGGGTCTAGGAATTAGGCTGCACATTGACAAGACAGCAAGTCCTGAATAAGACTTGTTTCTGGGTGAACGTGCATAGGACTGTGGTGTAAGAGAAACACAACACAGACTTATAGAAATGTAATTACTATGGACAGAATGATTAAACTATTCTTTTATTATTTTTTTGTAATAAAAAAAAAACGCCAAACACTATAATTCAGTGAATTTGAAATTCAGGACAGTAGAGGAAATTCAGGAAATTCCATGCTAGAGGAGGGCAAAATTGTAAGTACTGAAGGCCCCACAATGCACCATGAAAGTGGTCCCTCCCAGCTGCCATCAGAGCCATTTTGGGCCGCGATGGCAGCAAGAGCCTACACGCTGCTCTCACTGCCCAGAATGGCTCCAACAGCGAGTGGGAGGGACTGCTTACAAGGCATGTCACAATGCCTGCAGTACAGGCATGCTCCGGTATCCACTGGGGTTCTGTTTCAGACCCCACTCCACCCTTGTGGATACCTGAAACCATGGATACAGGGATCCCTCCCCTCCCCCACCTTTTAGAATATTGAAGGGTCAATTGCTAGATTTGTTATTCTTTAGGATTCCAGTCTTGCTTCCAGGTCTCTAGAATTTAAACTTCTTTGGCAGTAGGATGATGTTGATGTAAGCACCTGAATTCTAAGATTTAGAGCTCAATCCCAGATATACGTACTCAGAAGTAAGTCCCATTATAGGCAGTTGTGCTTACTCCCAGGTAGGATAGGATAGCAGCCACAGTGTTGTTGCAAGAGCTGTTGATTCAGTTTTATAGAGGAATCATTGAATCTGTTCTTTCTAACTCTATAAAGGTCTGGTTTGGTTCAGTGACTAAAAAGGATAAGAACAGACTCCAAAGGACAATCAAACCCACAGAAAGAATAATAGGAGCCAGCTTGCCCACTATGGATGATTCATGTATTGCTCGGATAAGGAAAAGAGCAGAGAGGATTGTTGCAGATCGCTCTCACCCTGGCCATAATCTGTTTGAACTTCTTCCCTCTGGACGTCATTATATGACATGGTATATTAGAACAACCAGACAGTTTTTTCCCCTGTGCTACTGGGCTACTGAACTGCTGATTATGTTGATGTTTTGGTTTTGATTTGGATACGTTTAGAGTTAGTGGGGGCTTGTTAATGTGATGGTATTATTTATTAGTATAAAGGATATGTGAGAGCTTTTGGGCCGAAGTAAAATTCCATGTATGGTGAAATTCCATGTATGGCCAATAAAATTCTATTCTATTCAATCTGTCTTGAGAGCTAATGTGATAGAGAGGTTCTGGTGTTGTATTTAGACCTGACTGGGAAGATCCAGGTTCAAATCCCTGCATGAAGCTTCCTGTGTGATCTTGGGTCAGTCTCAGCTTCAACTACCTCACAAGGTTGTTGTGAAGACAAGAAAAGGAAAGGGATCCTCTTTAGAAGGAGGGTGGTATAAAATCTTAAAATAAATTTCACACACTGAAACTGCTAAAGTATATATATGATCTCTTGTTCAGCTAGGCCCTTTTCAGACTTTATGAAGACTCTGCACAGTGTAGCCAGGTAGAATACACACTGAATTCGGCAGGTGGAGTGGTTCAGCCTCTCTTTTCATCTGCAGAATGCTGGAGAGTCTGGCTTCCCAAGCAGGGCCTGCAGTGCATACAAGCAATTCAATCAAGTGAGTGCTCTTGTCATGGCAACCTAATCAATTCAGAACAATGGATTGTGGGTGGCACCTCTCCTCTAAGAGAGAGACAGACCACACAAAGGTTGTAAGTGGCAGAAAGTGCTTCTTCATGTCCTAAGTTTGGGGGGGGGGCAGGTAGCCTAATGGGTAACAGAGGGACCAAGTTCATTTAGCCTTTGGCATGTTTTCCAGCTCATCACCCAGGAACCAAAAGGTCCCTCAGGTAGCAAGGAGCTGGCCGCTCATCAATCAGAATGTGAAGGTCGGCCTCAGGAACAGCCTATATCCAACTAGGTCAATGATGGCGAACCTATTGGGCTTGGCGTGTCAAAACTTTGAAAAATACTTGACTCTGCTGGTGTGCCAGACACCCTCCCCCAAACAAAACAGAAACAATTCTTTATATTCATTGATATAAATCAAAAAATACATTCAAATAGTCAACCCAAAGTTCACAAAGCGGTATACAGCCAAATAGTAATAATAAAGTTACATGGTTCCCTGTCCCAAAAGGACTCACAATCTAAAAAATGCAAAACACCACCTGCAAAAGCCACTCGAAAAGATACTGCACAGGAGTGAAGAGGGACAATTACTCTCCCCCTGCTAAATATAAGAACACCACTTGAAAAAGTGCCTCTTTCCCCGTTAGCAGGGCAGTTCCAACTATGTGTGGTGCTATGTATTATATAAAGAAACATCAAATAATTGCAGAAGTGAAAAATGAGTAATACAAACTCAGTTTTTGTCAGGTGTTGGTGAACGCTGGTGTGTCACCCCAAATGTTTTGATGTGTCATACACGTGTCATAGGTTTGCCATCACTGGCCTATGTTCTACTGTCCGGCCTAGATTAGCCTAACTGTATAAGTAGCCCAGACATCTTGCAACAGCTATATTTTGGGGGACATCAGTGAACCAAGCCATGATGCAAGTCAAGTACCCCAGGATCCCTCACAATGTTGTAGAGCAGTGTGGGTCAGGACCCACCAGGTGGGTCCCCATTCTTTTCAACGTGCATTTTATTTCTCAAATTTTAGACTTGATAACTGCAAGTGATCAAATGTAAGTGCATTTGAGGACGTGTTGCAGATTTGAAGTTTTGACAGGCTACTATGCATATGCTTTTAACAATGATAGTCAATGGGACTTACTTCCAGGTAAGTGTGGATAGGACTGCAGCCTTTAGGATGTTTCGGGAATATTTTTAAATAGATCAGCAACTGCTAGAGAGGGTTAGGAGGGTTTTTCTTTGTTTTAGATAAATTTTTACACTTCAGCTTGGTATAAGTATTAAAAACAAACTTTTAATTTACTTGATTTGATTTTGTTCTATGGGGTTGTTAAAAATTTTCTGGCTTGATGATGTCACCTCTGGCCATCACTCCCACCTAGTTTCCGGAGGGTCCCAGCAGCTTGTCATTTTAAAAAGTGGGTCCCTGTGCTAAAATGTTTAGGAACCACTGTTGTAGAAGATGCTGGATGGGTTGGGCCACAAGTGTGGTTCAACCGTTTGCTCCAGCACTTTTTGTGACATTGTGTGTTTTGGAGTAACAAAAAGGGTTTTTTGCTTGTTTTTGTTACGGCAAGTGTTTGGAGTGGCAAAAAGTTATTGGGTCAGTTCTGTTTCTGCCCAATCAAGATATATGCAAAATTAAAGTTTGATGTTGGGGGGGGGGGGAAGGATGACAGTTCTGCATCCTGTACACCAGTGTGGTGTAGTGATTAGGGTGCTAGATTTAGATTAGAGAGACCAATTTTTAATGCAGCCAAGTATTTCTGAGCATGCACGAAGTGTAATTCTTGTTGAATTACCAGCACTCAGTGACTTATCGGAGTTTAAGAGATATTACTTCTGAGCAGATTTTCATTAATAGAAATTAATCATTGACTTCATATATCCTTAAAGGGCCCCTGGGTTCTCTCAGGTAGGTGAGAGAGCTTGGTAAAATTCTCTGGGAGAAAGGAGGGTGGTCAGGTTTTCAGTGGGTTCTGCTCTCAGTTTAACAGCCATAAGTATTATTACTTTGTCCGGAGATGGGAGTAGGTGGGTGTAGACTAGAAACAGCACAATCAACCTCTGTGTGCGGTAATGAATGAAAGACTGACGAGCCGAAAGCCACAAGGTTTAAAACAACTCATCATTCATTTCGCGTTTCCTTCGAAGGAGAAAGGAAAAATGTGGCGCGGAAGGGAAGAAATAAAAAAAAAGACAGTTCACAGTATACATCTCAATTTCTTTAAGAAAGTCAGGTTGTCTCTGGGGTGTGGCGCTTTTAACCTAGAGTTGGTACTGACCGCAGAGTGACGCTAGAAGGAGCTGTTGTACAGCGAGGAAAGCGATCCAGTCCAGGTTTTTGTAGGCGCTGGTCGTTGTAACTTTGTTGTTTTTAGTTGTTTAACCTTAGGGAGGATGAACAGGGAAATGTCTCCGGGTGCTATTTAATTAGAACAAGAGAAAAAACAGGTAAGGAGGAAACAGGGGATTAAGATTGCAAGAACTGCCGCGGCAGCCACGTTGTCTTGTCCCGTTCTCCTTCCACCCGCACTTGGCCCTTCTTGTAGCCATGGTCATTTCCTCCAACAGGATGCCGCTGTTTCCTTTCTTCACGTGTAGCCAACCACGCCCCCCCCCACCTTCCTTGGTACAGCTTCCTTTCGCTCCCTGCCCCCCTTCCCCCAAGAAGCTGCAGCATGGTCTGCGCTAGACCTCTGCCTCCTGCTGGAGGGAGCAATGTGGAGTAGTGGTTAGAGCAGTGATGGCAAACCTTTTGGGATCGGCGTGTTAAAACCTTGGAAAATGCTTCACTTGACTCTGCTGGCGTGTCAACCCGTCCTCCCAACCAAAAGAGAAAATTCTTTGTATTCATTTATTTAAGCAAAAATACATCACCAATCATGTGTGGTGCTGTGTTATATTTATAGTTATAATGAAACATCAAATAATTACAAAAATGAGCAAAATAAACTCAGTTTTTGTCAGGTGTTGGTGAACTGCAGTGTGTCACCCCAAACAGTGTGGCGTTTCACTTTTGACACACGTGTTATAGGTTCGCCATCACTGGGTTAGAGTGTGGTATAGTGGACAGTTGTCAAGCAGAACTACCCCCTACACACACACACACACACACACATTCTCTAAGCCTTGCTTAACCTACCTTGGGTAGTTGTGAGGTTAACAGCATGCAGATAATTTTTGCAGTGCCCTGTGATCTCCTTGGAGAAAGGTTGAATATACTGTATAAGTATGGTATATATTGTATTGTTTTTTAAAATGCATTTTAATTGTTTCTTATATGAGTAAGAAATAATAATAATAATAATAATAATAATAATACATTTATTTATATACCGCCTTTCTTAAGATCACTAGATTTCTCTAATGATTGAACTCAAGGCGGGTTACATAGGCAGACTTTCTCACAAACCCGAAGGTTTTTACAATTTACAGAATGTTCTATCTTCCAAGAACAACACTCCTACAGATCTTTCTTTCTGGATTTAGCCTTCTTTCTTTAGCCACCCGTCTGTCGTCTGCTGGCTGATGAGGCTTCCCTGCTGCCACCAGAGATGCAGCTGATTTCAGCACACTCCTCCTCCCACGAGGCAGCTGAAACTCAGCTTGTAATCAGCCGTAGTTTCCAAGGTCTGCTGCTCGCAGAGACTTCCGGCAGTCCCGAGCTCATGACCTTGAGATCTTCAGGTGTTATCTTCGGGCAAACGGAGGCATTAACCCTCTCGGCTAAATCTTCTGCCATAAATTAATGAATTAATTTATGAATTAAATCTTCTAATTCATAAATTAAAATGAATGTTTCTAAAAGAAACATTCATTTTAATTATTTCTTATATTAAACAAAAAGATTGTTTATTATTAACAATAATAATAATTATTATTATTAAAAAACAAAAACAATACAATGTATACAGATATATTTTTACTTGTATATTTTTTATTGTACATTTTGAACTCGGGAAAGGCAGTACATAAATCTTACAAAGATTATTTCAGGGCATCAGATCTTGTTGTTTACTTATTAAGTAGATCCAATCGGGCAATCCTACACGAATTCAAGCCTGATTGCTCCTTGGAAGGACAAATACTGAAGCTGAAGCTCAAATACATTGGCCACCTCATGAGAAGAGAGGACTTTTTAGAAAAGACCCTCATGCTGGGAAAGATGGAAGGCAAAAGGAGAAGGGGGTGGCAGAGGATGAGATGGTTAGATAGTGTCACCGAATGAACATGAAATTGGGCAAACTCCGGAAGCTAGTGGAAGATGGGGAGGCCTGGCGTGCTGTGGTCCATGGGGTTGTGAAGAGTTGGACATGACTTAGCGACGGAACAACAATGATTAATAAGATTTATGTTCCATTTTTTCTACAAAAAGAGGTTCACAAGGCAGTTTACATGGCTAAATGAATAAATGGATCCCTGTCCCCAAAAGGCTCTTGAATTTAAAAAAAAAAAAAAAGAGGCAGGAGAAACACCAACAGGTGCCATGGAAAGGTGCCATGCTGGGGTGATGTGGGACAGTTGCTCTCCCCCCCCCGTGCTAAATATAAGAGGACACCATTTTAAAAGGCGACTCTTTACCTCATTAAGCAAAGGTAAGCAAAATAATATTTTATTATTTATTTATTACTATAATCATTACCATTTATTATAATATTGGATTTTTAATATATGTAAAATATTTTACCATTATGGACAAAAGTCTTCACCTGGCACCAGGAGGCCTAAGGAGCTGGGGGCCTTTAAAAGGGTACTGCACAGATTTCTGGAGGAAACATCCATCGCAGGCTACAGGTTGTATGTGCAACCTCCATACAGGTTGTATGTGCAACCTCCATACAATACTTTAGAAGTAAGCTACTTCAGAATGCAAGACACAGGGGAGTGGCAACAAGATGCATGTATCTAGTTTTCTTGTGTGCTCCCTGAGGCACCTGGTGGGCCACTGTGAGATACAGGAAACCGGACTAGATGGGCCTTTGGCCAGGTCCAATGCGGCTGTTCCTGTTTTCCTGTGAGTACATGTCTGAAGAGATGGCTGTCAGAGAAATGCTGTGGAGAATCCTGACTGGCTCCCAGTGTGTTTACCTCAGAATTTACCTCAGAGTGCCAGATGCAGGGGAGTGGCAATGAGATGCAGGCATCTTGTTGTCTTGTGTGCTCCCTGAGGCATCTGGTGAGCCATTGAGATACAAGCAGCTAGACTAGTCTTTCTTCTTCAGACATGTACCTGAAGGGGTACCCCAGATGCTTCTCCCTTTATCTGGTATTGTTTTAGTTTAGCGGGCTTCAACTTTTTTCATTCCTATAAGTTGCCATGACCCACAACTGAGGCTGAGACCCCATTGAGGTCCCGATCCCAAGGTTGAAGAACACTGTAATAAAGGATATACAGTATGAAAAATACATAGATATTGTGCTTCTAATTAGAGGCAAAATACTGGCATGCCCTGGTGTCCGCTGGGGTTCCATTCTGGGCCCCACCTTGGATACCTGGAATCATGGATATTGGGATCACTTTTTTAAAGATAGGGGAACATCAGTGGTTTTGCTGTAACAAAGTAAAAAAAGAGAGAGAGATTTGTTTAATGTTCCTTTATCTTTTTAATAGGCTTCCCAGGACTCCTGTTATCAGTGGATAACTGAAACTGTGGCTACGGAATCAGTGGATACTGGGGCACCTGTAGAAAAGAGCAATGATTTAGTCGGGAACATGCCCCAAAATTGAGAATCTCCCTGGTAAAAAGAGACCATTGGAGCATATCCTTTGCCACCTGGCCCTGCATCAGATCCCGGAGGAGGGGGCAAGCTGCTGTCATGGAGTGACTCCCCCACCCTCAGTCCAGGCATACCCTGTTCTCTGCAGGTGATTACCCCAGCTTTGAATCCACGCACCCCTCCTTCCAGGAAAGTGAAGAATCCATTGAATCTTCCAGGTAAGTGAAGAATCCAAAAAAAAAAATCTTGTGTTTTTTTTCTTGTGGTGGTGGTGGTGGTAGGGAGAAGGCTGCCTAGGACCTGACATTTACATAGTGAGATCATCAGAGGCCTCTTGTCATTCTGATACGGAAATGTTAGTGTACAATCATGTTTCTTTTTGTTGCATAGCTCGTCATGCTTGTATCCAGGGTGGATCCCTTGTACTGCTGGATAAGAAATGCAGGGTGTGTGCATTTATGCAGCCTCCGATAGAGCTCATGTGTCATTATCTACTTCACTATCTTCAGTGGCTTTAAAGGGCAATCCAGCCAGCTTTCCTGATGACACCGGCACATTTGTGTACATCTACACAGCATAATTTGTTCCACTCACGATGGTTTTTATTGGGTCCAATGCGAACACAGGCAGAATATAATCCTATAATACCTAAGTGCCCATTAGATAGAAGAAAACATAACAGCAGGATTTATGCCAACAAGGTACCCAGCAACGAGCAGGCAGATTTGGAAGTGATTATGTCCTGAGACAGGGCCTCATATGTAAGCTGAGCTTCTCTCAAGTGCTTTAATTTCAAAATGTCCCTGTTTTAATCCATGGGCTCCTTCATTGAAAATTGTGCTGTGCCAAATATTTGAGCTGTGGACTGAAAGTTGTTGCCATTTACACTGTTGGAAACAGTGGTTTCCAACCTGGAGATTGGGACCCCCAAGGGGTTGTGAGCAGATTTTCAGGGGGTCTGAAGAGCACATGGGGAAGAGGAACATGAATACTCGGGAGACTATCTAAAATTTTGCTTTACCACCTTGATCAGAAATGGCATAGGAGGGCCGGCTTTAAACCAATGTGACTAATGTCATCACATCGGGCCCCATGCTTCAGGGGGCCCCACACTAGCAGGGTGAGCATATTGCCTATGGCTGCAGCTGGGATCTCTGTGGGCTGTAAGTTAGTGGGGCGAGCAGAGCAGCTTTATCTTGTTGTCTCCCACCTGCCTCTGCCTCTGCACAGCCCAAAATGGGCCACCTGGAAGCAGTTGGCGGTGATGTGATGATATCACCACCAACTACTTCCACATGCCATGCTTTGCACGTGGCACGAACAGAGCTCTTCTTGGTGAGTGGGGGAGCCCCGCAGGGAGGGTTGGGGGCCCCGCAGAAATGCCCCACATTGGGCCCCGCCGCTGCTAGAGCTGGCCCTGTGGCATAGAGAAGCCACAACGCATTATGCGCAATGTTGTTCTCAGTGCTGAATCAATCACTGAACTCAAAACTCAAACCTCAGTTAACGACAAAGCATTCAGAACATACTAAAAAGGATTTGGAGTTCTCTCAACTTCCAAAAAGTATGTGTTATTTAAAACAATGACTTCACTTCCTGTTTGATGTCATTGCATCTGGTCCTGCCAGCACAATGGTGTACTTCCTGTAGGTTGTTGTACCTCAAAATAGGGTCCTGGTGGGAAAAAAAGGTTGGGAACCACTGCTCTAGATATATGCCTTTAGGGTATCCTTACCTGGGCTGCTTGGGATGGGAAAGTGAACATAAGAACATAAGAAGAGCCCTGCTGGATCAGGCCAAAGGCCCATCTAGTCCAGCTTCCTGTATCTCACAGCGGCCCACCAGACTATTTGTCTGAATAGTTGCATATGTATAATGAGAAATGCTTCCTCTTGCTCTTTTCACTGTTACCCGTCTGGGTGTCTGCTGGCCTCTCTGACATTTTTCAACAGTGGCACACACCACAGAGCAGAGAATAGAACTTACAGCCTGTATGTGGGAATGAGCACCAGACCTTCTTGTGTGCACACTATAGAAAGTTTTTTTTAAGTCTTGGACAAAAACGTTTGAATTTCAGAATAGTCTGGATTTTGGATGTCTGGAAAAGCGATGATCTACCTATACTAGGCCTGTACCTGGGCTAGATATTCAGCAGGTGTAGTTGCTACATTAATGATGATATTGTGTTTAGAATGGCAGATTTGGGTTCAAATCCCTGCATAAACATGAAGCTCACAAGGTGATTTGGGGTCACACTCTTGGGTCGTTGCCTGCCTCACAAACAGGGGCAGTTCTAATCAGAACCGCGCCCATGGCAGGGACTAACAGGGCGCCCCCCCTCGCGACGTCATGACGTCACAACGTCATGACACTGCGGGGTGTGGCTTCCCTCCTGGCTCGGAGGGCGGGGAGTAGCAGCTGCGCCCTCCGAGCCAGGAGGGAAGCTGCTGGGGCGCGCACTCCAGGGCGGGGGTTTAAAGTGCACTTTAAACCCCCGCCCCAGAG
>JAJKFI010000170.1:418645-560552 GCA_029204185.1 Lerista edwardsae | reverse complement strand
TCCTTCCTTCCTTCCTTCCTTCCTTCCTTCCTTCCTTCCTTCCTTCCGCTCTTTCATTTTTTTTCCCCAGCAGGGTCACTTCACACAACCTACTCAAGCACTAAGGGTCAAACTAGGTATGACATTTAGGACGCAATCCTAACCTGGAGTTACGCCAGTGCACTTAGGCCAGCAAGGTTTGGCAAGCACAAGGGACACCATAAAGTGTGTTTGGACCACTCTTGGAGTCAGAGAGGCCATCCTCCCTGACGTGCGCCATCCTCCCTGACTCCGACAGTGGTCCAAATGTGCTTTACGGTGTCTCTTGTGCCGGCCAAATTTTGCTGGCTTAACTGTGCTGGCCTGACTCCAGGTTAGGATTGCGGCCCCCAGCCAGTTCTCCGAGCTGCAAATGGGTCTGAAGGGCAGGGGGAGGGGCCACGTTACACAGAGGCCCCTGCAAAACCTAGTGTTTTGCCCCTCCCATTAGGAATGCCACTGAGCAGGGAAGCACGTCAGGGTTGAGCAGTGACTGGAGCACTTGCCAAAGAGGCAGATTACAAGACCGCGTAGTCAGAGTGCAGCATGGAATACCATAATCTGCGACATGCCGAGTCTGGTTGCACGAACTAGTCCTAAAGAAGCAAAATAATAGGAAGAGTGGAAAAGACGGAGAGGATCATTCCTGTATACAGGAATATAAGTCAGATCCCAACTTTATTTCTCACTTTCCCAATATTTCATCACCAGGAAGAGAGAAAAAAGATGACCCCACTGGCCCTGGATTTTGATTTCTGTTTCCCACCAGGGAGAGCTCTGTGTGTGTGTGTGCGCGCGCGCACACGCCTTTCTCCCCCAGAGGGGAAGCCACTTCGTTAGACAGAGCCGCTAATCATCTGGCGTCCAGGGTGATTATCTGGGATGGGTCACATGACTCCATCCCCAGCTGCCCCCCCCCCTTTCCTGGACCAGCTTGGCCAATCTGACTCGATCAGATATTCCGACTGTGACAACTAGAGAGACCTCAACAAAGCATCAAAGCAACCCTGACCATGCAGACAGAGAGACGGAGAACTTCGGAGTCCCCATTTCCGGACCTTCTGCTCTCCGTACTAGAACCCTGTCCCTTCCTGCGGAACCTAAACACCCCCTCCCCTTGAATTTCCCACCCCATTTCACTTAGCACTAAGACACCGCTTCCAGCCTTCTTCTCTGCTCCCTTTCCACCATCCAACCCAGCCTAGACTTTACTCCCTCTGAGAGAACCCAGGAGTCCTGGCTCCCCAAACTCCCTCCTCTAAGCTGCCAGGCCCCACTGTCCTCCAAAGGAACCCAGGCATCCTGAGGCATCCTCCTCCAATGAGCTCCATGCTGGCTGCCTCATCTCTTCCCCCCACCCCAGAGAACTCGTCTCCTGTCCGCGGCACCCGCCTGCCACGGCCCTTTCTCCGCAGCCTCCGGACACTCTTCGAAATCCTGGATGATCAGCGGAACGGGACCGTCCACCTCTCCGAAATCGAGAGCCGTTGGGGTCATGGAGGCTCCGGGGTGAGCCCCCGAGAGGAGAAAGAGAGGTGCCAGCTCCCCGCTGGAGTTCTCCAGGCCTTACAGCAAGTGGCAGAGCCCTGTGGGGGCTATTTAAGTTTTCCCCGCCTGGTGGCCGGACTGAGAATTGCCCTCCTCCGAGCTGAAGAAGAGGATGAAGGAGGAGCGAAGGCAGGAGACAGCACTGGAGCCAGGGAGGCTGAGGGCGGACAGGCTGCAGCGCAGCAGGCCATGAAGAACTCGAGTCGGATGCGTAAGTGAGATGGGAAGGCACCAGGCCAAGGGATCATGGGAGGGAGGAGTCGGCTACAGCGTCTGTCCTTTCTTTCTTGTGCCATCCAGGTACACGATGCTGCACAAAGAATTGCAGATCAGGTCTCTGCCCCAAGGGGCTTGCAATCTAAGAAGTGCCTCAAGGGCAACAGCAGCGACAGGGAGGCAAATGCAGGCAGAGGCAAAGGGAAGAATATATTTTTATTTTTTATTTTAATGTCGTTAGGCTTACTTGCAGAAGAGGTGGGGACAGTGGTGTCATTCACATGATTTAGGAACAGGAACTCACTTTTGATTGGCACTTGTCGGGAACCCGGAACCAGCCACGGAGCCCGTTAGGATCCGGAACACCCGTTCTGGTCCGTTCCCCCTGAATGACATCACTGCCTTCGCCCCCCTAGGAATCCGGAGTCGCTCCCTTTAACCCTCTGAGTGCCGGCCAACCAAGAAGAAAAGCTCTTTGCAGAGGAATTGGGAGGGGGGAGGGGGGAGAGTGAAGTGGGCGGAGTCAGCCCTAATTTTAACTAGTGGAACTGAGTTCCCCCGCGTTCCCCCTGCATGACATCACTGGGTGGGGAGCTAGGGTGCTAAAAGGTATAGTGGGTTCCAACCCAAAGTCAGGGTCCTGATGTCTCTGAGAAGTGAATTTTTCCCCTTATAAAGAGTGGCTTTCTTTACACATTTGGCGGAAATGTCCCAAAGATAACGTCAGAGGAATGTTTTGGGTACTATTTAACAGACAGTAGATTGTGCTGAATGGGTGAGGCAGGAAAGGGTTAAACACCACCCTCATGGGGGGGGCCATCCTTTCGATCAAGGTCCCCCACAGTTGCTATTTACTCCTCCCCCAAAGAAATAAATAAAAAAAGGAAAGCACTAACACAGAAAGGCAAACAGGATTTTAATATCATGTCTAGTTTTCCTCTGAGAAGTTGGGAAAGGCATGTGGCTGGTACAGTTCTCCTGGGATGGTACCACTTCAGTCTGCAGGTGGGACTGAATGCTCTTCCACATCAAAGAATTCCCTAATGACAGAAAACTAGCATGAGAAGTCTAAACTAATGATGCATTGGCTTTCTCCATGCAGAGAGTTTTTGTTGTGAAGGAATTGTCACATAAATAGTTTCTCCACCATATGCAACATGTAGCTCTTTGTCTCCAATGTTTCATGCAAAAACTTTTCTTGAACAGTGCAAAAACCTCTGGTGGGGAGCCCTGGCTGGGATGACTGGAAGGGGTTAATTTAAGAGTGCAATCCTAACCTGGAGTTAGGCCGGCACAGTTAGGCCAGCAAAGTTTGGCCGGCACAAAGGACATTGTATATTTGGACCACTCTCAGAGTAAGAGAGGTCAGCACACAGACATGAGCCATCCTCCCTGACTTTGTGAGTAGTCCAAATGTGCTTTACGATGGCCCTTGTGCCAGCCAAACTTGGTTAGTCTAACTGTGCCGGCCTAACTCCAGGTTAGGATTGCGCTCTAAGAGCGCAACCCTAAACTGGAGTTAGGCCAGCATAAACTAAGCCAGCAAAGTTTGGTCAGCACAAGGGCCACCGTAAATCACATTTGGATCACTCTCAGAGTCCGGGAGGATGGCGCATGTCTGTGTGCCGGCCTCTGAGTGGTCCAAACATACTTTACGGTGTCCCTTGTGCTGGCCAAACTTTGCTGGCTTAGCTTATGCCGGCCTAACTCACTTTAGGGTTGCGCCCTCAGTGTGGTTAGAGGAATGAGTGTATGGCATTTTGCGGGAGGTCAGGGCAAACGCTTTGGATTCTGGGAATGTTATGCTTCCTCTGAGAGCATGGGATGCCTGTGCGATGAAATCAGGAGGATGGGCTTGCGCATACAGAGGACAGTGTCAGAAGGGAAAGGATAAACAGAGTGAGGACAAGCCATGGGAGGAATAATGGGTCTTTTTCCTTTCCCTGCCCCATGAACACTCTCTCCCCGACTCCACGGTCCCTGGCAGGCCTGTGGCTCAGCCAGGACACCATACGGCCAGGGGTTTAGTGCTCCTGATCTTGTCTGCTCAGCCATAGAGACGACCAATCCTCTTACCCGGCTGCTCTGATCCAACCTCCCTCGTAGTAAGGAGCTTTTGTTAATGGGCCATGCAGTGGGCAGGGAGTGGGGGGAGGGATTAGGCTGCATAAATAACTATCCGGCTGGCCTGTGCTGTTCTGCCTACTCGTCCTCCCAATCTCTCTTTTACTGCATTTGCACAGGCTTCATTTTCTCGGCACTTCCACACTCCTTAGGAGTTCACTTTGCTTTCCTTTGTTGTGGCCATCCTGAAACAGTTTGCTATTCCACGTGATCCTGAGGCACCTGGTGGGCCACTGTGAGATACAGGAAGCTGGACTAGATGGGCCCTTGGCCTGATCCAGTGAGGCTGTTCCTATGAGTACATGTCTGAAGAGGAGCATCTGGTTCTGCTGGCTGTCAAAGAGAAACGCTGTGGAGAATCTTGACTGGCCACCATGTGTTTACCTCAGAATTTACCTCAGAATGCCAGATGCAGGGGAATGGCAACAGGATGCAGGCATCTTGTGTGCTCCCTGAGGCACCTGGTGGGCCACTGTGAGATACAGGAAGCTGGACTAGATGGGCCTTTGGCCTGATCCAGTGAGGCTGTTCCTATGTTCCTATGAATACATGTCTGAAGAGGAGCTTCTGGTTCTGCTGGCTGTCAAAGAGACATGCTGTGGAGAATCTTGACTGGCCACCAGTGTGTTTACCTCAAAATTTGCCTCAGGCTGCCAGATGCAGGGGAGTGGCAACAAGATGCAGGCATCTAGTTGTCTTGTGTGCTTCTTGAGGCACCTGGTGGGCCACTGTGAGATACAGGAAGCTGGACTAGATGGGCCTTTGGCCTGATCCAGTGGGGCTCTTCTTATGTTCTTATCCAAGAGGCATGCTCCAGGTTCCCTAGTGCTACCACAGAGAATGCTGAAGCCCTCCTTGGCTGGCAGTGCTATTGTGGAATCCAAGAGTTGCTAACTGTGCACAGGGTAATGGAGCCCAACCCCTCAGGTCTTGTGCACACGGGGAAGCGAGCTGTGTTGTAAAGTTGGCAAATGGAGGAAATAACTTGATTTGCTTGACCACCTTCTATTCCTGTAAGGCAGAGGTCAGCAACCTATGGCCCACAGGCTGAATCTGGCCAGCCGCCCAATGTCATCTGGCCCGTGTGGAGCTCAGCTTGGGGTCCTGTCTAAATTGCTGTGCTGCAGACAGGGAATGGCAGAGCAGCCAGTTTTTGGAGCACTGTGCGCAAGGCTTCCTGGGGTATTACCCAGAAGCCACTAAAGGTGGTGGTAAACTAAAGTTGTGGGCTGGCACCAGCTGTGCTAAAAATACAGCTGCAATGCTAAAAATAAAGTTGCGGTTCTAAAATGGCTGTGGCACCGCAAGGCATTCTGGGGCACTACCCGGAAGCCTCAAGGTATTCTGGTGTGCTGGACAGATTGGGAACCACTGCATTCGGGGATTATTTTGCTTTTCAGTTTGCTTATAATCATCTGCTTTTGCTATTGCTAAGATTGATACCTGGGCACTGCCAATGCCCAAGCTATCTTCCAAGCTTGCTGCTTTAATTTTTCCTCCTCATATTATCCAATTCACCACCAGATGTATCTTTAATAAACTCTCTTGTTATTTTTTACCAGTCTGTGATTGAGACATACAAAATTATGCACGGAAGGGATAGAGTCGATAAAGGGATGTTCTTTTCCCTCTCTCAAAACTCCAGAACCAGGGGGCATCCGCTAAAACTGAGGGTTGGGAGAGTTAAAACAGATAAAAGGAAGTACTTTTTTACCCAGCGGGTAGTTAATCTGTGGAACTCTTTGCCACAGGAGGTGGTGATGGCATCTGGTCTGGATGCCTAAGAGGGGATTGGACGGATTTCTGAAGGAAAGGTCCATCGTGGCCCAAGAGCGTTCCTGGATTGCACCTCACTGACTCTTCTCCATGTTAAACATATTGGACCAGAGAGAGCCCAGAGAGAGCCCAGAGAGACCCAGCTTCAAATCCCTAGCCAGGCTGAAGTTTATCTTAGGTCCCTTGTTATCTGTCAGCCAAAGCTACCTCGCGGGGTTGTTGCAGCAGGAGGGAGAGATCAGTACAACTGCCCTAAGTTCCTTGGAAGATTGGGGAGAGCAAACCGTAACAAAGAAGTAGCCCTGCCCCCAGTTGATCTAAGAACGTCGAGCATCTTTTCAAAGTGGTGTATCTCTGGGATGAGACCAGGTTGTCGCCCAGAGATTTGTCCTGGCCCCTTGAAACTACCTGTTTAGCAGATCATGCCGCAGCCACAGCCAGGGCCGGCAGGGCATTCCTGTGGGGCCCCCCACACTCCCCACAGGGCCCCCCTCTCACCAAGAAGAGCATTTGTGGTGCCACACACAAAATGTGGCACCTGGAAATAGTTGGTGGTGACAGGATGACGTCACCGCCAATTGCTTCCAGGAGGCCCATTTTGGGCACTTCAGAAGCTGGGAGGGCCCAAGGCAAAGCTGCTCTGCTGGCCTCACTGACCTGCATACAATCCTAAGAGATCCTGACTGCAGCAGCAAGCAATATGCTCACTGCACTGGTGCGGGGCCCCCCAAAGCGCGGGGCCTGATGTGATGGCCCTGGCCACAGCTTCCACTGCTTGTATTGCTCCTTCCTTGATTCTCCTCCACTTGCTGTCGCAAACCGGTCTTGTTGCATGTGCATCACCCAGTATGCATGGAGCGGGGGTCGACAAAAGGAGGTTTCCTGCTCAATTGGTGATGTTAAGAGCGAGTGACTCTCTGGGTTACAACCTGGCAGCTCCAGGCATGTCTGGTTTCCGTTTCAGCTGCACATATTGCACAGTTGGGTGGCTGCACTTCCTGGCCTGAGTGTTTCTGTCCAATAGTGGTTGCATTTGCATAGCAGGCTGGGATATATTTGGATTCGTTTGTCCGCCGTTAGTTCCATTTATCAGCGCTCTCTCTCTCTCTCTCTCTCCCCTCTACCCAGAGCTGGCCTCTTGCTGATCACACCTATAATCCCTCCCTCCTCCCTCCTGTAAGCTGACACATTGAACTGTCAACCTCCCACTTCTGTGTTCCTGCCGAGAGCCCTTCATTCACCTCTCCATACTGAGAACCTATTAAAAAAAGATCTATTGGTTCATAGCAAGCACCCAGCTAGGCTAGCATGCGGCATGTCACGATGGCCAATGCGTAGGATCACCAGATGCAAACAGGGACAGAGTGCCTATACCCTTAACCATTGTACAGAAGAGGGAATTTGGGCAGGCGCAGCTCATCATGGAGGGTCGTGGTTAAACCGCTGCTGCTGGACTTTCCGACCGGAAGGTTGGGAGTTCAAGACTGCGCGACGGAGTGAGCTCCCGTCGCTTGTCCCAGCTCCTGCCAACCTAGCAGTTCAAAAGCACCTAAATTCAAGTAGATAAATAGGGACCACTTTGGTGGGAAGGGAACGGCGTTCCGTGCGCTACGGCATATAGTCACGCCGGCCACATGACCACGGAAGCTTGTCCTCGGACAAAATGCCAGTTCTACGGGCTTGGAAACGGAGATGAGCACCGCCCCCTACAGTCGGTCACGACTAGACTATTTGGTCGTGGGGAAACCTTTACCTTTTTAGCTCATCATGGAAGGGTTTCAAAAGCTGCACCTATCAAAATTCCTTCTTCTGTACAAATTGTCTAAGGCCAAACTGGAGACTGCTGCTCCGGTGAAAAGCGTCTCGGCACAAACAGCTTCTGCCGTTCTTGGATGCTCACAAAGACCCCAACTACAGCTCCCAGGGGTCTTTGCGGGGAGCCGCTTCTGGGGTCTGCCACCCCAGCATGTCTTGCACATGGAGTTCTGCAGAGAAGCGGCTTGTCACCAAGACCCCTGGGGGCTGTGGTCGGGGTCTTTGTGAGAGTCCAGGGTGGAAGGGTGGAATGGCAGAAGCCCATCACCTGGAGGAAGGACAGGCACCGGATCGAGCCCATGGGCCAGAGTTTGGCTACCCTTGGTTGAAGGCAGTGCTTTGGGGGGAATCTTCCCCGTTGTGTACACACTTGGCGTTCCGCCAGGGAAATTGCGGAAGACCCCGACTGCAGTTCCCAGGGTCTTCGCTGCCAGCCACCCATGTGCAGAACACCAGGCTTGCTGCTTGCTGGGGCAGCAGATCTGGAGGGGGCTGGCTACAAAGCTCCTTGGGAGCTGTAGTAGGGACCTTTTGCGGCTTCCTCGGTGGCACGTGGAGCTCTGCTCACCCTGGAGAAGAATCAGAAAGGTATCAGAGTTTGGAGCCCCCTGGCTTAAGGTCTAGGCACTTCGTCTCAGTTTGCACCTGGTAACCCTATCAATGAGGAGCCTCTGCAAGCCCCCAAACAGGGCTTGAAGAAACAGTTCACTTTCCCACTGCTGATCCCCAGCACACTGCTCCTGAACATGGAGGTTCTCCAGTGGCTAAGAGCCACTGATAGATCTCGGCTCCATTTCCTCCAGCAGGTCCAGCAACTGGATTGGAGGGGGGGGGAGCAGCTGGAGGCAGAGTAGGATTACCAGCTGGCTAGAAACACAAAAAAGCCCAGCCTGAACTGCAGAGATAAGCATGTGAATGGCTGCAAATCAAACCACGGTGGAAGAGAGGAGCTGCATAGTTCAAAAATTGGCATTCCCAGGAGAGGAAGAGAATAAGAAAGTAAGGTGACCCTAACCCTTAGCGCTGCTGACACAGAGGTGCCACTTGGCGCCCCCCGCGTTAGCGCTAATGATGTAGCATCGACACAACAATGTTCATCTGAATAATGGTGCAATCCTAACAGGCCAATAGGCCAGCACAAATCCCTTGTGCTGGCCTACAAGTATCACAAACATACTTTATGGCCACTCTTGGAATCAGGGAGGATGGCGCAATTTTCCCCCACACTCTCAGCATAAGTGGCATGGTGGGGAAAACTGCAGCCACCGGTACGGGGAAGTATAATCGTTTCCCAGAATGCCCTGAAATAACAGTGCATTGTGGGGGGAAATGGTGGCTGGCAGCTGCTGAGAGGAGCGCCAAACAGCTGCCAGTCAGGGTGCCCAGCCCGCTGAACCTTAGGGGGAGACCCCATAGAGAAGGGGGCCCACTGGAGGGCTTGTGGCTGAAGCTCTCTCTTCAGATTTGAACTCTGTCAAGGAATATACAGACAGCTTGCAGAAGGAGAAATAATCTGTGGAGTGAGGAGAAATTGGCAGCTCTCTGTGTCTGGCCTGGAGCCACGGGCACCCCTCCATCTGCTGAGCGGGCCCAGAAGAGCTTCATTGTCTAGGTGGAAGCCAGTCAAATTTGTGACTGTTGACTGGCACGCTACATCCGGCTCACCCCCACGGCCTCTCCCTCTGCTTGCTTCCCACATAATTGGCCAACCGGTCGGCTTTCTCCTCTCCTACATGGTTTCGCACAGACAGATCCACAGATAAGAAGGCTAAGAACAAAGAGGCGGTGTTATGTGTGTGGACCACACTAATAATACTCTTGGGGGGGGGTGAGTCTGACACCAAAACTGGCCACAATTGTGAAAACCTTGGAATTTTGACCATCATGGTATGGTCCATCATGGTATACAACATTCAACGGGTAATTTAATGCAGAATGCAAAGAAACAAACCACGTTCAAGTATCTGTATCCCATCAAAAGATACTGTATAGCCAAATAACCAGAAAAGGAAAAAAAAACTGCCTCATGTAACAAAAAGTGGATTTCCTTAACTCAAAACCCCAAAACAAACTGACTAATAATAATAATAATAATAATAATAATAATAATAATGATGATGATGATGATGATGATGATGATGATGATGATGATGATGATAATAATAATAATAATAATAATGCTAGTATTTATATACCACCTTTCTTTGGCCATTAGATTGCTCCTCTGGCTTTAATTCAAGGCGGTTAACATAGGCAGCCTTTATTTCTCTAAACCCGCAAGGGTTTTTTACAAATTACAAAGAAGTTCTGTCTTTCAAGAACTACAACAACATACAGATGGAATTTTTGTGGTTTAGTCCTTCTTTCTGGCCACACGCTTGCCTTCCTGCTGGCTGATAAACGGCTTCTCTGCTCTCACCAAAGAAACAGCTGGCCCAGCACAACTCCTCTCTCACAGGCAGCTGGAGGCAGCTCTTATCAGTCGCAATTCTCAAGGTCTGCCGCTCACGGAGACCTCCGGTGTTGTCGAACTGGCGACCTTCGGATCTTATCTTCGGGCAAACAGAGGCTTTAACCCTCTCGACTGATCGTTCCGAGAGCCAATGAGGTGTTGTTCTGACACAGCAGGAACCGATAAAGTGTTAGCATGAGGGCGCAATCCTATACAGTGCCAGAATGGCAAGGCCGACTCGGCAGCGCCATATCTGACGCTGCATAGGAGAAGCTGGAGCCCCCCCCCCTCCACAACAAGAGAGCATGCGCTCCCTTACTGTAGGGGAGGCTGGAGTACCCACTAAAGAGTGGGTGCAGATCCGAGGAGACCACATGGCCCAAATCGGGGCCTCGCAGACGGGCTTGGGAAGTGGCCGTATGGCCACCTCCCAAGCCCGCCCATGTCCTGCCCAGGTCCCGCCCCCACCTCCCTCCCACCAATCCCCATCCCGATATGGGGCAGAGCCTCCCTTGCGCCAACCGGCTCCCCGGTAGCGTCGGCTCCGGAGCTTTATCTCGTCCCCCCTGCACACGTCAGCGCTAAGCACGTAGCAGCGACGCAACGATGTTGCATTGAAGCTATACGTAATCTAGGATTGTGCTGTGAGTCAGCTCCCATTTCCATGTATTGGATAGAACTCTTATATCTTATATTAGAACTCTTACTCAGTTGCGTGAGTGTCATCAAGTTGGCCGCTGGTTTTTTTTGTTGGATACTGATTTACTGGGTGACCCGAACTGTTATATATACCTATATCAGAGGCGTCATCCAGGCGGAACAGCCCAGTACTCCGTTCCGCTAGTTCCGCGGAGGGTCCAGGCCGCGCCGCCTCTCCGGAGGACGGGCGAGCTGCTGCTGGGCCTGCCTGCCCTCCCTTGCGTCCAGAATCACTCTAAAATGGAGCGATTCTGGCGCAGTGAGGCTTGCGGCGGCGTGGCAGCCCTCCACCATAGGGGCGGAGGGCTGTCAATCATCCGAGCGTTCCGGTACTTCGCGTGCTCGGATGACGTCACTGACCTATATATAATTAATAGATTAACGAGGGTGACACCCACCCTAATGATGCCACTGCATTTAGGTTGTGCGTATGATATTGTAATTTATTCTGTATGGTCTGGTGCAGGAGGAGGTCCGTCATGCGGGTAACTGAATGAGCTCTCTCACCGGGTGATGCCAACCCTAGCGACACCTCTGGGTGGGAGGGTCAGCTTGGTGGCGTTTGGCACAGCGAGTGCCTCAGCACTGTCTCCTTAAGCACGGTCCAGCTAGGGCCTCCTGACTATGCTCAGCATCCCACCAGGACTAGAGACTATTGCAACAGGATCAAAGGATGGGGGCAGGGAGAGGAGATGGGCTGCCCTGGTCCTTGGTTGGTTGTAAGATGAGCAGCTTGTCCCTCATTAAATCCATGCCTAGGAGGTCCGCTGGGGCAATCAATCCCATGGGGTGGGAGCCAGAACTGGCTCAGTTAATCAATGAGTCCCTGTAATTAGTCGCTGTAATTAAAGCAGCCCAGAGAGCGACAGAGCTAGAAATCCGTGAAAACGGGGAGTGAACTAGATACAGCGGCATACGCTTTGTAATGGTATCTCACACTTTGTATTAGGTCTGGGGAAGCAGGTGCTGCTGTTTAGCTAGTGAGGCTTTTCTCTGTTATTTAGCAAGGGATGCTTTTCCAGTCCAGGGGGGAAAAAAAGGTTGCTTGCCAGGCTGCTCCGGTGAAAGGCACCAGATCCAAGTCCGTGAAAAGGAGGAGCCTCCCCCCCCTTTGGATTCTGACCCCACTTCCTGAGATTATTCCCCCTTTCCTGGAGACTGAGACAGGGGCTCAAATCCTAACCTGAATTTAGGGCAGCACAGTCAGACCAGCAAAGTTCGGCCAGCACAAGGGACACTGTAAAGTATGTTTGCACCACTCTCGGAGGCAGAGAGGCAGCACACAGATTTGCTCCATCCTCCCTGACTCAGAGAGTGGTCCAAACGCGCTTTACGGTGGCCCTTGTGCCGGCCAAACTTTGCTGGCCTAAACTGTGCCAGCCTAACTCCAGGTTAAGATTGCGCTCTGAGACTTCAAGGCAAGCTCTGAGACAGAGCAGCCAGGACTGGTCCATCCCTGTGGCTGCCCAAGGCAGTCCCGCATCTCTGTTCACCGCCATCTCTGCTCACCCATTTGCCTCCATCTCTCCTCTTCTCCCTCCCACTCCACCCCACTGAGGCCCTGGGAGGAGTGCAGGCTGGCACACCAGCAGATAAGGGGGGCACACAAATGTGAGCGCAGTGAACTCTCAATATCTGCAGGGAATATCCGCATTCCAGGACACACACACCCCACGGCCACCGAATTCCATGGATAATGGAATCCGCAGGAGGACCCCTGCACAGAGGCAGATCTACAGGGTGGGCAAAGCTCTAAGTGTTGCAAGAAGCCTTACCCTGTCATGTAAGTCCCTCCTCTCCCTTGCTGCTGTAGCCAGTAAGCAACGCCAAGATGTTGCTTTTCCCTGTGAGGATTGGCTAAAACGGTGCAGGAGAGGAGGGATTTCCACTGCAAGGTCAGGCTTCTTGCAAGATCTGCCTCTGCCCCTGCACCCCTGCAGTGACTTAGCTGGGGGCCACGCTTGGCTCTCCAGAAGTCATGCCTGGCATCCCAGCCTCCTCAGAAATTGCAGCTCTAGATAGGAGGTCTCCAAATGTTTCAAGACGAGGGCCACGCACATCACAAATATATACATATATTTTTGCATTGTCATGGGCCGCAAAAAATCGGCTTTATTTATGAATGAATGAAATTCACACGAACGAATGTTTTACTTGGATCTTTTTTTTTATACTTGGCATGATATAATAACAAAAGAGAAATGTGACAATTACAAAGAAACCATGGCATGCTTAGAGTGAGAAATGATACATAGCTGGGGGTTCTCAAACGTTTTAGCACCGGGACCAGTGTTGTCATCTACTCACCAGTAGACGGAACGCTGGGCGGGACTTGGCGTGATCGACAGCCCGTCCACTCACTTCCACTTTCTTCGCCAGGGGGGAAGGGTGGGGGGCGCGCCGGGTGCCTGGGCGAGCAGGCGCCCCCTCCGAGGTGAGGGAAAGCCACGCGGCAAGCGCAAAGAAAGTGGAAGTGAGTGGACAGGCTGTCGATCATGCTAAGTCCTGCCCAGCGTACCATCTACTGGTGAGTAGATGACACCACTGACCGGGACCCACTTTTTCGAATGACAATGTGTCTGGGACCCAACGTTAACCTGGAAGTGCCATTGTCGTGACACCAGAGCCTGCTGCTTTCCTGAGAATGCAGCCATAATTTGGGTTATTTCTCAGCTATTTTCCATTAGCAAAGTGAATTGGGAAGGGGGAAAGCCCGTTTACAACCTTGACACAAGCAAAATAACCACACAGCCCTCCCCCTTTCCAGCATCCCATCTTCCCCTGTTTTCAATATGGCTGCTCTAGGTGCTTTGCGGCCAACCTGAACTGGTGGGTTCTGACCCACAGTTTGGGAACCACTGATATATATCATTCTATGGGACGTGATGGCGCAGCGGGTTAATCCGCTGCTATTGGGCTTTCCGATCGGAAGATTGGGAGTTCAAGACTGCGCGACGGAGCGAGCTCCCGTTGCTTCTCCCATCTCCTGCCAACCTAGCAGTTCGAAAGCACCTAAATGCAAGGAGATAAATTGGTACCACTTCGGTGGGAAGGGAACGGCGTTCCGTGCACTACGGCGTACAGTCATGCCGGCCACATGGCCACGGAAGCTTGTCCTCGGACAAAACGCCGGCTCTACAGGCTTTGAAATGGAGATGAGCATCGCCCCCTACAGTCGGTCACGACTAGACTATTCGGTCGTGGGGAAACCTTTACCTTTACCTTTGTGGGTAAAAATATCAAACATTAGCAAATGCTTTGACCAAAAAAAAAAGTTTCTGCAGGCCAGATAATACCTTGTGGCAATCTGGATATGGCCCCCCAGGCCGTAGTTTGGGAGACCCCTGCTCCAGAGTCACTTTTTGGGTTTTGAACGATAGTTTTCTTGGCTTCCAGGTCGTGGATTATCCATTTTGTAAGAGCCACATTATCAAACGTTACGCCAGATTCTTGTTTCTGTGGAAAGCAATGCCGTAAGCATGCCTCCATCCCGCTTCTTTCTGCAGGAGAAGCTGACGGCAAAGGAGTCACGCGGTCTCGCAGCATCAACAGCTCCCTGTGCCAAGCTGGACACCGGCGCAGCCTCCGGATCCCAAAGGAGCCTCGCCGGCACACCATTTCCAATGCCGTGGAGTACGATGTGGTGAGCAGGTCTGAGGAGCGGCTCTCAGGGGTCAACGCACCGTTCCAAGTTTTGAATTTCTTTTCTTTTCTTTTCTTTATTGTTCACTTTGTTATACCACCCGTTCTCCAAGGAGCTCAGGGTGACGTGCATCGTTCCTCCTCTCCTTTAGTCCTCACAACAACCCTGCGAGGTAGGTCACGCTAAGAGAGAGTGATTGGCCCAAGCTCACTGACTGAGCAGAGATTTGAACCTGGATCTTCCAGGTCTAACACCAGGACAACGACATCATCCTGTCTCTCAAGACTGGACACCAAGGCACCTCATTCCACACTCTTCCAAATGGGAGATATTTCTTTTGTAGAGAGAGAAATCTGTGTCATCCTTACTCAAGGCTTCAAGTCTGTATAACTCAGGGTGCAGTTATACTGGAGTTAGGCTGGCGTGTGTTGGGCCAGCAAAGTTTGGCCGGCACAAGGGACACCGTAAAGCGTGTTTGGACCACTCTTGGAGTCAGAGAGTCCAGCACAAAGACATATGCCATCCTCTTTGACTATGAGAATTGTCCAAATGCGCTTTATGATGGCCCTTGTGCCAGCCAAACTTTGCTGGCATAACTTGTGCCGGCCTAACTCCAGATTAGGATTGCGCCAGGGGCGGACCTAGTCAAAATGGCGCCCGGGGCACCCAATAGAAGTGCGCCCCCATGGGAGCCCAGGTCTATCCACCGAATAGACTTGGTAGAAATAGAATTTCTACCCATTAGAAACGATCGCAGGTAGACCTGGGCTCCCCTCGAAGGAGCCCAGGTCTACTCGCGCAATGTTGCAGGGGCCACTGGGGCCCCCCTAGACGGCCCCAAGACAGCGCCCAGGGCTCGTGCCCCCCTGCCCCCCCTAGATCCGCCACTGGATCGCGCTCTCAGTTTTATTAATTAATTAAATTTTCACACGCTTAGGTTGCCAGTGATGCTTAAGGGGATGTCCAACCATAGACCGATGCTCTTTTAATAGAAAAGTGTGGTCCCGGGGAGGGGGGAGGGAAGGAGCGGGTTGGGGCAGAGGTGGAGGAAGGGTATAGCCCGGGGTGGCGCGAGCCATGGGCGCTGGCAGCGGCGGGGCGCCATTGCGTGGAGTCCATGGACTAACCTGCGCGCTGTCTGGCCCACCCACCCTCCCTCACATCTGTTCTGCTCCAAAATGGAGCTATTCTGGGTGCAGGGAGGTGTGGCTGGGCGACTCACGGGGGTGGGGCAACATGCTGGGGGCGTGGTTTCGTCGCCCTGCCATGGGCGCACTCGGCGCTCCGTTCGTCCCTGGGGTGGGGTTCTAGAATTCTCAATACCCTTGCGAAACTACACTTTCCTTTCCAGGAAAGCAAGAGAATGGAATTGTCTGGGGCGGGGCCATAGCTCGGGAGGAGAGCACCTGATTTGCATACAGAAGGTCTCAAGCTCAGAGCGCAATCCTAAAATGCACTGGAATAGAGTCCGGCGGGCCTGCGCTGAATCCAGCGCAGCTTTGGAGAGCTGGGGAGCCTCCCTGGGGCCAGGGCACATTCACGCCCTTGCCCGAGGGGAGGCTCCAGCCCAGGGCTGGCTTTAAGCCAATGTGACCAATGTCGTCACATCGGGCCCCGCGCTTCAGGGGGCCCCGCACTAGCAGGGTGAGCCTATTGCCTGTGGCTGCAGCTGGGATCTCCATGGGCTGTAAGTCAGTGGGGCGAGCAGAGCAGCTTGACCTTGGTCTCTCCCACCTGCCTCCGCCTCTGAACAGCCCAAAATGGGCCACCTGGAAGCAGTTGGCGGTGATATGATGATATCACCACCAACTACTTCCACATGCCCTGCTTTGCACGTGGCACGAACGGAGCTCTTCTTGGTGAGTGGGGGCCCCACAGGAATGCCCCGCATTGGGCCCCACTGCTGCTAGAGCCGGCCCTGCTCCAGCCTCCTCATAGGGTTCCTGCACCTGTTGGATAGCAGGCGTAGAGCCAAGGAAGCTGCGCAGCCCAAACTGGGGTCACGTGACCTGGGGATGGAGGCTGGGATGTGGCCTATTGGCTGCATCCCAGTCCCGCCCCCCTCCCCAGGCTGGCATGCCTACCAGCCCACTCACCCCCGCCCAGGTCTTCCCTCCTGCCCACCCTCCCTCCGCCCAGAATCACTTGTGCGCCAGCTGAGATCGGCTGGTGCATGAGTGGTGCAGTGGCACCCCGGCCCGGCACCCTTAGGCAAAGCCGCTGCTAGCATTGGCCCAATGGCAATAGTGCCAATGCAGGGGTGCCAGTCGGCGCCCCCGCATCAGCGCTAGTGACATTAGGCCGATGCAAGCATCTTGTTGTCTCGTGCCTCCCTGAGGCACCTGGTGGGCCGCTGTGAGACACAGGAAGCTGGACTAGAGGGGCCTTTGGCCTGATCCAGCGGGGCTCTTCTTATGTTCTTATGTTCTTATGTAGCATCAGCCCAAGGGTGCCTTGTGGATTGCGCCCTCAGTCACCCTGGGAAGTGCTGGGATAAATTCCCTTTTGAAACCTTGGAGAACTGCTGCCATTCATGTGGGTAGCATTGGACCAAAAGTCTGACTCGATATAAGGCAACTCTGAATGTTCATATGCAGTTCTTTTTTATAAAAATAAAATGAGTCGCTGTGATTTGGAGCGAAGGGCTGTCTGTTTATGCACATCTCCTCTGTGCATTTGTCTACTCAAAACCACCCCCAGTTGCTTTTGTGTGGTTCAAAGTCGATGCTTGAACAAGCCAAGATAGAAAAGTGTGCAAAGAATGGGTGAAGAGCATGCAATCTTGCTGGGGTTAAATGTGTTGCTTTAGCGCAGGGGTCTCCAAACTACAGCCCGGGGGCCAAATCTGGCCTGCAACAAGATTTTATCTGGCCCGCAGCAAAATATTTGACATTTTAACTCATTATATATGTATAATTTCTTAGTTCAAGCAGGGCATTGGTCTTTTGTAAATGTCATATTTCTCTTTTGTTCTGAATCATATCGTGCAGACAACACAAAAGATCCAAGTGAAACTTACTCATTCATTTAAATTTCATTCATTCATTCATTCATTCATTCATTCATTCATTCATTCATAAAACTGATCTTTTTATTTTTTCAGAAAATCTATAAAATATACAATGTGGCCCTTGTACTGAAAAGTCTGGAGGCCCTGTTTTAATGTATATGTTATCTATTTGTACACTGTGTATGATGATAGTCACATGGGGCAGGTGGGGGGGGTGTCTCAGTTGCATAGAGAAGGACCTCCAGGGACCCCCGAATGCAGGTTATGAATCCAAGGGGTTAATTCGCTTGGCACAGCAGCTGCTCTCTTCACCTCTCCCTGTCCACCCAGCTTACTCGGTCAGCCAGAAAGCCTGGGATTATGGCCACCATTGTCCACGGCAAGCGAGGCTTCAACATGTATCCCAGGATGCACTGGGAAGTGCTGAGTCCAGCAAATTGGGGCAAACAGGGAGGGGGGGGGAAGATTCCGGTTTGCCCCCAGGAAAGGGAGGGAGGCAGGCAGGCAGAGGAAAAGGCTGAGGAGAGAGCTAGTTTTGGGTCACGAACACGCAGATAGTGCAAAGCAGTGTGAAGACAGACTGTGGCCGTGCAAGAAGGGCAGGGTGGGGGGGAAGGAGGGGAGGCAGGAGCCGTGGGAGAGGACAAGGTGGCCGCGTGGGAGGAAAAGCAGGAGGGTCAGTTGAGGGCTGCTTGAAGAGGTGGGCAAGCGGGGAGGAAGGAGCTGACGGGAAGTTAGTGTGAACAGGGAGAGGCCTCTGTGGTGGGATCCAAGAAGGGGTCTGAAAGAGGAGCGAAAGCAGACAGGAGAGGGTGAGGAAGGACAGGTGGATGGGGAGGTAGAAGGAGGGTTGCAGCCGAGTCTTGAGGAGGGAAGACAGGCCAGGAGGGGAGCTTTGGGGGCTTGCAGGCCTGAGGATACGTCCTTGCTCCTTGGGGGGACAGTAGACTGGAGGTGGATGCGATGTGAGGGAGAGCGAGGGGCCTTTTGCAGGAAGGAGGAGCTGCCTCGGTGGTTTTTCCCCTCTTCAAGTGGGGGAGCCCTTGTCTTGCCGGCATGCCAGGCTGGCCCCCACCCCTCCTGCTCTGGGCACTGCTGCCTCCCTGCCACCCCGGTGCCACGATGGCTGTTCAAAGAGGCTACACCATCCTCATCATCCCGCTGGGCACGGCCCTCGGCAGCCTGGAGGCCCTGCGGTTCTTCTTCTGGGTGAGTGGCTGTAGGATCCATGCGTCTGGGATCACCACCTGACCCCAACCCCCAACCCAACCCAACCCCCCCAAAATACACGCACCATAACTCTACCCAGTGGTGTCATTCAAATGATTTAGGAACAGGAGCTCACTTTTGATTGGCACTTGTCGGGAACCCGGAACCAGCCATGGAGCCCGTTAGGATCCGGAACGCCCGTTCTGGTCCATTGCCCCTGAATGACATCACTGACTCTACCTCGACACCCTGAGAGCCAGTGCCTAATTTCTTAAGCATAAGATGCAGGATGCAGACAACCTGCAGAGACTTCATCGGCCAAACAGTTGTGCTTGTTCATTAAGCTCTGCTGGAGAGATCGTGGCCAGTGCTTGGTCTATGTGCAGCGTGAACACACTTGCCGCTTGTCACAAGACTGTCCATTTGCGGTACTGTATTTTTCAAAATCCGTCTTTGAGAAGCTCCATCAATGATCCCTCTCCCCTCACGTTCAGAAGATCGGTTAGGACTTTTTTAAAAAAAAAATACTGTAAGGTAATGTATGCCTTCCATACCTGGTTTATTCAGTGGCGCTGCCATGCTGTGTTGTTGTCACTTATTAAGATTGTGTTGTCGATCGACATTGTGTTTACGTTGGTCTATTCTGATTTTTTAGCTTGCTGATTTTGTTGGCTTTAGGAGCTGCCTGAGACACCAGTCTGTAGTCTTTGTGTAACAATGTACTTCAATTTGGTTTGGAATTTCATTGGTTTCCAACCCCTTGCTGCAGAGTTTCCCAAATTGTGGGTCATGACCCACCAAGTGGGTCACAAGCTGATTCTTGGTGGGTCGCAAACAGTTTTTGAAATGTGATTTTTTTTTCTGGCATGGGCACCCGCTATTCAAAAAAAGAAAAAAGGGAGAAAATTCAATGGGGGATACAGCTTTTAAAAAGTGTGTCATAGCAAAGTTCTCATCGTGCAAAACACTGGGCACCTGTGGTCGTGGGCCTTCCAGATTTTATCCCACCTACTCAAACAACATCTGATTTTGGCTGCTTTGCAGTGTTTCCAACTGGAACCCTGTGGAAGGAGCATCTGCATTGTTATTTTTGCATTTATTAGGTATATTGAATAATAAATGAAAAGTTGGTTTAGGTTTTTGTTTTCCACCCGTCCTTTTTTCCAGGCTAGTAAAGCGATGTGGGTCAGCAGCATAGCCAGAGGGGGGTGGAGCTATAAGTACTGCAGTCCCCCTCGCTCCCCATCACTGCCCAGACTGGCTCCAAGAGTGCGTGGGGGGGGTCGCATACACATTGCATGGCAGTGCCTGCAGTACTTGCCACGCTGCCACCCCCAGCTGTGCTCCCGATGTGGGTCACAAATGCCATTTTAAAAATTGGCTGCTGATGTAAAATGCGTGGGAAGCCCTGCGCTACTATAGCCAGCTATTCTCCCCCCCCTTTGAAGTTCTGCTGAAGCTGTTCCCTTTCTGCCCTTATCACTCAACACGTATCTGCCTTTTGCTTCTCCAATTCTAGCACCCCCCCCCATGCCCAAAAAGACTGTTTTCCAAAAAGGCCCAGCTCTTTCTCCCTCTGTTCCTGGATCTCCTGCCCAGGGCAGCCACATGGGGCCATCACTGTCCCCCCCCAGCCCATCTTTCAAGATGTCCTTTCAGTGGGCAGCGGTCCAGTGGCGTTTCTACAGGGATGGCAAAGCTCTAAGTTTGGCAAGAAGCCTTACCTTGCAGTGGAAATCACTCCTCTCCTGCACCATTTTAGCCAATCCTCACAGGGAAAAGCAACATCTTGGCGTTGCTTACTGGCTACAGCAGCAAGGGAGAGGAGGGATTTACA
This sequence comes from Lerista edwardsae, assembly GCA_029204185.1. Lineage (NCBI taxonomy): Eukaryota > Metazoa > Chordata > Lepidosauria > Squamata > Scincidae > Lerista > Lerista edwardsae. Next base: position 540,205 of record JAJKFI010000170.1, on the reverse strand, counting down.
CGACAGGGTAAGGCTTCTTGCAACACTTAGAGCTCTGCCCTCCCTGTAGATCTGCCTCTGCAGCGGTCCAGGCAGTGCAAACGGCCCCATCACCCCACACCCACCACATGAACCTCCCCCCTTTCTCCCCCAAGCTGAAATTCTGTTTGTTTGTTTGTTTGATTGATTGATTGATTGATTGACTGATTGATTTGTATACCACTTTCCTAAAATTCAAAGTGGTTTACAAAAAAAAAGTTTTTTTAACCATTAAAATAACATTAAAATTTAAATTAAATAAAGTAAAAACCATTAAAATGAGATGGCACGAGAAGAAAAGAGCTGTAAAAGAGTAGAAAAGCACCCAATATTAAAACAGCGTGAAAGTTAAAAGGTTGGCAAGTTTTTAAAACGGGTCCCTCGTGCCTCCCTCCCGCAAAACCAGTCAAAACAGGTAGGTTTTTAAACCCTCCCAGGAACCCTATGCCGAGGCAGATCTTCCGGGGCTGATTCCAAATTCCGACTCTTCCCCGTCTCGCAGCTAAAGCGGATGCAGGAGCTGGAGAGGGAGCGGGACGCCTTGCTGCACGGGCTCGAAATGGTCGACCGGATGCGCGGCTGGTTTCAGCGCCACCTGCTGGAGGCCCAGAGACGGCAGAAGCACCTGGGGGCTCAGGCTGAGGCGGTGAGTGCCGGTTCTCAAGGAGAATAACGAGGGAGGGGGGGGGCTCTTGGCATGATGCTCGTCAGGAGTCTCGTCTAGCACGGCAGCGCTAGCAGGCAAACTAGCAAGCAGGCTAGCAAACAGCTCCTCTTCCTTTGCGTGAGCTGGCCTGCGGCTCTTTATTACCAGTGCCACTCTCCACGCTTTTGCCTGGGAGCCAGGAAGCAAGTTGAGCAAGCCATAGCAAAGAAGAGCAGCAGCAGGTCAGAGGTCACCCAGCGTGCTGCGGCCAACTGAACCTATCAATTTTGCAAGCACAGTGAAGGGTTGTGGATTAAATGCAAAATTCCTCCATGTTGCTCTCCTGTTGGATTGCGTTGCTGGGGGTACAACAAGCGGACCCGACTTCTCGATTCTCACATTGTTATTTTGCACCACTGCAGAACTGTTTCTCTGATTCGTACTCCAGCCAGAGCTGCCTGCTGATGGCCAAGATTCAGGAAGTGAATCTGTGCTTGAAAAACCTCCTCGCCTCTCCTGGAAAGGTCAGGAGGACCTGGGGGCGGGGGAATCGGGGTGGTAGGTCTGTAGACTGGGAGAGCAATCCTAAACTGGAGTTAGGCAGGCACAGTTCGGCCAGCAAAGTTCGGCCAGCACAAGGGACACCATAAAGCGCATTTGAACCACTCTCAGAGTCAGGGGGGATGGCGCACGTCTGCGTGCTGGCCTCTCTGACTCCGAGAGTGGTCCAAACATACTTTATGATGTCCTTTATGCCAGCCAAACTTTGCTGGCCTAACTGTGGCGGCCTAGCTTCAGGTTAGGATTGCGCTCCGAGAGTGCCCTCTCGTGGGGCAGGATAAGGCAAATGGGTCAGGTGACAGGCTCTGTTTTAAGGGGTGGTAGAGTGTGATGGAATAACTTCCTAGTGGCCTGTCCCACATGGACCATCAGAGGGAGGAATGGGAGAGCCATTCAGATGTTCTGCCTTGGCCCTACTGGAGGCTGGAAAAGAGAACTGTGACCTCTGTTGTCCTCTTTCTGCCTCCACTTGGGCAAAATTGGAATTCTGTTGCCTTACCCATTAATCAAGAAGAACCTAAAAGGAGCCCAGCAGGTCTCTCTGGGATCAGAATGATGCCGCACAAACTGTGGGTGTTCCAATAGTTAAATGGTGGCACTTGAAAAGAAGTGGGAGGGAATGGAAAGAAGTTGTATTCAGATGGGTTATGTGAGTTTTTCTCTTTTCCAGCCCAATGCCCCGCCCAGTGGTTTTGGCGTTCCCCTTTATCCTCCTGGAAAGAAGGCATTTCACCAGCAAGCCGTCAACGTCCTCAAGGAACAGAACCACCTGCTGATCAAGGTCACCAAAAGGCACAACTTGGCCACCTTTGAGACAGGGATGGGAATTTTCCATTTGAGCGGCACATCTAATATGTGGGATGGGGCAAAGAGTTACGTAACCCATTAGCTGCCTTCCATGACGCAGAATGAGAGGCCAGCAAGCCCAATAACTGGAGAGCTCCTATGAAGGCTTGCTGCCCCCCCCCAAAACCTTTTTCTAGACGTGCACTTGCAGTATCTGCATTTCTGAGCAATCTGGAAGCCGTGCTTCAGTTAACCCTCTTGCAACTCCTAAAATCAGGAAATCATGCAGAGTACAGAACCTAGCCATCGGCTGTTCTCAAAAGCCTTCTGAACACATTCTTACCCACCTTTGAAAGAACAGCGGGGAGGTGGGAGGCTTCTACAAGGTTCTTTGCCGGAGAGTTCCAGAGCATTGGGGCTGCCACTGAAAAGGCAATGCTTTTTGAGGAATTAATCTAGTCTCCCCATAAGATGGAAGCTGGAGCTGTGCTTTGTTGGGTGAAATTGTGCTTAGGGACCTTGTGAGGCAGGAGATGTTTCCTGAAATTCTCAACACTTACAAATAGATTTAGGTCTACCACTTAAATAAAAAAGGTAAAGGTTTCCCCACGACCGAATGGTCTAGTCATGACCGACTGTAGGGGGCGGTGCTCATCTCCGTTTCAAAGCCTGTAGAGCCGGCGTTTTGTCCGAGGACAAGCTTCCGTGGTCATGTGGCCGGCATGACTATACGCCGTAGTGCACGGAACGCCGTTCCCTTCCCACTGAAGTGGTCCCTATTTATCTACTTGCATTTTTAGGTGCTTTCAAACTGCTAGGTTGGCAGGAGCTGGGACAAGCCACGGGAGCTCACTCCATCGCGCAGTCTCGAACTCCCAACCTTCCGTTCGGAAAGCCCAGCAGCAGCGGTTTAACCTGCTGCGCCACCACGTCCCTACCACTTACATAGTAATAGTTCAGTATGTGCCAACAGTGTCAGACAGAGCTAGTTGTAATAGTGTGGGGGACCCTGAGCAACAAGCCATTGATAGGCCCAATGGTGAGAGGCATAAGTGCACCAACCTCCTCATGCACATAGAGTGCACCAAGCTCCTCATGTACCAACACCTCTAGCAGAATGCATGTGTGTGTGCTTGTATATTCTGGTCGCCACACCTTAAAAAAGATATAGGGGAACTAGAGAAGGTGCAGAAGAGAGCAACAAAAATGATTACGGGGCTGGGGCACCTCCCATAGGAGGAAAGGCTACAGCGTTTGGTGCTCTTCAGTCTAGAACAAAGGCGTCTGAGGGGGGACATGATTGAGACATTCAAAATTATGCACAGGGTGGATAAAGTGGATAGAGGGAGGTTCTTTTCCCTCTCTCACAATACCAGAACCAGGGGACATCCACTAAAATTTAGTGTTGGGAGAGTGAGAACAGATAAAAGGAAATACTTTTTTACCCAGCGGGTAATTAATCTGTGGAACTCCTTGCCACAGGAGGTGGTGATGGCATCTGGCCTAGATGCTTTTAAAAGGGGACTGGACAGATCTCTGGAGGAAAAGTCCATCGCAGGCTACAGGCCATGATGGTTAGTGCAACTGCCTTACTTTAGAGTTAGGATACCTCAGAGTGCCAGTTGCAGGGGAGTGGCAACGAGATACAGGTATCTTGTTGTCTCGTGTGCTCCCTGAGGCATCTGGTGGGCCTCTGTGAGATGCAGGAAGCTGGGCTAGGTGAGCCTTTGGCCTGATCCAGTGGGCTCTTCTTATGTATGTATATATAGCCTCTCACTTGGCACACAACCTGATGTGAAAAGTTAGAATCATAAAATTGCCTCCTTGGGGATGGGACAAGTGGCAGGATAATTGCTGAGCTGTCATAATTCTTTTTCTCTGCCTGGCTAACAGGAGGTCTCTGAGAAAAGCGACCGCATTGCCCAGCTGGAACAAGAGAAAGCAGCTCTTTGCAAACAGCTTAAAGAGAGCCGGGGCTACCGACTACCTAGCCACAAGGAGTCCACCTTCATCTGACCCTCAAGATCATGGCCATGTTCCTTGTCAACAGGAAGTGTCACTTAATCCTGTATCTACCACGGTTACGACATCATTTCCTCGGAGCCTAAAACCAATGACTATTTTTCCAACAAACCTTTCTATCCAGAGAGGTCGTCGTCATCTCGTTTTATGCCTTTGCATCTGGCTCTGGGGGCATTTTTTTCCTATCCACATACATTGTGACAACAATACCCCAGTTTTTTTTTTGGGGTGGGGGGTGGGAAATACCCCACAACAATTTTTATTGTTTAGGAAAATTGGCATTTAGACTTAATTGCGCATTTTCTGTCAGCCTGCATAGTTGCACAACTTGTGTAGTAATTATGTTGAAATGGAGGATTAATATAGTTATGGAAACATGGACTCAAATGGGGATCAAGACTCATAAAAAAAGCAGGAAGAAGGAAATAGGTCTGTAAAGGAGAGGAGCCACAGGTGTGCCAGGTTAACAGGTATGCAATGTCCTGTCCTTCTATGCTCCTGCCCTGACAACATGCTGCTGCTGTTTCATTCCAGCTCCAGGGACTAAAACCTCACTTTCTTAGAAGGATGGTTTAGGATTGTTTTTGCATTGGCCTAACTGTGGTGATGCGCAGTCCAGAACACCTGTAGCATCTTATTTCACTGCCACCCCATGCTTCTAAGTGCTGTCACTTTCCCCTGTACGCTGTCGTTACAGACTGCCTTCTGTATGCGGAGCAGTGTCGTTTCTTTCCTTCCCCTATGCCAAAAAAGAAGACCTTCCTTCATAGTTTTTGGCCCAATCCTACAGCCCTTGTACGGCAGCAGGTCTTCCGACCCACTGTTGTAAAAGGCCCAGTAACGGTGCAGTCATTGTGCCGCAGTCCTGTGCAATGGAGCCACACTGGCAGCAGTGGCCAGCAGCTCCTCCCATCAGCCAGAATCACCCAGGTACTGCAAAGGAGCAGGTAGGTTGGTGGCCAGGGCAGAGGCAGCTCTAAGGGAGGGCAAAGCCAAAAGCCTGACCTTGCAGTGGAGATCACTCCTCTCCGGCACCGTTTTAGCCAATCCTCACAGGGAACAGCAACATCTTGGCGTTGCTTACTGGCTACAGCAGCAAGGGAGAGGAGGGATTTACAGGACAGGGTAAGGCTCCTTGCAACACTTAGAGCTTTGCCCTCCCTGTAGATCCGCCTCTGGGCAAGGGTGGTTTGGGGGAGGTTCAGGATGGGAGGGGGAGGGATGGTGTCACTGCCGCTTGCACTGGGATGCTAACCCCTCTTTTGCTGTCCGAGATGCCCTCTTACGCTCCTCAAACCTACATACATAGCTGGTGTGAATCCAAGGAGAGCCATTGCCAACCAGGCAGCTTACCAAGAATTTAAAAAGTTTTTTTACTTGCCTCTCATTAGCCTTCTGGCTACCACCACCACCATAGCATGCAGAATGCGCTCCATGCCATGGCTGCTTGCTGGGGAGCGGCAGGGGAAAGGATTGGGCTGTGACTTTTCCCCTTGGCTGTCCAACGATACCATCCCCTCTGATAAAACTAGGAACACTTCAAAACTTTTTAAACCTGGTCCATCTTCATCTCATCTTCGTATCAACTTGGTGATGTCGGTCCCCATCATTGTACCGTTCTATAGATGGGAGAATCTGAGCTCAGGCCGCAGCTATGGCTACTTCGTGTTACTATGGCAGAGGGAGAATTTGAACTCGGGTCTCACAAGGCCATGTTCAGCCCTCTTATTGAGGGCGCAATCCTAAACTGAGTTAGGCCGGCCTAAGCTAAGCCAGCAAAGTTTGGCCACCACAAGGGGCACCATGAAGTATGTTTGGACCACTCTCCGGGTCAGAGAGGCCAGCACACAGACGTGCGCCATCCTCCCTGACTCCAAGGGTAGTCCAAAAACACTTTATGGTGGCCTTTGTGCTGGCCAAACTTTGCTGGATTCGTTTATGCCAGCCTAACTCCAGTTTAGGATTGCGCTCTCAGTGATCTACGCTAGCTCCCTCTGTATTCCCTTTCTCCATTTTAAGATTTTTCTTTGCCCCCAAAGCTCAAATGTTGCACTCATTTTTTTTGGGAGGGGAGGCTGGTTCTTTCAATCTCTCTCTTTTGGTTTGATCTGTGCTGCTATCCCCTCCCCCTCTTTTCATTCTCTTCTCTAAAGAGGCCAAGGCTTAAGTCTATGACGGTAGTTCCTGTTGCATTATTTTCCACAGTGCTTAGCAGACACAGCTATCATTGTCTAGGGCAGTGATGGCAAACCTTTAAGGCTTGGTGTGTCAAAACTTAGGAAAATGCTTAACTTGACTCTGCTGGTGTGTCAACCCCCCCCCCAAAGAGAAATTATATTCATTTATTTAAACAAAAATACAGTCTAATCAAGTGTGGTGCTATGTATTATATAAAGAAACATCAAATAATTACAAAAATGAGTAAAACAAATCTGTTTTTGTCAGACCTTGGTGAATGCTGGTGTGTCACCCCAAATGTTGCAGTGTGTCAGCTTTGGCATGCATGTCATAGGTTTGCCATCACTGTTCTAGGGGGCAAATCCTGTGTGCCTGGGATCTCTTGGTGCTAGGGTTGCCGACACTTAGGTCATGTAGCTGTGGATTCAGGCATTTTGTTTCATAAGCCAGGTAGGCAGGAGGGTTTCACTCCCTCCCTCCCCCCACACACACACCCAAAACAATAGGGTGAAACAGGCCCTACCTGCTACCCAGGTACATTTAAAATCACATGTTGGCAGCCCCAATTATTTGCATTACTAGCAGCCACCAGGCACTAGCTCCTGCGTCCCTGGCGCTCCCTGCTGGCTTAACGAAGTATAACAAGCAGCTCAGCCATTGTGGTCCCTTTACTGTTCCTCAATCATTTGTGCCCGTGTTCTCTTGCCTTCCCCCTTTTTGAACAGAGGTGTGTTTATTCTAATGTTAATCTAGAGAAAAGGAGTGCCACTGATGCTTACTTGAATGCTTCTTGAATACAAGAAGAAGCTTACTTGAATGCACTGAATTGTTTGACTGTTCCAAAGCTTCCCAGTTCTCAGATTACCCCCCAAAATCAAGTACAATTTGATAGTGGACTAATTTAGTGATAAGAGAGCAAGCATGCTATAAAAAAACATTGCATTCTTAGCCCACCCCTGCTCCAAGTTGACCAAGGAAGAGTACGTAGTTCTCTGATCCCCCTCTTTATCCTCAGAATGATCTCGTGAGGCAGCTTGGTGAGAGAGAAACAAGGTCACCCACTGAACTTCGTAGCTGGATCAGGATTCGAATCTGGGTCTTCCCACTGCTAGTCTGACCCACTACCCCGGGAAAGAGTTTATTAACAGTCTAACACGTTTAGAAATTATTTTTATCCATTAAACATCTCATATACACAAAATCACCACTTACAGCAAAAACTAAAGGTTATAAAAATAATTTGCATAAAAATATATACAGAGAGAAAAACATGAGTTCAGCAGGCAAAAATATACAGATCAGATTTAATTAAAAGGGATCGGTAGGAGGGCATGGTTCATGCAACCATGAGGTGAGGTGGAGACCTGAGACCAGATTTCCAAATTGTTATGTATCATAAAGCAGCTGGAGGGAGCTGGTAACTGGAAGAACATAAGAACATCAGAAGAGCCCCACTGGATCAGGCCAAAGGCCCATCTGGTCCAGCTTCCTGTATGTGGCCCACCAGGTGCCTAAGGGAGTGAAATGTGGGGAGGGGCAGGGACACAACGGTTTAACCCTTTTCCTAATTGAAATCAACACCACCACCTTAAGGTTGAAATTAGCACCCGAGAAACAAAGCAGATATGTCAGTTCAGAGGAAAAGGCACAGTGGTTCCTTTCTCAGCTCTGCTGCTGCTCTGGCTACTTTGACATAAAGAAGAAGAAAAAACAAATCTTTCACAGCAAATATAGCCCTAAGAAGGTGGCCTACTGGAAAAAAAAAAAAAAAACATGTGGCATCATTGTCTCAGACTTAACTCACGCCTTGGAGCCAGCCTCATGACTTGGGGAAGAATCATGACTTGTATAGACGCAAGTCCTGGCCACTCACGTTTTTGGTGCCACAACTTGGTTGAGTGCTGGATTACGTTTTTTCACCACTTCCACATGACACCAAAGGCGCAGTAGGTGAGCTGGAAGCTGGCCTTCAGGCTGGTGGGAGGAGGGTAGGTTGGCTCCAGGCGGCAGGGGCATAGGAGGTGGTGGAGGAAAGCTTATGAGGCTGGGGGGAGAGGAACCAGAATGGCAGCCAGGACAGGAGGGAAGAAGAGGGCTCTCTTGGCCATCTAGGAAGGAACAGACGATCAGACAAACGATGGAGGCTCAGGACAAGCCGTGAAGGCCGTGGCTATGACTTGCGAGTCAAAGAAGGGGTTGGTGACTCGCATTCTGTGACTGGCGCACGTACGGTACCCTACTGAAAAGATCTGATGAAAAATGTTCCAGTGTTAAATTTTTAACTATAATGTACATCAGTGGTCTTCAAAGTCCTCCCTGGAACTTGTAAGTGCTTGCTAGGGCAGGGCTCCGATAGCGATGTGATCCCCAGGATCGCGCTGCTCTTTTTGCGGAGGTGGGGAGGTATCCCATGCCTACCTCACAGTTGTGCTGGTCCACAGTGGGTGTGGGTCCAGCACAATTATAATACAGGCATAGGAACCTTCCCTCTGCCAAAACAGCAGTGCAATCCTGGGGGTCGCACCACTGTTTTCTCCCTCTCCCCGCCCCTTAAAAGTGAAATGGGGTGATGCCCTTCAAGCTGGTGGGTCGTGACCCACCAGTTGGAAGAGCACTGCTGCCCATCATAGAATTTGTTGGTAGTGCTTTTCTCAGACCCACTTGATGAGCCTGGATGTAACAGTTAGTTAGTGGCAATAATATGCAGCAGTGAACTGCCCCTTTTTAGTTCTCCAGGTCGGACTGTAGAGTTACGAAATCCAGGAAGAACTTTCCTTCATTCCAGGCTGCGGCTGCTGCACTGTCCTGCTTCTACTTAGGTGCCACCCAGCTTGGGTGTGTGTGCTAGGAAGCGAATCCCTACTAGCCATCAGCCCAGGGTCGACCTCCATGCTCAGAGGCCACGTCAAAAGCGATGCCACAGATGGTGGGTCAACGAGAGGGTGGCAGCAAACTCACCGGGCTTTAGGTGGTAGGGAAAAGGCTTTAAAAGTGCCACAGATAAGCAGAGACTTCAAGGAGCAAATGAGGGGCACACAGCTAAAATGATACGGGGCACAGACCGAAAATGAGCAGCAAGCAGTGGCGTTCCTTGTGGGGGTCAAAATGCGAAGTTTTGCAGGAGCCCGAACTCAAGGGTAAAGTGGCCCCTCCCCCTCATCTTTGTGGCTTGCCACAAATGGCTGTGAAGATAAGGGGGAGGGGCCGCTTTGCCCAGGAGCTCAGGCTCCTGCAAAACTTTGCATTTTGATCCCCCTCCAAGAATGCCACTGGCAGCAGCAGGTGTGACCACGAGGATTCAGGGGCAGTGCTATTAGCTGCTAAGACTGTGGGGTTGGGTCATGGCGGTGGCCCTCCTGAGAGTAGCCACAGCTCAGTAGTGTTATCCCCCGTGCTGCTCCTCACCATCTCCCATTCAAGGCTCCCAGGAAGCAGGACTCAGACAGACCCTGCAAAAAGGCTGCTCAGTGGCACAGCCATAGACTGTCCTAGATGGATGGATCCACGGTCCATCATGCCCCAGGTGTGCTCTCCAGGAAGGGCAAAGGCACAGGGTCTGTAGCCAGCTCCGCAGCAAAGACCAGTCCTGAGTGCAGCTTAGCTCAAGTAGAACGAGGCAGCTCTAAACTACCACCTAAGAATTTCAGTGCAATACTAGTCGCCTCCACAGAGCCCATCTCTTTTGCTTCCCGACTTGCCTAGAGTTCAGGACGCATCCATCCGCTCTGCATCCACCCCCCAGTCCATTACGTACTCCATAAGACGGTGAAATACTGGGGCTTCCCACTAGAGGTCAGCATCTCCATGAAGAACGCTTCCCTATGTTGTGCTGCTCCAATGAGGCCTTACAATCTTAGCCAGTGGGTCACCATGGAAACGGTCCACACTCTCCACCAGGATGTGGTAGTCACAGTCACAGCCGCTGCCGCCACCTTCTTAAGAACATCAGTGGGTGTGGTCACCTTGCGAGAAACAGCAGGTGCCACTGCCTCTTGGCACCAATACTTCTCCCCAAGTAGGTTGGTGACCTCCAGCGTGGCCTTCTGGGAACAACAGTCTGAGGTATAGTAGAGCAACTCTGCTGGTCCATCAGCTTGGTGCGGGACCGCAGTGCCCCCCTCCTCCTGCACTGAGCGAACTCCAGCTTCGTCCCAGATTTGCCAAGTAGCCCTCCAATGTTGAGTGTGACAAGGGGGTGGTGGCGGGGCACAGAAACCATCAACCAGAGTGACATTGCAGAAGGGGGGCGAGGTTTTCTGCGCCTGGTGGGCAAAGAGTAACAAGAACACGTAAGGAGATAGCCAACCGTAAGGGCTGCACAGGGTAGAAAAAGCCTGAAAACCAGCAAGGTTTGACCGGCACAAGGGACACCGTATAGTATGTTTGGACCACTCTCAGATTCAGGGAGGATGACACATATCTGTGTGTTGGCCAATCTGACTCCGAGAGTGGTCCAAACATACTTTATGGTGTACCTTGTGCTGGCCAAACTTTGCTGGCCTAAATGTGCCAGCCTAACTCCAAGTTAGAATTGCGCTCTACGTCCGCAGGAGGGAATCAGCTGGTTATATGTGGGGGACTGGACGGGACACCCACATGCATGTGCAAAAGCAAAGAACATGCCCCCCCACAAGCTCACGTGTAAATAAAATATCCTCTTCAAATTCAGCCATTTGTGCCCTTCCCACAAATTTTGGTACCCGAGACTCACCTGTGGTGGAGGCATCACTAGTAGCTGGATGTGGGCAAAGTTAGGATCCCCAGGAGGGTGAAGAAGGCTGGCCTGCAAGGTGATGGTGATGACTGAGCCAGGTGCAGCCGTGTCAGGTACAGTCAGGGAGATCTGCCCCGTCGCTGTCTGATTAATACCCAACTGCACTCTGCGGGGAAAGAGAGGGGACACGAAAGACAGATATAGGACAGCCTGAACAACATCAAGAGTGTGCAACATGCAGTCTGGTGAAATGGACACGGCATCTGACGGCTACTCTAGAATTCCCCAAATCCAAGCTTTCACGTGGTAGAAAACTGGTTTTGAGTCTGCATGATTGCATTGCTTTACAATTGATGGTCAGAAAACCAACAAAGTTACTAAAAACACTGGAGCATGAAAAGAGGGTCAGATAACCAAGTACTGACTTCCAAAATCACATCCACTAAAACTGAGTGTTGGGAGAGTGAGAACAGATAAAAGGAAATACTTTTTTAACCAGCGGATAATTAATCTGTGGAACCCCTTGCCACAGGAGGTGGTGATGGTGTCTGGCCTAGGAGCCTTTAAAATGCTCCTAGGTTCAGATTTCTGGAGGAAACGTCCATTGCAGGCTACAGGCCATGATGTGTAATGCAACCTCCATGCTTTAGAAGTAAGCAACCTCAAAATGCCAGATGCAGGGGAGTGGCAACAAGATGCAGGTATCTAGTTGTCTCGTGTGCTCCCTGAGGCACCTGGTGGGCCGCTGTGAGATACAGGAAGCTGGACTAGATGGGTCTTTGGCCTGATCCAGCAGGGCTCTTCTTATGTTCCTATCTGTTTGTCAATCACATCTGTTAGGAAGATGGGATGCTGGAAAGGGGGAGGGCTGTGCGGTTGTTTTACTTTCAAGGTTGTAAATAGGAAAAAAAAAAGCCTTTCTGATTCACTTTGCTATTGGAAAATGACTGGGAAATAACCCAATTCATTGGTGCATTCTCAGGAAAGCAGCAGGCTCCGGCATCACAATGATGGCGCTTTTGGCTATGACATCGCAACCGGTGGGTCCCAGACAGATGGTCATTCTAAAAAGTGGGTCCCGGTGCTAACAAGTTTGAGAACCACTGGGATAGACCACACGCAGGCAGGGTGGGATCTGGTCAAGGGTCCATGTGCTTTCAAGGGCTCACAGCTGTCCTGATACCTCTGAAGTCAAACCTGCCTCTCAAACCTGCCTCTCCTGCTTTCACAACCTATGTTTGTATGCTCACTAATTTTTCATTATTTAAGGTCTCGTAAGCTTACAGCTGTCCCATTTATGAGGCCTCCTGATGTGGGCTGCATCAGTGGCAAATTGCTAGAGTCAGCAAATTCAGGGTGCCTTTCACCCGAGTCTGCCACCACCACCACCTTCCCACAACCCACCACCAATGCAAGTGGCAATAATCTGCCTCTCGCTTGCTCCTTTACCATGCTCCTTGCACGCTGCCCTGGAATCCGAAAGTGCAGGACTTCCAGTTTTCATTTACAAGGACAGCTTGAGTCTGCACACTGGACACCCAAGGGAGGGCAGGGAACTCCCTTTCATGGGGGTTCCTACCGAGAAGGCCCGCTTGAGAAGACCCCGGCCACTGCCAGCCGAACTTCAAAAGGCTCAATGGGGAATCACCTGGCGCTGGAGACATGAACTGGGCACTGGGGGGCGCTGCTCACTTTCAGACTGTAGTGCTTAGCCGAGCCCGGATTCGTCAGCTTCCAGGTGATGGCAGCAGACTTCCCTGGGAACACAGGAGTGTCTCTGCTCAGCTGGAACAAACCAGGGCGTTAATGATAGAACCTTGGACAGCGCCCGGGTTCTCCAGGTGTGGACCCCCACAAAGCACGGCAGGAGGAGGGAGGGAGGGAGGGAGGGAGGGGAGGCCAAGCACAGAGTCCGAGAACCGAGAGGTGGGCTCTCCCACTGCTTTGCCAGCTCACCTCCAGCAGGGATCCCACGGTGGTGGCCACTTGAGAAGCCGCTCTCTCCACTTTCCGGCCTTCGCCGTCCACAGCCTGCAGCACCACAGAGAAGTTGCTGTGGGCCAACAGCTCCTGGGGCAGCTCAGCCACAAAGAGGTTAGTTCCACCAGCTCCTTCTCGAAGCCTCAGCGTCCCAAGGCTGCCTGCCCTGCCCTCCAAGTTCACGGCCTGCAGCTTCGATTGGTTCAAGCCTGTCGCCATGACCACCAAGTACGTAGGCAAGCCTGTTGGAAACAAGGCAGGGCCTACATTGGACTCTACAGCCAAGCCCCAACTGGGCCCGGTTATGGGCAGGAGCTCAAAAAAAACTCTGTTGGGGAGGGACAGGTAATCTCTTGAAATCAATGCGACTGTGCTGGAAATGGCCTTGGAAATGGAAACCAGCAGCCGAGGGTGCAATCCTAACCTGGAGTTAGGCCCGCACAGCTAGGCCAGCACAGTTTGTCTGGCACAAGGGACATCGTAAAGTATATTTGGGCTACTCTTGGAGTCAGAGAGGCCAGCACACAGACGTGCGCCATCCTCCTCCCCAACTCAAAGTGGTCCAAACGCTCTTCATGGTGGCCCTCGTGCCGGCCAAACGTTGCTGGCCTAACTGTGCCGGTTAGGATTGCGGCCCGGGTCTGTGAGGATGGAGGTGTCAAAAAGAAGGCCAATTGTGAAGGTGTCACGTGGAACAAGTTGAGTGAACGTTTTACATGTATTGGCTGGCCCCAAAATAGATAGGACAGCTCAGAAATAAAGTGCAGTGGCCCAACATCATTTTGCAACAACATTGACTTGTGAAGGGGAAAAAAAAATCACATGCATACCTTCTGTGGGGCGACTCTCCATCATAAATAGCCCGGGATGGGGCCCGTCAACTGGGACAGCAAAGTAATAGAGGAAGTCAAAGGTGCTCTGACCTGTGAACAGGGAGGAATTTTTGAAGTTTTAAAAGAGATGCTCTCCCATTGCCAATAATGCAGCAGGCAGCTCAGGAATGCTGTCGGGGAGCCGAGAGGCCAATCCATGATTGCTTCCTCTCTAGCTGCTTAGCCAGGAATAGCCATCCTTGGCTCACCTGTCCAGGGTCCCCCTGACCTGGGGGCCCCTGAATGTCTCAACCCACCAGCAAACGGCAAGCTCCTGCCCCACTAGTCAGGGGTTGGATGAGAGTGTCAATGGTCCAGCTGCTAAACTGGCAGCATGGCTGGGGAGGGACATGTGATGGAGGGCAGCTGATGGTCCAGGCAACAGGGATACTGTTCCATAGCAACGCCACTTCAACACTGCCCAATGACAGCAGGGCTTTCTTGCCAGCAGGGCTTTCAATGACAGCAGGGAACGTCCTCGCACACATGCATGGCTTGCCACAGTATATTTAGGACTCAGGGCAGAGGTGGCCAAGGAGAAGGCAGCTGACTGCTACAGACTAGGGGAGGGGTTGGTCAAGGCAGCTAGATGGGAGAAGGTGGAGTTAAACCTTCTTCCCTATACATCTAGGAAGTCAAGAGAACGGCCATAGCTGCTGGCTGCTTCTGCCCCATATTTCCTTCCTATCCAGTAGGGGCACAGCATTACCAACAGGAACTGCAGTAGCTAAGGGGGTGCAGGGGGTAGCAATTGCAGTGGGGAATAAGCTTCAGGGGGCAACAAGCTGAGCTTCACACTAGCGGCCAAAATTGTGAAAACCTTGGTATGTATGAAGAATACCATTGCGCTATACAACGTTGGAAAGGTAATCTATATATATAAAAACGGACGTATGTGTGTATGTTCCTTATACACGTCTCCGTCCCTTGACCCACGGCCACGAAACTTGGCACACACGTTCCTTGCAGCCTGGAAGGAATCACTGCGGGGGTTAGACCCCCCTACACCCCCCGGTTTTCGGGGAGGGGGCCCAAATCGTCGGGAACCAAGGGGATTGCATGGGGCTACAGGTCTGCTGCCACCCTGTGGTTACAGACGATTCTGCAGGTTATGTGGGAGGGCTGAGCAGCTCAGCTACCAGACAGAGGGAGAACAGAAAGCGAAACTAAATGCTTTGCCTGCGTTGCCTGACTGGCCCAGGGTGGAAAGAGCAGGATCCAGAGACTTCCAGCACCCAGTCGGATCTGAGAGGGGCCTATGTCCACGGAGCTAACTGGCCACCTGTCCTGCTACAGGACCTGCAGACAGTAAGTGGGACCTTCAGATTGCTCTCTTAGGTTAGGGTGTCCCTGTTTCCTCATTCATTTCACAGTGATAGTGTGCATTATGGGTTCCACGTCAGCAATACTGTGTTATTTCAGGGACGAGTTCTATATGTCTATCTATGGATCTTACTATGTCATACTTTTGAGGGAGGTTGTGTGTATGTTCCACCATTACTCTGGAACGCCTGGAGCGATGTGCACCACACGTGGTGCACTTATTCCTTACGATCTGGACAGATATACTGTGGGGGTAGGGCCCCCCTGACGCCCCCAGAGGTGGGGGTGCACTGCAGAACAAACTCATTCCTCCTCCTAATAGAGCCTGGGGATACTGTCTGCCCCCGGGCAACGCCGGGTCACAAAAAGCTAGTTTAATACTAAATGCAATGGAACAAACCACGTTGGAATATCCATATTCTATCAAGAGTAATGGCCAATTACCCCCCAAAAAACCTTTTTTTTTTTTATTTACTTAATAACTTTGGTTTTGTCCTGGAGTGGTGGTGCTACATCTTCTTTGTCCTGAGTAGCAGATGCCTTAGCTATGCCACTGCCAACAGGCTCTTTAATCAGTCGATTCTTGTATAGTGGTTTTTCATGACTGGTTTCCAATGTGATTATTAAGTTTTGCAATTCAGGGAACAAGGAGCAACAGTACACACACACACACACACACACACACACACAGAGCTTTTCAACACAAAGTTCTCAAAGCGGTTTAAAGGCAAATAAAGTAGTAGTAGTAGTAGTAGTAGTAGTAGTAGTAGTAGTAGTAGTAATAATAATAATAATAATAATAATAAATTAAAAATTGAATTAAATACAAAATCACACATAGAATTGCTCTGGAAAATTGCAGTCAAAGAACACACACCCAACAGGCAACAGGATGGGCTTAGGGCCAATTCAGTAGTGTCATGTCCCTCTTGAAGAGGAAGTAGAAATTACAAGGAAGGACAGCGAAGAGTGGCGTAGGCTGATGGGGACTCACTTCTGAGTACATATTAAGAGTACAAAGGTGACTGTAAGGACAAACACTGCCAAATATTATAATGCAATACTAAGTCTTGTGTGCAATCACTGTTGCTTCCAGCCAACTGCATCGCAGCAATGTTTCAACTGCTTTAAGACCCTGGAATGGAAGCAACCCACTAGAAACCATTTTCCCATGAAGACTGTTTCACAGCTATTCTAGGGCTGAAGCAATCGTAAGTGCATTCATATGCTGTACCTAAAAGACCAGATAGGAAAATGGGGTAAACAGTATTATGGTCTTATGGAGCCAGCGGCTCAGTTTAACCCCTTACTCACCCTGAATGTGCACAGAATAGTGGCCTTTGGACCACAGCATCAATGTCCATTCTCCAGCAAGGACAGGTGAAGGAAGGAAAACTCTGTAGATGCCTCCAATGGACTGTTTCTTCGCTAAGGTTACATGACCTGAGGTGGAAGTGTGGAGAGAATTATGGGAGGAGCATCAATACTGTTTGAAACAAGAACTGGAAAAATCATGAAGCTAAATAAGCCAGACATGCCAATTCTCCCACTTCCAGTGGGTGGTGATAGGCCAATCTAGCGCAACCCTAGTTCCAGTAGCGTCATTCAGAAACGATCTGACGGAACGCGAAATTGGACTCACCGCCTGATTGGTCGCTCGTTGATGATGCGTCGCGACCTTGCTGAGCGCCGTGCGGGCACCCCTGGCTTCAGAGGGGGTGCCCACTTGCCTGGGGAGGTGCGCTGGGTGATCAGGAGAGCCGCGGATGGGCGCGCAACCCGGAAGAAGCCCCCGCGGCGGAGAGGCAGGCGGCAACGCGGAACGGGGCCCCTGTCAATCAAGGGGTAAGTCCCGCCTTGCGTTCCGTCTCCTTGTTAATGAATGACATTACTGCCTAGTTCTGTATCTATAGCATCTATAACATACAGGTTGAGCCTAATTATCAGCAGATTTTATATCCATAGATCTGGCTCAGTGTGTCCCCTCTGGACCCGGGTTGAGTCAGATTTGGCCCAACCTGAAGCCTTCGAAGATGATGGGAGCTGTGCTCTGGTTGCCTCCAGAGGCTCTTCTGAGGCCCATGGAGGCTCTACAGGCCTCAGAACGGCCTCAGCAGATCCTAGAAGGGCACTTCCTGTTTCCAGGCAAAAACAGGAAGTGCCCTTGTAGGACCTCCAGATGCCATTCTGAGGCCTGGGAAGGTCATACGTGGCCTCCCCGGGCCTTAGAATGGCTCTGGAAACAAGCAGCTCTGGTCTGGTCCGGCTCCAGTCACATTCAGAGCCCCAGTGATCCAGAAGACAGCAGATTTCATTATCTGCAGTTTTTTTTTTTTTTTTTGTATCTGTGAGGGTCGGGGAACAGATCTCTCATGGATACCAAGGCTCAACTGTATTCCAGCATTTCTCAAAAATGCTCCATAGAAAGAAATTCCACCACTTTCCTCTTGTTCAAGAAAATGCTCTAAAATGCTTCTAAAAAGTGGGTCCCAATGCTAAAAGGTTTGAGAACCACTGTCCTAAAATATGTACTTTACTTCAAAACAAAACTTTATATTTCCACTGAACCCTTTCCACAGCGTGCAGCAAATCCTGCTGCAGAACCACAGGAAGAAGCAGGAATAATCCCCTTCACTTGCATGGACTGCTTGTCTTAGAATGTCCAGCATTCCCTACAGCTGCACATGGAATGAACTGAGATGTTGGACAAGGCGTCTTTCAGGCAAGCTCATCATTCTTGATCTGTCTTGATCTGATGGGCTTGGGCTTTGTGTCTATAGCAGCTCTATTTGTCAATTGAAATACCCATGCACGCCAATGGTTCCTTATTTGCAAGGGAAGATAGTCTGCTTTTGGTCCCTGGTTAAGTCATCTTCCATATTTTTATTTTTTGCAGATAAATTTTTTTAACACAATTGGTAAAAATTAGGTCTTGATCCTATCCCTTCCTTCTCCTGCCAATGCAGCCCCGCCACCAGGGTGAGTGTTGCATCCTGCAAGGGGAGGAGCAATTCTGGAGGTCTTCTCTGGGTAATGGAATACAGGTGGAGCCTTTTTATGCACCAGGGTTCCAAGAGTTAAATGAAATCATTCTGTTAATTAGCATTCAGGCTTTTAAAAAGCTTCTCTTACAATGGCAAGGGGTTGCAGCCATTCTCCAGGGACTTAAAGCAATTAGTATCCATTAGATTTCCTCCTTTCACCCTGGAACAAGGCAAAAAATGCAAAGTGGAAGTGATTAATCACACTTCTAGAGAGGAGGTCTTATCTCAGAGCTAATGAGATTGGCTGCAGATCTCCTGGTAAGAAAAGTTTTTTTAAAAACAATTAACAGCACGCTGTTAGTTTAGCAAAGAGCCCTTCTCTTGCACTGAGTCCAATCAGCAGGATGAGAAAGCTCCACTTGTACTGGTTCCCCTACACAAGGGTAAGCCTCTGGTGCTAGGATGGGTCTACCTAACCTGCTGTCAAAATCAGTGGCTCAAATCCAAGTAGATCCAGGAAGGCTGATTGAGGCCCAAAGAGGGGATAGGATTATCAGCAGCACCACTGCCACTGATACCACCCACTTCCCATCCCTGTCTCCAACTTGTTCTGTCCTCACCCTGCTTCTCTCTCCTGCCCCAGTGTGACAATCGTAAAGGACCTTTGGCATTTATGACAGCTATAAAACGACCTAAAACTGCTGGAATGCTAATTCAGGTGGGGTAAGACTTGTTTAGGTGGGACGTGGTGGCGCAGCGGGTTAATCTGCCGTTGCTGGGCTTTCTGACCGGAAGGTTGGGAGTTCAAGACTGCGTGATGGAGCGAGCTCCTGTTGCTTGTCCCAGCTCCTGCCAACCTAGCAGTTCAAAAGCACCTAAAAATTGCAAGTAGATAAATAGGTACCACTTCAACGGGAAGGTAGCGGTGTTCTGTGCACTACGGCGTATAGTCATGCTGGCCACATGACCACGGAAGCTTGTCCTCGGGACCAACGCTGGCTCTACAGGCTAAGAAACGGAGATGAGCACCGCCCCCTACAGCCGGTCACGCCTAGACCATTCAGTCGTGGGGAAACCTTTACCTTTAAGGCCTGTTAATGAAGTAATCATTCTTCAGGTTTCCTATCCCACATCAGAATATCTTGAAATTAGAGCAAGGAACTAGGCGCATTACCTTGAGTGCCAGTGGCTCTCCGGGGTTTCAGTCCTTTTTCAGTCCTATCTGAAGATTCTGAGGATTGAACCCAGAACGTACTACAGGCAAAACAAGGAAGTGTACCACTAAGCTACTGCCTCATCCCATGGTAGTAGGGGAGAGCTCTGTGATATGTTACAAGCACACCCTTTGCATTGTGAAATGCTGGCGGGTTGGATTTACCAGGCACCTTGCTTTATACCAGCTATTTTCAACCAGTGTGCCAAGACTAACCTGCAGGTGTGCCATGGGAGTTTGGCAGATTTGTTTAATTAAAAACATCATTTATTAATAGTGCTGTTGAAGGATGTGAACCCCCCACAAGCAGCATGGTGTGCCTTGTCAATTGTCAAAAAAACTGGATGGTGTGCCTTGACAATTTTAGCATCTTGTCAGTGCACTGTGAGATGAAAAAGGTTGAAAATAGCTGCTTTATATCCTCAATCATGATCCAAAGCATGAAACAATAAAATGCTTAAACACCAAAATATGAAGTCAATCCACTTTAATAGGGAGCAGGCAGAGGCAACAGAACTGAGAAGAAAAACCACAGGCTTCCAACCTTCAGGATCCACGATGTCAAAGCTCAGAATGGCACCTTGGAGAGTCATGACCACTTTATTGACCAAGCTGTCAATCCAGAACCTGTGGACGTTCTGCTCTGTGGCCTGTCTCTTTGTCCTCCGACGAGACCCTGGGAGGCTGAAGATGCTCCCCTTCTGGTGGCGGAAGAGGGTCACCTGGAAAAAGATTCCCCAACACCAGTTAGAATTCATTTGTGGGGAGAAGGAAACATGAAGGTGTGGGCCATCTGCAGTGGCGTATCAACGGAAAATGGCGCCCGTGGCAAGCACAGAAATTATGCCCCTGTCCAAACAGAGATCATGGGGTGGGAAGCCAGCCCTGTTCATCCTACCAATGCCTCCATTTCAGTTATATGGAAACACCTTGAATTTTTTCTGCAGGCATTTGTTTATTATTAGAGGTCCTCTAAAATTGGTGCAAAAAAAAAAAAAAGCACTATTGCCTATGGTGTGGAAACGCACCATCGGTAGAATATGTGTAGGTATGCCTCCGTGACCCCACTTCAAAATGTGCCCAGGGCAGATGTCACCACTTGCCACACCCTATATATGCCACTGGCGAGCTGAACTATGACAATTACTGGACTATTTAGGTTCCTTTCCCTCCAAAATTATAAGGCCTTGGAGGGGTCTTTGAATTTCAAAGTACTCTTTAAAGAAGTATCGTCATAGAATAGTATTTGTTGTAAGGCCCAACAAGCCTGGGCAAACATATCATGCAAAGGAACTAGGCATCTTACGTTCCCCCTCAAATCTCACTCAGTTGACCAATCAAATATTATGTCTCTCAAAAGCAGAAAGATAAAGAGAGCACACACGTGCGCAAAACTTTAAAAGAGTGTCTTTACCGTAGATATGGTGGATTCACCAATAATCTCAGCTACCTGCCGGATGTTCTCATTGTCTGTAAATATGATCTGGCCACCTGAGCTGTAAGCTAGGCTTACATAGAGGTTGAATCGGTCTGGAGCCAGCATTTCCCGTTTTACCCGGGTCTTGGATGGGTCTTCCGTGATTAGAAATGTCACCTGGAGTGAAAAGGGAGAAGCATTATATGCTTTAGATGATTCATGTACTGAGACACTGTCAAGCCAATTCTATTTTGGATCGGGCTGTTGGTTGGGGAGGGATTTATGACAGCAGAAGAGGCTTCGGCTGTCATAAAATGGCTGCCAACAGAGTACTCCCCTGGTAGCCATTTTGGGAGCGCTGCCACACTCCCTGTCCATCATCAGACCTCACTACGGCCACTGGAGCAGGTAAGGTGGGGGTGGGAAGGGAAAAAAACGGGGCGCAGGAAGGTGCATACTGGATCCTATCCCTTCTATCAGCAGCTGCCAATCCCTCTCTCTTTCCTCAGTCGTGCGCCATCTAAAGAACCAAAAAGACCCATGAGTCTGAGGAGATTGGTCTCAGTACTGTATATTTTGCTTCGAATTTACTACATAGATGAAAACCAACTCTTAGCTATCTTGGGTCTTCAGAATGATGCAAAAGATAAATCTTTTTTAAAAAAAAAAAAGTGAAGAAATAAGAACGGATGAATTTTTGAAATTGAAAATTTTTGAAAATGTCTCTTGAGCCAACCTTGCACCTGCGTTCCTGGATGAGGGCTTCCACGCTGTTCTGGAGATAAGCATCTTTCGCAGAAGCATCAGTAAAGACAAAGATTTCAGAATAGGGGGGTGAGTTCTGAAGGGCGAGCTGGACGGAAGGGCAAGGAAAATCATGATTTATATTAATAAGAATGTTTATATACTCCTTTTCAGCCACAAAAAAACCTTTGCAAAGTGCAAAACGCTTTATAAAAAGGTAAAAGTTTCCCTGTGATAGAATGGTCTAGTCGTGACCGACTGTAGGGGGTGGTGCTCATCTCCGTTTCTAAGCCAAAGAGCTGTCGTTTGTCCGAGGACAAGTTTCCGTGGTGATGTGGCCGGCACGACTATACGCCAAGGCGCACGGAATGCCATTACCTTCCCACCAAAGCAGTACCTATTTTTCTACTCACATTTTTACATGCTTTTGAACTGCTAGGTTGGCAGGAGCTGGGACAAACAACAGGAGCTCACTCCGTCGTGCGGTCTTGAACTGCCAACCTTCTGGTCAGCAAGTTCAGCAACAGCAGTTTAACCCACAGTGCCACCCCGTCCCCCCTAAAACACTTTATACAGCAAAATAAAAGGAAGAAAAAAATGCTCCCTGTCTCAAAGGGGCTTGTAATCTAAAATGAAAAAAAAACACATCAGCAAACCATCACTGAAAAAGATGCTATGCTGAATTGAATACGACAGTTGCTCTTCCCCTGATAAATGTAAGAGTAATGCTCCTCTTTACACAGTCAGCAGAAATATCACTCGATCCAGCCCAGCATCTGGATCCTGAGTAGTGAAGAGCCCAATCGTAAGGGCACTATCGCCCGTCGTACGCTCGTACCACTGGCTCCAGGTATCGTAAACGTGACATAATGCATGTTTGTGGCCCCCAGGGAATAACTACCAACTACACTGGGGCTGCAACAGTCGGTGCTGTACCTCAGTGCGGGCAGTATGGCCAGCCGACACACAAGTAGCAGGGCAGAACGGGGCCGAGGAAGGAGAGGCAAAGAGGGCGGGAGCAGTGGCAGTCTCTACCACCAAATCCTAACCTCGCCCCCCCACAGGACTCCTCAATCGCAGGCACAGAGCCAAGGAGACCCATTGGTGCCACAGCGGCATTACTCGGGGTCAGGGAGGAAACACTTTTCCTCCCTTACCCTGAGAAGACCCCAGTGGTGGCAGGGGTGGACCTAGTCAAAATGGCGCCCAGGGCACCCAATAGAAGTGCGCCCCCATGGGAGCCCAGGTCTACCCACCAGAAGCAGCCCTGGGTAGACCTGGGCTCCACAGAGCCCTGGTCTACCCATTGGGACCAGCCACGGGTAGACCTGGGCTCCCTAGAGGGAGCCCAGGTCTACCCATTAAAAATGACTGCAGGTAGACCTGGGCTCCCCTCGAGGGAGCCCAGGTCTACTCGCAGCTGGTCCCAATGGGTAGACCTGGGCTCCGGAGCCCAGGTCTACCTGTGCAATGTTGCGGGGGCCACTGGCGCCCCCCTAGACGGCCCCAAGACGGCACCCAGGGCTCGTGCCCCCCCTGCCCCCCCTAGATCCGCCACTGAGTGGTGGCCACATGATGCAGCAGTCACCATTTTGGCCCAGCCGCTCCATCAGGGGCCACCCGAGCATAGAATTGGGTTACCCGACCGCCACAAGGAACTAGATTCTCCCTTTTGTAGGTTCAAATACATATAGCCCCATCTCTATGCATTAGTAGTCAAAAATTAAATCAACAGTATTAATAGAACATTTTTTTAAAAAGTTTAGTGCTGTTTCAGGGACGCAACAAAACCATAAGGTTGGATAAGGATAACTGGTAAGATAATTGACGACAGCAAAGAGATTACAAAACAGCACCGTTTACGGAAATGGATACACTTAAGTAAAGCTTGCAGAGAACATTATGGAAAAAAAGAGTTTTCTCGTCATGGGTGCTGAAACCTACAGGCTAGGCAGCTATCGAAAGGGCTTCATAAATACTACCTGCAGTGCAGAGAGACACATTTCGGGCTCATCCCCACCACCCAAAGGGCTGATGGTGTTGAGGATTCTCTGGAACTCTGTGGGATCACTGGTCTTATGGACTGGACCAAATTCTGGAGGAGTGCAAAAGAGACAGCGGTGGCAGATTCATACGTGCCATAAAAAACCACTTCATCTCAGCTGAAAGTGCTGCACCCCTCACCTGGTGGTGCGCCGGATATGGTGGTGGTGGAGATATATTTCTCGCCCTGCTCCTTATTTAACTAATGTTGAGGCTCCTAGACATCGCAGGGCCTTCACACTGGTTAGGTGCCACTGTCTCACATCCGCTGTGCTTGAGGGGTGGTTTAAAAAGATCCCATATGAAAAAAGACTATGTCCCTGTGCAGCTGAGACGGTAGAAACCACTGAACACGTATTTCTTTACTGCTCATTCTACCGAGATCTTCGAAACTCTTGCATAATACCTTTGATTAAAACACTCCCCAATTGTTCAAACCAGTGATGTCATTCAGGGGGAACAGACCAGAACAGGCGTTCCGGATCCTAACGGGCTCCGTGGCTGGTTCCAGGTTCCCAACAAGTGCCAATCAAAAGTGAGTTCCTGTTCCTAAATCATTTGAATGACACCAGTGGATCAAACCCATGTGCCACTGATATACTGTTATCTGATAGTAATCCGGGAGTTACATAGACAGTTGCTAAGTTTTGCTCCAAGGCCATTGCTATTTGGAAGAAAATAATCAGCGATGGCCCAACTTGAATTCACTGGACAATTATATCTATGTAATCCAATGTTAGAGCAGGCTTTGACAGATGGTAATGATGACGTAGAGTAATAGCTTTTAGCTTTTAGATGTATTCCTGCAGTTTTAATTTAATTTTAACATTGAGTAACGAAAGACTGTTTTAATTTTTTGTATTTATTGTATTGCTAGAGTGAAATCTTCCGCATTTTGCGTTTTCTTGTATATATTTGCATTTTGTGCTGGTCTTTGACTGGAATAAAGATAACTAACCAACACCACTTCATCTCAGCTGAAAGTGCCGCCCCCCCCCCAACCTGGTGGTGTGCCAGACTCTGCTCCTTGGACCAGCGCTCTAATCTTCCCCCCATAATCTTTTTGCCCCCCTCTTCTCCTCTAAACCACATCCTTCAATCTGAATCGCTCCTCATACCACCAAGATATTAGGTCCACATTCAAAGAAGCAGATGGGGGCATTGCTCCCTCCCGACTAACAGGTGTTTGTGAATGAAGAACAGATTCTGATCTACATTCGTAATTTTAGGACACAATCAGTGATGTCATTCAGGGGGAACGGACCAGAACGGGTGTTCCGGATCCTAACGGGCTCCGTGGCTGGTTCCGGGTTCCCAACAAGTGCCAATCAAAAGTGAGTTCCTGTTCCTAAATCATTTGAATGACACTACTGGACACAATCCTAGTAATGCTCTGTGCAGAGGCTGTTGGGCTGGTGTGGGGTGTTGCACCAGCCCATGGAGGCCGAATTCAGGTAAGCAGAGGCCACACCGACCGAGCTCAGCCAGCACAGGGTGTTGGGGAGGTGGAGGAAGGCATTTCAGAGTGTGGAGAGGGCCAGGGGGAAGCAGTCTGGCCCAGGGAGGGGGTGGAGCACGGATCCAGCACTTACGCCGAATCCTAACCCCTGCCCCCAGCCTAGCTGGCCTTGCATGGACTGCTCCGAGATTTGCCAACAATTTTACTGGCACAGCTCCAAGTAGCCTTATAGGCCTGCTGGGGCTTACCCCAAATTGGCCACCAGCTGCCTCCTGCACTGTGCTGGATACACACACCTGTTCCAGTACAGTCTAGGATTGGACGACCCAGTACAGAAGGTTTCGGCAACTCTCCCAAATAAACCCCATGCTACATTCATACTGAAGCAAGGCCCATGTCTGCATGCCCATGTCCCACCTTACCTGGATCATGGAAAGGCACCAGGAGGTAGAACTCTGGTTCCTGAAGGGTGCCGTGACGCTGGCGGATGATCTCCCATGCCTGGACCTTGGCAGCATTGATTTCTTCCCCCATGCTCCCCGTGGTGTCCACCACAAAGCTCAGGCCTGTGGCTGGGCCAACGTCCAGCAGCCTAGGAACAAAATCAAAGCAGGAATCAAAATTTAGCCATGATCTCCACAGCCTCTTGAGTAGATGTCGGTCCTTCTTAAATTTCAAAATTTAGACCTTAATTTGATCTTACTTTATTTAAATCAGAGGTATCAAACTTATGGCCCACGTGCTGGATACGGCCCTCAGAGCCCCTTCTGCTGGCCTGTGTGTTTCAGGGCTGGCTCTTCTCTGCCCCTCTGAACAGTGGTGTCATCCAAATGATTTAGGAACAGGTACTCACTTTTGATTGGCACTTGTCGGGGTCCGCCCACCAGAAGTGATGTCATAAGCCAGAAGTGATGTCATGATTGTTGACATGGATGTGATCATGTTTGTAATAACTTCAGCTTGTGGTTAGTGTTGATTCAACTTCTATTGCTTTGCTTTCTAGAGATGTGTATATACATAGTTTGCTTCAACTGTTCCCTGGTTAAATAGCAGGGACCAGCTTCGAGTGGGTGGGGCCAGCTCAACTTCTAGGAACCGGTACTCGCGTAGTGGTGCGTAGTGGGTGCATGACATCACTGCCTCTGAATGCTGCTGCTCCGGTCATGTCCAGAGGGGTTTCCGAAGGCCAGGGAAGTCACGTCCGGCCTTCCTGACCCTCAGAATGATGATGTAAGGTCTCGGAATGCCTGAAAATGTCTCTTCCAGTTTTCAGAAAAAAAAGAAAACCTTAAGAGTTAAGGGGAAGGGGTTCCCCAGGGAGGGCTTCTCTGGCCCCCCAGAAGGCTTTATAAAGCCTTAAAACATCACTTCCGGGTTTTCCAAAAACCAGAAGTGACATTTTAAGACATTCTGAGACCTTAGCCCCTCAGCAGGGTCATGTGACACTGGTCCTCGGCAGGTGCCATGAATCCAAGGTGGTCCCTGGGGCTAAATGAGTTTGACACCCCTCATTTAAATCTTCCAAAAGTTTCATTTTTGCAGTGAGACTGTGAGATGCAGGAAGCTGGACCGGATGGGCCTTTGGCCTGATCCAGTGGGGGCGCTTCTTATGTTCAGTATGCACCACCAATAATTTCTGTGAAGGTTGAACCCTGTGCAAATATTATGAACCCCACATACAGGAACACATAGCAGACATGGGGGGAGCATGTCCAACCCCCACCCTCACACCAACACATACCCAAAGCTGCATCTCTCACCATCCATAAGCACGTACAGCAGTGGGGTGAACAATGAATATCAAAGGAGTCAGTTGAACCAAATGAATCCTATCTTGAGTTGCCAGGCTTCTCTTTCAGTCAAATCTGGAAAGTCCGGGCACCCAGAACAGAATTCCCCGCCTGTGACCAATATGGGACTGTGCAACACAGGCATCACCCCATTTACGTGGCGTGCAGGGAGGTTGGGAAGGAGTGACACAGCAGTAAAAATAATTCACGATGCCTTCACGATCCTACAAAATGGCTGACTTTACCTCATGAACTGCTTGTTCCCTATTTCCTGCCTCAGCTTCTCCAGGAAGTGTGTTGAGGCCTCTCTGGCCAGTGCGACTGCCTCGCTGTGCAGATAATGGTGGGGTGAGAAGTACAAGGAGGAGCTGTCTTTATTTATTCCGCCACGCGGCTCCTTGTGGCGGCTGTCATCAAATCTCCCGCCATGACTGCACTTTCCTGGGAGACAGAAAAATATAGCAGAGAGGAAAAATAGCTCCCATCCCTACTCCAATAAAGTACCCACTGGAGTATTTCGTTCCATGAAAACTGGAGTATTTTGGGAGATGGCCTCCCACCAAAAAATAAAAAAATAAAAATACTCTGCCACATTCAAGGAGCCAGGCACTGTAAATTAGGGGATGAGGACAGAACTTGGCCAATTTACCTGCTCAGGAAAAGCATATGGTTACCCCTGCTAACTGGGCAAGAGGCACTTTTTCAAGTGGCGTTGCTCTTATATTTAGCAGGGGGAGAGTAATTGTTCCTTTTCACCCCTGCGCAGTGTCTTTCTAGTGGCTGCTGCTGGTGGTCTGCCTTTTTTTAGATTGTGAGCCCTTTGGGACAGGGAGCCACTTAACTTTATTATTATTTGCCTGTAAACCGCTTAGTGAACTTCGTGTTGAAAAGCGGTATATAAGTACCTGTTGATTGATTGATTGATTGATTGATTGATTGATTGATTGATTGATATGGAACAGTCCCTCCTTAGATTGCCCACCTGCCTGCCTGATGCCACTATCTGCTCCGCCAGCTGCCCCTCCAGGCCGTACACTTCCAGCCGTCCAGCCACCCTCACCACCAGCCTTCCTTGGGGCCAGGTGCATGTGCCTGGCCAGCCAGGTGGACGGCAGATGTGCTCGCAGAGAGGCAGAGTGGCTCCGAGGCGTCCCCACCGGTTGGGTGCCCGGTTGGGTGCACGGTGGGCGCCCCGCCCAGCTGGAGTGCTCCAGAGCTCCTCTCCTGCACTCAGACAGTGGCCGCTGGGAACGGCACCACCCTGCACACACCCAGAAGCCATCTCTGCCACCACAAATGGAGCCAGCCATTTGTGCAGAGGGCGGACAAGGCTGCCCGGGGGTGCCAAATGGAGGGGCTGGCAGCAATTTTTTCTGCACCCCCCCCAGCCCAGTGCCCAGGACATTTGTCCCCCTTGCCCCCCCCTTCTGAAACATATTATTCACCTGCACTGAGTTTTCCAGTGTGGCACAAATGATTCTGAAATGGTTTAAATCAGGGGAGTCAGTACCATGTGCTTAGATCAACACCGAATTCAAAGGTGAGCTGAGATGCTTAAGACAGTTCTGGCTCAGATTCTTGACCCACTATGTTGCATCATTTTATTCAGGGTTGAACATTTTATTCCGTCTCCAGGTCCCTCCCTCCCTCCCTCTCTCTCTCCTTAAGGGGAAGCTCATACACCTCAAGAGAACAGCACTCAGCAGAGTGCTCAGCAGCATTAGGCCTTGTAGAACAGCACTTTGCAGAACAGGAAGAATCACAGATCTGCTCCTTCATTAATTATCTATGGCAGAGCAGCACAAGGTCCTTTTCTTCTTCCAGAGGACTAAACTGTACATTATAGTATAGTATAGTACATTACCCCTGCTAATTGGGCAAGAGGCACTTTTTCAAGTAGTGTTCCTCTAATATTTAGCAGGGGGAGAGTAATTGTCCCTCTTCACCCCTGCACAGTGTCCTGTTGAACGGCTGTTGCTTGTGGCGTTCTGGATTTTTTTACATTGCGAGGCCTTCGGGGACAGGGAGCCATTTAATTTTAATGTTATTATTTGCCTGTAAACCGCTTTGTGAACTTTGTGTTGCAAAGCGGTATATAAATACTGTTGGTTGATTGACTGACTGATTATAGGAAACAAGGGGACCAATCAGCCAGAATTTTACAGACCCCGACAATTTCATCCTCCTGGCCAGCAACTGCCAGGGGAAAAAAAGACCCTGTTTAGTTTCCTTACTCTCTCTAGAACGCATTTTTTAAAAAATGGTCAGAAAAGGAAATCTATAGGGGCAAAGCAGGGTTGGATCAGCTATGAAGCAAGTGATGCAGGCCATGGCAAAGGCAGATTTGGGGTGCCTTTCACCCCTAGGCTGCCACCACCATCCTGCCTGCCACAAACCAAACTGCTTCGACCTGCATCAGCTTCCCTACCCGCTCACTTTGTTCCTTGCCGTAAAACCTAAAGGGATCATGGGAGGAAGTAAGGAGAACATAAGAAGAGCCCCACTGGATCAGGCCAAAGGCCCATCTAGTCCAACTTCCTGCATCTCGCAACGGTCCACCAAATGCCTCAGGGAATACACAAGACACCTGCATTTGTTGCCACTCCCCTGCATCCGGCACTCTGAGGCAGCCTAACTTTAAAGTAAGGAGGTTGCACTAACCATCATTTCCTGTAGCCTTTGACGGACTTTTCCTCCAGAAATCTGTCCAGTCCCCTTTTAAAAGCATCTAGGCCAGATGCCATCACCACCTCCTGTGGCAAGGAGTTCCACAGATAATTACCCGCTCGGAGGAGATGGAGTGTCTGAGCAGCGGCCCAAAGAAGCTACACGCCTCGCCGGCTCAGTAAGCCAGGGGGCGCACAGCTTCTCTCAGCCACGGCTCGGGCAATTTAGCCCCGAGCAGTGGCCGGGCGAAGCAGAAAGAATCCACATGCCCCCTTGGCTTCCTGTGTCAGGAAGCTGGGGGGGGGGGGCGGCCTCTCTCAACTGGGGCAGGGCTGTGCCCCCTGCTTCCAGAATTGCTCCATTTTGGAGCAATTTGGAGGCAAGGGACACATCGCCTCTTGGTCACCGTGATGGAGGGCGAGATGCCAACAGAGATGCTCTGGCAAACGGCGCCCATTGCTCTTGCACCCACACACAGCACCCAAGATACGCCTCTGCTTGGCACACCCCGAGAGACAATGAGCTCAATGTTCCAAAACAGCTGAGTGAAAAATTGAGAAGTCTCTATCCAAACAAATGGCCGTAGAAAGAAGAAGAAAAAAGTCACATTCATGTGAAAGGGGCTTCAGAGAGAGAGAGAGAGAGAGAGAATGTGAATGCACGATAGAACAATCACACCCCTATCTAAACTGTGGTAAAACGGACATTTACTCTTGTGGGTTTTGATGTGAGCTGTCAACAGGCTTGTGAAGATTACCAATAGGAAGAAAAAAACACATTTGCATCTTAAACGGGTCGTAAGCCAAAGCCGTGCACGCTTCCCGCCCTCCCCTGGCAACGCACACATACCAGTCGGTTTCTCCGGGTGGGAGCCATAGTAACCGGTGGTCAGGTGACCTTTGGCAGCCAGGCCTTTCAGGAGGTTCCCCTCGCAGGTCCAGTCTGCGCAGTCGCTGCAAGTCCAGGTGCCAGCTGCGGGCGCAGGAGAAATGCGATGAAGCAGGCCTGAAAGGGCCGTCTGGCCGTCGCGGCGCCTCAGTCCCATCCCCACCCCCCACCCCGTACGGGCTGCAAGCACCACAGTGCACCTGCAAGAGCGCATTGTCTTGGTTTGGGCTTTCAATGCCCCTCAAGAATAGGAGGCCCAATGGCAGGCTGAGAGTTACTGAGGCTTATTGTGAGAGTCCCAGCCAGCCAAGTTAGCAAAGCCAAGCCAGGGCTCAGGCACATTTGAAGTAAGCTGCCTTTGTCCTGGCAGCTTTACCGCCTGAAATCCCAGTGTGTGGAAAGAAGAGGGTGCCTGGCTTTGCATGCTGATGAGGCCCCTTTTGAGCTGCTCGGACTCTCACGCCCTTTTGTGAGGGAGCAGCCCTAAAAGAAACGCAGCGGTATAGAGCCATGAATACCGTCTCCTCAGCCCCTTGGAGGAAGGCCAGGATAAAAAATAAATAAAGCGTCCAGGCAGAGAGCCCTGACAGAAATCGCTCCCTGACAGTACCAAGGGCTTCCCATGCCAACGTAAACATCTGGGAGGGAAGGAAGGAAGGAAGGAAAATACATCCATCCAATACCTGTCGCAATGGATTTGATTTCACGGCCTGGTTGTGCGAGATCTGGATGGATCTGTCGACGTCCAAGTTCAACCCAGTTACTATGGCTATAGAAATCCTGATCAGGAAAAAAAGATTATTAGAAGTTATTGGTTTCATCATATACTCTTTTATACACTGTGTGTGTGTGTGTGTGTGTGTGTGTGTGTGTGTGTGTGTGTGTGTGTGTGTACACACACACACACACACACACACACACACAACATATACACTGTTAACATAAGAAGAGCTTTGCTGGATCAGGCCAAGGGCCCATCTAGTCCAGCTTCCCGTATCCCACAGTGACCCACCAGATGCCTCAGAGAGTACACAAGGCTACAATATGCCTCCATTCTGCTACCACTCCCCTGCATCTGGCACTCTGAGGTAAATTCTGAGGTAAACACACTGGTGGCCAGTCAAGATTCTCCACAGCATTTCTCTTTGACAGCCACCAGAACCAGACGCTCCTCTTCAGACAGGTACTCATAGGAACAGCCCCACTGGATCAGGCCAAAGGCCCATCTAGTCCAGTTTCCTCTGTCTCACAGTGGCCCACCAGATGCTTCTGGTTTGGCATCCTGGGAGCTGATGGGAGGAAACCCTGAACTTTTTTTTTTTTCAAGCAAGTACTGGACCAAGGACACATCTACAGTAGTCCAGCTTCCTGTATCCCAACAGTGACCCACCAAATGCCTCAGGGAGCACACAAGACAACAAGATACTTGCATCATGTTGGCACGCCCCTGCAGCTGGCATTCTGAGGTAAATTACTATTGAAGTATGGAGGTTGCACTACCCATCATGGCCTGTAGCCTATGATGAACTTTTCCTCCAGAAATCTGCCCCAGTTTTAAAGGCTTCTAGGCCAGGTGCCATCACTACCTTCTGTGGCAAGGAGTTCCACAAATGAATTACCCACTGGGTAAAGTATTTCCTCTTATCTATTGCTGTTTGCTTATTGAGGGCCCAATCCTATGGGCCATACTGCTGGCAGTACATTCATACTGCTGGCTCTGAGTGTTGTAATGCGGTAAAGCACATTTACGACACCCAGAAAGGAAGCTGGACTCACACTACTTGGCACGGAGCCTTGGCACTGTGCGATAGTCGCCACTGGAGCAAGGTAAGAATGCTGGCTGGCGGTGCAGGTTTTGGGACATGGGGAGGGCGGAACTAGGCAGAAGGAGGGGAGGATCAGACCCAGCTGTGGGGTGGGACCGGCAGTGTAGGGCCAGGTGGGGCATAGGATCCACTATGTCTGCACTGGCCAAAATGGCCTGCAGAAAACTCATTGCCCCATTTTGGGGCCTGTGGCTTTACTCGGGGAAAGGGGACAAACATCCTCATCCCCTGCAGAGACCCAGGCGGCTGCCGCAGCTCCCATAAGACGTACTGGTAGCCATTTTTGTACCCCCGCTGCTCCTCTGGGCACCAGGCAGGTTAGGCTTGAGCTGCCCGTGATAATTGCTGTAACGTTTATTGGTGTCTAGTTTGGCTGTTGTTGCTCGTACATCACTTCGGATGCTTTGGCAGGAAGGCAACTCATCAATATTTGAAACGAGACCCACAAAAGCTATTTTTAGGAGTGCCTCAGGAAAGAATAGAAGTCTCATAAAAGCACAAAGCAAACCTGCAGCGAAGCAAACAACAGATCCTTCCTTTGTATCTTTGCCACATTAAGATGGGATAGAAGCAAAAAAAGAGGAGAGATCCAAATGCACTAAAACAGGGGTCTCCAACTATGGCCCGTCCCGGGACCCACCCCTGGGCCACCACAAGATTTTATCTGGCCTGCAGAAACTTGGTTTTTTTTTATCAGAGCATTTGCTAACGTTTGACATTTTTACTCAATATATATCATAGCATTGTCTGTAATTCTCACATTTATCTTTTGCTCTGAATTGTATCATGCCAATTACAAAAAAGATCCAAGTAAAACTTATTCATTCATTTAAATGTCATTCATTCAACGGATTTTTTCCAGCCTGTGAAACTGTAAACTATATGATATGGCCCTCATACTGAAACGTTTGGAGACCTTTGGACTCAGGGCCGGCTCCAGGAGAGGCTGGCCCCAATGCAGGGCATTCCTGGGGGGGGGTACCCCCACCCTCTCTCCGGGGCCCTACACTCACCAAGAAGAGCACTTGTGGCGCCGCGCCCAAAACATGGCACCTGGAAATAGTTGGTGGTGACATGATGACATCACCACCAACTTTCAGGAGGCCCATTTGGGGCAGTTTGAAGGCAGGGGCAGGTGGGAGGGCCCAAGGCAAAACTGCTCTGCTCACCCCACTGACTTACAGCCCCCAGAGATCCCGGCTCCCAGCAGCAGGTGATCTGCTCGCTGTGCTAGTACGGGGGCCCCTGAAGCGCATGGCCCAATGTGATGACGTTGGTCACACTGGTTTAAGGCCGGCCTGTCTGGACTCAAAGGTAAAGGAGGAGCAGCAATGCCAATAGGAGTGAGGAGATGGGCTGGAGCCGTAAATGCAACGGCTCAGCATGTGGAAGGTCCCAGGCTCAGTCCCTCACACCCTCCATATACGGCAGAGAAAAAAAAATGTCTGACACACATTAGTAACCTCTATATTAAATCAGGAACGTTCGCATATTCAAGGAGCGTCTACATCTACTCCTGGTCCTTTTTCTGGCTGGTGCCCAAGCCTCTTCATCCTCTCACTCAGAGACAGACACCTACCCCTGTCGCCCCACTTAAGAGCTCTGCACAGTGGCGTAGCTAATGAAAGTGTAGCCCAGTGCAGAGGACAAAATGTTGCCCCTGAAATGATGCCACAACAGGAAGTGGCATCACATCTATTTCTGTTTTCTGGATTTTGGGGCCATAACTTTTGACCGAACGAAGATATTACACTCCGGTTTGTCTCTTGGCATTCTGCTTTAAATTACCTTTCCGGTGATTTATAACATGATGGGACTATTCATACATACCA
Organism: Lerista edwardsae; assembly: GCA_029204185.1. Classification (NCBI taxonomy): domain Eukaryota; kingdom Metazoa; phylum Chordata; class Lepidosauria; order Squamata; family Scincidae; genus Lerista; species Lerista edwardsae. Next base: position 506,242 of record JAJKFI010000170.1, on the reverse strand, counting down.
AGGTTTTGGCCATTTTGGCCAGTAGTGGCAAGTTCCATTTGTCGCCCCCCCCCCAAGCTTGTTGCCCGGTACAATTGCACCCCCCTGCCCTTCTCTGCACACTTTGGTGAGCACCTGTAAGGAATGGAGCAGCTGTCCCAACCTGACCCGGGCGACGCTGTACTCCTCCGAGCGCACGGCCTGGAGGACCTCCTTGCGCGCTTGCAGCAGCCAGGCGTTGGCGGAGTGGATGAGCTCAGAATCGAAGTGGAGCACGGGGTCGTCCCGCGTGGTGTTCAGGAAGTCCATGGCGGCATTCGCATTGGCCACCTGGGCAATGGCTCCGCGGAAGCGCTTGGCCGATACCTCGGGGCCATAGAAAGCAGCAAAGATGTCATCAGCCAGGAGGGTTCTGTCCTAGGGAGGAGACAGGAAGAGCAGGCTGAAGAGAGTCCTGCCTCCTTTGACCATGAGAAGTGCAGCAGTTTCAGAGAAGGTTGACCTGCAAGTTGACCCACAATATCTGTGGGTTCCGGACCTGTGGATTTCAGAATCGGCAGGTTCCAGACGCATTGGTGGAAGGCCCCCCTAGGAATCCGGAGTCGCTCCCTTTAACCCTCTAAGTGCCGGCCAACCAAGAAGAAAATCTCTTTGCAGACGAATTGGGAGGGGGGAGGAGGGAGAGTGAAGTGGGCGGAGTCAGCCCTAATTTTAACTAGTGGAACTGAGTTCCCCCGCGTTCCCCCTGCATGACATCACTGGGAAGGGCCCAACTGGACCCTCCAGTCACCTCCAGGCCACAGAATGCCCGTTGTTTTTGTGGGCTTCAAAATGCCCATTATGGGCAAAAAATCCCAGTGACTAGGGTGGGGAAGGGGTGCAAGGGTAAGAGGTAGCTCAGAATGCCAGGAGCAGGGGAGTAGCAAAGAGATGCAGGCATCGGGTTGTCTTGGGTGCTCCCTGAGGCACCTGGTGGGCCACTCTGAGATACAGGAAGCTGGACTAGATGGGCCTTTGGCCTGATCCAGTGGGGCTGTTCTTATGTTCTTATGGGAAAGTGGACCATCCCTTCGTAAAGGAAAAGAGGGCCCTAAAGAAAGGAAATGTTCTGAGGTGAAATGTGATGTGCCAACACAATAATCCACCTAGTGGGCCACGGTGAGATACAGGAAGCTGGACTAGATGGGCCTTTAGCCTGATCCAGTGGGGCTCTTCTTATGTTCTTAGGTTATAAAAATGTGTGTGGGGGGGACCATTTCTGGGGAGGTATGCCACTATCCATCACTACCCACCTTTTGGCAAAAGCAGTGAGTAACTGCCCTATTCCCGCCACCTATGTGCGGGAGGACCATTTATAAAGCTGTTGCCTTATAACAGGAGGAGGAAGTGGCAAGTTCCTATTTAACATTCTAAAGTCAAGGCTATCTAAACACAAAACGCAGCTGCCCTTCAAGGATCTGGGTTGTCTCACCTTAAAGTCCTCCTCTTTGATGCGTTCCCCCTTGGGATGAGGCAGCTCCATGAAAAGGCGCAAGGTGACATTGAGAATGGCATCCTCGGTCATGTCCTGGTGGGTGACGGAGCCCCAGGCAACCGCCATGGCACGAGACCAGAAGTTGGGAAAGAAGCCGTGGACTCCTTGTGGAGGCAAATCCAGCAGCAGCAGCAGCCACAGAGGGGACCAGAAGCAGGCCAGGGGATGGTCCATATTGGATACATTTATCTGAACAACAGAAGACACGGAATACGTCTGCCTGCAGTTGTGTGCTGTCTTTACGTAGGAAAGTATGAAGATCTATCAGGCCCCCTCCTAAGCTCTGTCATTCTTGTTCTCTTGGACTTCACCAGCATGGCTGCCAACTTATCTTTGCTAACACGGTAACTCCAGGTATCACTAGGGTTTGAGTCACATGGCACAAGAGCTCATTGCATCATCCCCATAATGGACCTCCTCCCATACCAGACCATAAATTACAATATCATATGCACAACTTAGGATGTGGTGGGGCTGTGGGTTAAACCGCTGAGCTGAGCTTGTTGACTGGAAGGTTGGCAGTTTGAGACCGCGTGACGGAGTGAGCTCCCATTGCTTGTCCCAGCTCCTGCCAACCTAGCAGTTCGAAAGCACCTAAATGCAAGGTAAGGAGATAAATAGGGACCACTTCAGTGCGAAGGTAACGGTGTTCCGTGCACTACAGCGTATAATCGTGCTGGCCACATGACCACGGACGCTTGTCCTTGGACAAGCTCTTCGGCTTAGAAACAGAGACGAGCACCGCCCCCAACTAGACCATTCGGTCATGGGGAAACCTTTACCTTTTTATGCACAACTTAATGCAGTGGAATCACTAGGGTTGGTGTAACCCCCATTAACTTCATTTATTTATTTTCATGTATAACAGTTCAGGTCACCCAACAAATCAGTAACCAACAGAAAACCAGAAGACACACAGCCGAGTAAGAATTCTAGGATTAGCTCTGATGCATGGAAACAAGAACTCATACTAGCATATTAGTTCCTTGCTGTGTTGTAATAACACCTCATTGGCTCTTGAAACAATCAATTGCATTAGTCAGTTTTGAGTTTAACAAATCCACTTTTTGTTACATAAGGTAGATGTGTTTTTCTAGTTAGTTGGCTACAACATTTAATAGAATACAGATAATTCAACACAGTTTGTTTAATTATATTCTGCATGGAATTACCTTTCCAATTATATACAACACGATGGCATTATTGATAAATACAAATTTTCCAAAAGATCAGCCACAAGCATTGTCACACACACCCCAAGGGTGTCACCCAGTGCAGTCCATACACCCCTTCTGACGCCACTGGTGTCAGGAGAAAGAAACACACTAATTAAGAAATGTAGGGTTTTGTGGTTTTTTTGCATTGTCTTAGTGGGGCATGTCTGTAGAGCAGTGGTTAAGAACATAAGAACATAAGAAGAGCCCTGCTGGATCAGGCCAAAGGCCCATCTAGTCCAGTTTCCTGTATCTCACAGTGGCCCCACCAGGTGCCCCAGGGAGGCATGAGACCACAAGATGCTTGCATCCTGTTGCCACTCCCTTGCACCCAGTACTCTGAAGTAGCCTACTACTAATGCAAGAAGGTTGCACAATCCATCATTGCCTATAGCCCACGATGGACTTTTCTTCCAGAAATCCGTCCAATCCCCTCTTAAAGGCATCTAGACCAGATGCCATCACCACCTCCTGTGGCAAAGAGTTCCACAGATTCACTACCCGCTGGGTAAAAAAGTATTTCCTTTTATCTGTTTTAACTCTCCCAACCCTCAGTTTTAGCGGATGCCCCCTGGTTCTGGTGTTTTGAGAGAGGGAAAAGAACATCCCTCTATCGACTCTATCCCTTCCGTGCATTATTTTGTATGTCTCAATCATGTCCCCTCTCAGGCGCCTTTTTTCTAGGCTGAAGAGCCCCAAACGCTGCAGTCTTTCTTCATAAGGGAGGTGCCCCAGCCCCGTAATCATTTTTGTTGCTCTCTTCTGCACCTTTTCCAGCTCCACGATGTCCTTTTTGAGGTGCGGCGACCAGAAGTGTACACAATATTCCAGGTGGCCTTACCATCGATTTGTACAATGGCATTATTTTTGTTTTTTTATTTATTTTTGTTTTATTTTTATTTACGTTTTATTCTCAACCCCTTTTTTAATTACCCCAAGCATGGAATTGGCCTTCTTAATTGCTGCCGCACACTGGGTCGATACCTTCATTGAGTTGTCCACCAACACCCCAAGATCTCTCTCTTGAGCTGTCACAGACAGCTCAGAACCCATTAGCCTATAGGTGAAGTTTTGGTTTTTTGCCCCAGTGTGCATCACTTTACACTTGTGTACGTTGGAACGCGTCTGCCACTTGGCTGCCCATTCCCCCAACTTGGAGAGATCCTTCTGGAGCTCTTCACAATCCCCTCCGGTCTTCACCACCCGGAAAAGTTTTGTGTCATCTGCAAACTTGGCCACCTCGCTGCTTATCCCTGTCTCCAGGTCATTTATGAACAAATTGAAAAGCACCGGTCCCAAGACAGATCCCTGGGGCACTCCGCTTTCACCTCTCTCCATTGTGAAAATATTAGTTCCCAAACTGTGGGTTGGGAATCAGTTTCAGGTGGGTTGCCAAGCACCTAGAGCAGCCATATTGAAAATATGGGATGCAGGATAGGGGGAGGGCTGTGTGGTTGTTTTGCTTGGTACAACATTGACCCAGGTTGGCTTTTTTCTTTCTGATTCACTTTGCTTTCAGACAATGGCTGAGAAATAACCCAACCCATAATGGCATTTCTGGCTTCCCATGAAGTCACTTCCGGTGGCTCCCAACAGATTGTCCTTCTAAAAAGTGGGCCCTGATGTTCAAACGTTTGAGAGCCACTGCTGTGCCACATTAGAGGAATGGTGGATAAAGATTTTGGACTTTATGGAAATGGACAAACTCATGACTTTAATTAAAGAGAAGTCAGTAAAGACATTTATAGAGAACTGGAATCCACTCATTGATAAGGGAAATTTCAGAGCAATAAATTATGGAACAGATGAATAAATCAAAAAGATGGACATAAAATTGATAAATTCAAGGTTTGAAATAAGCAAAAAAAATATATCGTTAGAATGTCCGAGAGCTAAAATAAGTAAAAGTAGTAAATACAGAAATAACGTAAAGGATATAAGCAATTCAAAGGTATTATCCCACACTGACATCTAATATTCAGAAATTGTATGTTGGATTTTTTTTTTGTTTTCTTTTTTATTTTTGTTATACTTTATGGTTTGCGTTTTCAATTTGGTGGAAAATAAAACGAAAATACTGTATATACAGGAGAACCACTGCTGTAGAGGCATGGTCATTGAGGGGCCATAGTTCCAAAGGGGGGGGTGTCACGATGAGCTCCCGCACTTCAATAGTGGCACTACTCTACCACTCCTCTCCAGCATGACAAATCTGGATCCAACCCACTGCCTGCAAGATGACCATTTGACGCGTCAGCCTGCATGCCATGTCAGGCATCTTAGGCCGTGAGGTCTCATTACCGGGGAACCCATTCGTCAGTGCTGACACTGCAGGCTGAAGGCCTAATCATCGCACACATCAGTCTACACAGCATACCACAGTGCCCTGCAAGAGGTGCTTGCGGAGCAAATCTCTCCAGGCGATGCAAGCAAAGAAGGCAAACACAATAAAAACTATTTGTGATGTGGCAAAATGCACATGTATGGCATTTTATGTATGGCTTTTTTTTCCCTAGGGGTGTATTTATTTGTTGAAAACCACTTTTTGGGTGTTAACAATCACCTTTTGGCGGTTAAAATATCTGAATCAAAACACAAAGCGCCACATTTTGGTGTTTAAGATGTTTTCCAGAAATTAAAAATAGACCACTTTCCCAATTAGAAATAATACTGTAGCTGCATCTGCTGACACTATCTCACCTGTATCATCTACCTAGAACACTTTTAAAGCATTTAAAACAAAAATGAGAACTTGGACTGAGAACGTAGAATAAAAAAAACATAACACCGCAATTGGCTATTTTAATCAATAAATTTTGGAAAAAGTATCACCAAAAAAACCCACACACCCCTATTTATTATACGTTATTCAGCAACATCTGCAGTGCCCCCTCTTCTCGAGTTTTTGGTGGTCTCTTGCAATCCACTTCTCCTCTCCGCCCCCCCCCCCTCCACAGCCCTGCAAGTTGACAGTTAGGCCTGCGCAGTTTCTTAGAACTGGGCTGCTGAGGCAGGCAGCTTGGGCGGCAGAGATAACAGTCACTAACGTACACCAATGTGAAAAACTGCAGGGAAGCAGATGGCATGTACTGCTGAAAGCATGCAGATCCAAGTTCATTTTCAAGCATGGCCAGGTCACAGACTGGGAACCTGCAGCCTCAGAATCCCTCTCGCTGGCAAAAGCAGAGAGAGCGAGAGCGAGAGAGAGAGAGATCTGAGGAGCATGGAACACTTCCATGTTTCAATTCACACAGGGAGCCAAGTGTGCTGAAGAACAGCAGGATTCCTGGATGCCTACATAGTTTCTGGCAAGACAGATGCCCTCTGAATTGTGCCCACCCTGGCCAATAAATGCCCCACCTGCCTGCACGGGCACAGCTAGTCCTGCTAACTTTAGCAACACTTCTCAACTCATGTATTTGCTGCTCTCGTGACTGGCTATTTTAGTTTATTAGTATTATTTCTGTGGTTGTATTTTAAAAGAAACACTGTGGGGGGGGGGATATGAAAATAAAAGAGAGAGAACAAACTATCTTGCAGGATCAGATCAAAGCAATCTAGACCAGCATCACTTCCCATGATGCTTTGGGGAGCTCATAAGCAGAGGCTTGCCCTGTGATACGGTATTGCCTCATTGAACCGCCTCATTGAACCTCCACTAATAGCTGTTGACAGCTCTATCTCCCATCAATTTGTGTAATCCTTTTCTGAAAATCTCCAATGCACCTTGTGGCAATGAATTCCAGAATTTAATTACATGTGCAAACAAGTATTTTGTTTATCCCGACTCTACCGCGATATAGTTTCGTCAAACAATCCCAAATTCCCAGGCCTATAAAAAAGATGGAGAAAAATATTCCCCATCCCTCTCTCCACTTTGTTAATCATTTCATAGACATTTGTCTTAAGGAACTCCACCTTATTGCTTGTGAATATGGAGCCAGCTGGGGAGAGCAGTTCTTTCAGCTCAATCCATCCACATTTTAAAAGTCAATAAGGATAACAAGGAAAAGAGCAACCCTGTACTTTTGTAGGACCAGAACGGTACCAGTCTTATCTAGAGAAAACCCACATTAGATGAGCCTTATGGCAAAGTTCTCAGTTACTGTGCGCATTTTATTTTATGATTCTTTTTATTGACACCGTATGGACTATGCTGCGCAATTTGCAAGCACTAACTTTATTTAATCAGTATATGACACTCTTTGTTATGACCTGTAGTCATGACAGTAAATTAAGTACTTTAGATTTTTAGAAGGCGTGAGCTGGCATATGTTCAGACACAAACTACACAACTACCTCTTAAGTTAAGGGTACGAGAACACCCTCAACTACTTTGCATACAGCATAGTGTCATAATGAGTCACACCCACCTACTCAACACAGCTTTCAACACACAACACAGGAATAGTAACCCACAGTTCACAGTTACATATGATCCCACACACACACACACACAGTGAAAAGCCATGCAGCCAGAGACAGCTCTGTTCCACTGGAGGCAGCCAGGGTGGAAACAGTGTCTATAGCCATGTGCAAAAAGCCTTTCATTCAATACAGCAAACTCCCAACCAGATTTGACGCCCCCTCCTTCACCTACAATTAGAGCACAAGCCTAGCCTTGTCTACTCAGAGTTAAGTCCCATCGTCTGCAATGGGGCTTACTCTCAGGAAAGCAGGGATAGGATTGCAAGCTTAGGCACTGAAAAAGAAAAAAAAAGGAGGGGATAATTTTCCCACGCTTGTTACGAGCCAAACCGGGACGCTTAGCAGGCAGTAAAGCTCTCAATTGGTGGTTGGGGTCATGACCCACAATGCGGTCGCAGCTGCTCCCGACTTAAAGCAGGTCACAACTTCAGCTCCATCACCTGTTTTTATGTGGCTGAAGCGGGAGGAAGCAGCGGGATGTGAATAACTAGACGAAGGCAGGCACAGGAAGGGAGGGGGGAAATATTATATTATATTCGGAAACAGTGGCATTTTGAAGTAGCCGCAAAATGCTAAGTTTTGCACAAACCGGAGGCTCTGCCGCGAATGGCTGTGAAGACGAGGGGGAGGTGCCGCTTCACCCAGGACCTCAGGCTCCTGCAAAACTTAGCATTTCCCCCCACCCAGAACGCCACTGTATGGAAACTAATTATGATTAAGTGGGTCCCGAGTGGCAGGTTAAGGGTAGGGTTACCAAATACAAACGAGAAGAGGGTGCCTGTGCCTTTAACCATTGTCCAGAAGAGATCATATCGGGCAGGTGCAGCTCGTCATCATGGAAGGGTTTCAAAAGCTGCACCCTTCCAAAATTCCCTCTTCTCGGCAATGGTTAAAGGCACAGGCACTCTGTCCCAGTTTGTATCTGGCAAACCCTAGTTAAGGGTAATAAATGGGTGCAAGATGGGAAAGGGGCAAAGACTGCTGGGTCGGTGACGGGGTGTGTGTGCCGCTAAACGCCGCGAATCCCCTCCCCGGTCTCTTTCGCGCTCCGAAGCGACTCTCACACCCCCTCCACAGCCTTTCCCCATCTGCAAAAGACCCCCGAAGATGCCCTCGGCCAGACCTACCAGGCAGAAGCTGGCACCGGGAATGACTCAGAAAGGGTTCACCTTGAGCGTCCCCGGTGTGGCGTGGGGGAGGCTCCGATTTCTCCCCCCCCGGCTACGCGGGGGGGTTTGTTGTTCGCCGTGGGCACCGCCCCTCCGCCGGCGCGCAGGATCTCCCCGTGCCCACGCAGCGGCCGGGTATTAATAGCCGGCTGGCGGGCGCGGAGCCACCTGGTGCCACTGGCTGCAGTCACCGACTATAATTGCAGCACTCGCGAGCGGGCGAGCGCGGCAGAGGTGCCCCGGCGAGTGCGGGCGAAGGGGGGGGGCGCTGGGAATTGGAGGGCGGGGCCGAAAGGGCGCCGCTTGGCCAGCCTCCGAGCAGGAGAACCCAGGCGTCCTGGCGCGCCTCTCCTCCTAGCAGAATCGCACGCCTAGGGCTGCCGGGCGCACCGACGAGAAGATGACGCGTCCGCCTCGCCTGCTCGATGTCGGCGGCGGCAGAGCCGGTTAAAAAAGCTGCCGGAGCCCCACACGAGCCTGGAACTCCCCGACGCCGCTGGCGCGCCCGATGCCCTTTCCGAGCATCTCATCGCGGAGCCCCTTTTCTCATCCACGCCCCAAGAGTCAGTGCATTCCACTTCTCACTTCTACCGCCTTTGGGAGTATCCGGCAAGCTGCAAAACCCTGCATCGTCCACCCCAAGGTGTCCCGCCGTCCCCCAGCATCTCCCCTTTCCGGAATGTTCTCTCCCAGCCAACCCTGGATCTCGCTTTCCCTCCGACCGAATAGTTGCTGTGTGGAGGAGGACGACAGCAGCAGCGGGGTCTTCCCTCTGTACCTTGCTGGGAAATTCCCAGGCCTGAGACCTCTGGCTGGCCACCGTAGGAGACGGAAGAGCCTTGCATTGTAGCCCCCTTTTGGAGAATCGACCCTGGAACCCTGCTGGTTCATTGACAACAGAGGGCGGACCTGCGGCCTGGGCGCAACGTTCAGGCTTCCCCTGACCAGGGACGCGATAGATCCGTTCTTCGGCCAATCATAAACGGTGTTGGAAAAGGAGCGAAAGGATGAGTGCGGAACGCATTGAGCAACCCCCACCGCAAGAGTGGTGGTGAAGGAACTCCCTGGTCCGCGCGAGATGATCCCAGAAGGGAAAAAGAAATAGGCTGATGCAAAGCGAGATTATCTAGCTGCAGGACTCTCGCAATGATGTCTGGCTGACAGCGGTGGTGCTCAGACTTTTTAGCACTGGGGGCCTAGGCCCACTTTTTTAGAACCTGTGATGTCATGCCTGGAAGTGCTATTGTCGTGACATCAGAGCCTGCAGCTTTCCTGAGAATGCAGCAATCAATTGGGTTATTCCTCAGCCATTTTCCAATAGCAAAGTGAACCAGAAAGGGGGAACAACCTATTTACATCGTTGACACAATCAAGACAATCATACAGCCCTCCCCCTTTGCAGCATCCCATATTTTCAATATGGCTTCTCTAGCTGTGGCACAACCCACCTGAAATTGGCTCGCAACCCACTGGTGGGTCCCAACCCAGTTTGGGAGCCATTGGCTTACAGAATTGTCCCTTATTGTTGTTTTCCCTAGGCCTGCAATCTGACACAGAAATTGACCGGGTAGTTTCTCCTGGGAGTGGGGGAATCGCCACCTGAACTAGAAGCCAAGCCTATGCAAGGTCTACTCAGAAGTCAGTCACACTGTAGTTAATGGGACTTTTGTTGTTGTTCAGTCGCTAAGTGTTGTCGGACTCTTCACGACCCCATGGACCACAGCATGCCAGGCCTCCCTGTCTTCGACTAGCTTCCGGAGTTTGCCCAATTTCATGTTCATTGCTTTGGTGACACTGTCTAACCATCTCATCCTCTGCCGCCCCCTTCTCCGTTTGCCTTCCATCTTTCCCAGCATGAGGGTCTTTTCTAAAGAGTCCTCTCTTCTCATGAGGTGGCCAAAGTATTTGAGCTTCAGGATTTGTTTACCCCCATGTGGGTAGGATTAATGCAGCTTTAATGTCTTATCTTAATGCTAAATGCCTAGGAGAGCAGGTGGGAGAAGAGACAATGCTAAGCTAGTAGTTGAAGCTAGGGCTCCTGGGTTCCCTAGGGAGAGAAGAGGGGCCAAAAAAACAGAGTAGGGAATGATAGAGGGCCGGCCCCCGGAGCAGCAGGGACCAATGTGGGGCATTCCTGTGGGCCCCCCACCCTCTCTGCTGGGGCCCCCACTCACCACGAGGCATGCAAAGCGTGGCACCTGGAAATAGTTTGGGTGCCATGATGACATCACCACTGCTTCTAGGAGGCCCATTTTGGGTTGTTCAGAGGCAGGGACAAAAGTGGGAGGGCCAAAGGCAAAGCTGCTCTGCTCACCCCACTGACTTGCAGCCCGGAGGGATCCCGGGTGCTGCAGCAGGGGATCTGCTTGCTGTGCTGGGTGCACGCCCCCCCCCCCAAAGCACAGGGCCCCGTGTGACGACATTGATCTCATTGCCTTAAGGCCGGCCCTGGATAGATGCAAAAGGGGGTGCACTTAGCAACTTACAAGGTACTCGGGCATCTTCTCAGCCTGCAGTGCGACAAACACCCAAGAGACAAATGTTGGCCCATCAGGGAAAAGGCACTGTGACGCTAAGTGGATTCTTGGCTCGGAAGACAGCACTGCTGAGTCAGGGCAGGAGATTGTCTGCTCCTGGATGGGCCCTGCTGGGTTACTGGGGAGAGATGGCCTCATCTGGCCTTTTCTGGGAGGGAAGCAGCCAAGGGTCCTACTGATATAGACTGGGACCTAGTTTATGTGCTCTCTACTTGTGTAAGGCTAGAAAAGGGTGTGTGTGAAAGGGTGAAAGAGTGCTGCAACCTAGCCCCAAGCTCTGTCTCTAACAATAGCCAGATCAGCAACATGCCGTGTCATGAAAAGCTTCACCTGCTCTATACACGTAACTTGGGCATATCAAATCAATATTAGGAGACACAGAAGGTTGAAATGTTGGAAACTTAAAAGGCAGGGTTATGGTGAATTAATCCAGATCTAAAACAATGGACTTGCTTCCAGCCACTGAAAATGTTTTCGCTGGCAGAGCCTTCACTCAGAGAAGGGCGATTAACAACTGGAACTTTTGAGGACTGGAACATTCCTGGGTGGATAAATGTGTCACGTGGGCAGTAGCAGAGGCATAACTTCTTAGGTAGAGTTTGGGGGGGGGGGTGGAGGTGGGGAGATGCCTATTATATAGTGCCTCAGCATGTCATGCCAAAGTTGGGGGAAGATTTGGAACCCGAAAAAGATCACTGTTTGAAAGAGGTTGTGTATGTACATTACCCTTTGGTTTCAAAAAGCAAGGTTTCTAGTCCTTATGGTACATCTGCAATTATGTCTGAAACTGTATAAGCAGCATACACGGAGATTTGATTTCTGACAGACGTGACTGAATCAAATGCCTAGTGGTTGGAGCAACATTTGAGCAACGAACGTATGAAGCTGCCTTATCTTGTGTCAGACCCCTGCTCCATCTAGCTCAGTATTGATAGGGTTCTTCAGACTTTGAGGCCCAGATCTTTCCCATCCCTGCCTGCACTTGCCAAGCATTGAACCTATAATCTTCTGCAGTGCAAAGCAGGAGCTTCACTACTGAGGTACAGTTTCTCTCCAGATCCAGAAAATGCAATGTGAAATAGCAACACACACACACACACACACACACACACACACACACACACACAAGTAAAGGAACTTGTGCTTGCTTTATACTGGTTGCAAAATCCAGGTTTTCTAGACACAGAATTTGGAATGCCCAATTTTAATTTTTTTATCTAATTCTCAACAAAGCCTTAAACTTGGATCATACATGCCTGCAACATACCTACTTTCTCATTCGTTGGTTCCTCAACGCTCCGTGAGTCAGATGAATATGTGGACTCACTCCACTGGAAAAGCATTGCGTTTAAGGTTATCATACATCTGGGGGTGGCCTGTGCATCGCTTGATACAAGCCATCACCTGATGTTGCTCTCAGTGAGTGATGAACATGCATGTGTGAATCAAGCCAGAGTACCAAAGGATTAGGCATTCCTGCTGCCCCTCTACCCCCCATCTTTCTACACACCAAATGGCCATTCAAAATGTTTAACTGAGCAAAATAGTTTAATGTCTCTGCAGAAAATAGAATAAACCAAGAAATGCCCTGACAAGCAAGGAACAGCTCCTCTTGTGGGAGATAAAGATTCTTTAAAAGGCTTCCTCTCCAATTTCAGCCTCAGGATAAACATATTCCAACAGTCTCATGAATCTCTTCACAAAATTTCAGATCATCTTCTTGAAGTTCTCAATTGCTTCTTCTGCCTTCTGCAATTCAGTCTCGCTTTGTTTCAGCTGGGAAAAGTAAAAAATGTATCCGTAAAGAGAGTTTCTGTATCAATCCTCACTAATCATATGAGAATGCATTCACTAAAACTGAGTGTTGGGAGAGTGAGAACAGATAAAAGAAAATGCTTTTTTTTATCCAGCGGGTTATTAATCTGTAGAACTCCTTGCCACAGGAGGTGGTGATAGCATCTGGCCTAGGTGCCTTTAAAAGGGGATTGGACAGATTTCTGGAGGAAAAGTCCACTGCAGACTACAGGCCATGACGGGTGGTGCAACCTCTTACATTAGAAGTAGGCTACCTCAGAATGCCAGGTACAAAGGAGTGGCCACAGGATGCAGGCATCTTGTTGTCTCATATGCTCCCTGAGGCATCTGGTGGGCCACTGTGAGATACAGGAAGCTGGACTAGATGAGCCTTGGCCTGATCCAGCAGGGCTCTTCTCCTGTTCATTCCCATGAACGGCATGTTCCCACGCTCTCGCTCTCGCTCTCTCTCTCACACACACACACACACACACACACACAGCTTTCTGATTTTGTAGAGCTCTGAGTTCTAACGCTGGTCTTCGTTACCTTGGCTGTGTCTGCCTCCTGGACTTTTGGGGGGACTTTGGCAGCATAATCTGGGCTGTCCATGCGCTCGCGCAACCGTAGAATTTGTTTCTGCAGCTCAGCTTTTTTGAGTGCCAGTTTAGCGATCTCCTTCTCAGCATCGATCAAGCCCTGACATGGGAGATGGAAAGGTTCAGAGCAGATGCACATATGAGCAACAGGCTAGCACTCTGCCCCCAGTGACCAGCACAGCACACCTCCCAAGACAAGCTGCAGCGCCTCCTAGTGGACATTGTATTGAAGAGAGTGAGTTCAAGCTTAGGTACACAGAAGTGGTTCCCAAACTTTTTGACTGACAACTCCCTTAACCTACTGGGCCATTGGCCACGGCTCCCCATTAGGGCTAAAATCTTATACATTAAGTAATGCAGAGAGTTTTTCATGAGGATGCCACAGCTTCTCTGGCTGGTTTCCGAAACTTTCTGGGGGCCACAGCTCACAGTTTGGGAACCATTAGTGTACAATCAATGCAGCTGGGCTGTAACCTCTGCTCAAGACCATTGAGTGCTTCCTTCATCGATTTATTCAATTTGTATACCCCTGCTAACTGGGCAAGAGGCACTTTTTCCAGTGGTGCTCCTCTTATATTTAGCAGGGGGAGAGTAATTGCACCCCTGCGCAGTCTTTCTAGTGGCTGTTGCTGGCGGGCTGCCTTTTTTTTTTTTTTTTAGATTGTGAGCCCTTTTGGGACAGGGAGCCATTTAACTTTATTATTACTATTTGCCTGTAAACCGCTTTGTGAACTTCGTGTTGAAAAGCGGTATATAAGTACCAGTTGACTGACTGACTGACTTGTCTCCCCCAAGGACACCTGAAGTGGCTTACAAAACATACAACCACATTTAAAACAACGGTTTACACAGAAACATTTAAAATAACCTTACACATTAGAGGCATGACCACATGCAGTGGCCCTCTTTTCAAGCTCTTGACTTAAAAACCTGTGAGGGCTAGAAATCTCTCCAACTACTCAATTCTGTGTTGCACATCCGTTTCTCCAACTATATCATTAAATACTGTGAGTGAGTCGCACGCTTTCATTAAGACAGACAACAACATGGTGTCAAAGAAGGGAAGGCAGCCTGGCTAAGTCATAACCATCGCCTGTCCTCCCAAAACTACAGTAGGAAGGAAAACTGTGGTGCGCAAAGATCAGTAGATCTTATTGCTGCCCAACTTCTTCTGCCTTCCATTACCTTGAGCAGAAGGTGGACAGTGCATTTGTCAGAGGCGATAGCTACTGCACAGCCAGAAGGGGGCGCTTGTCCAGGATTCAGAACCAAGACTTCCATGGAGGAAGAGAGAGTGCGGATGTATTCAGAACAGCGAGTCACAGTGTCCGCTGTCTCCGAGTCCAGGCACTGCAAGTAACCTGGGTAGAGAAGATTGGAGTAAGAGAGGGGGAGATGTCATTGACTGTACTTGAACTACTTCAATTCATTTCACAGGTTGCCTTTATCCCTTTATCCCACTTCAGGATATCTTAGGTCTACTGAAAGCATCATCTTAAGTATTCCATGCTTGTGCCAACTAAGAAAGACAATGTAAGAATAGTTTTCAGCAACAGCCCAGCCATTATGGATGTCTGAATGTTTACCAGAGACTAAGGGCGCCATCCTAATTTAGGCAAACGTTAGGCAAACGATTTAGGCAAACATTAGGCCAGCAAAGTTTGGCCAGCACAAGGGACACCGTAAGGTGTGTTTGGACCACTCTCTGACTCAGCCAGGCCAGCACACAGACATGCGGCATCCTAACTGACTCCGAGAGTGGTCCAAATGCGCTTTACAGTGGTCCTTGTGCCAGCCAAATTTTGCTGGATTAACTATGCCAGCCTAACTCCAGGTTAGGATTGCACTCAAAGCCAATTTCAGAAGGGTGAATGATAGTTTATTACCATATCATGGTCAATCCTCCAATACACTCACACTTGTGTTGTCTGCCTGTTGTTTGGTCTCCCAAATTCTAATTTCTAGTTTCCAGGCCTACACGAATCCCACAATTCTAAGTGCTGGGCAAAGAGACACTTTTTTCAACTTGTGCGTGTCTTGTATTTAGCCAAGGGAGATTAACTGTTCATTCCAGCACAGTGTCTTTTCTAGTGGCTGTTTGCTGGTGTTTCTTCTGCATCTTTTTAGATTGTGAGTCCTTTTGGGACAGGGAACCATTTTCGTTACTTTATTTTCCTCTGTAAACCGCTGTGAACAGTTTTGTTGAAAAACACCTATTAATAATATTATCATCATCAATTTCACACGATGAAACATGAATTAAATTAACTGATCTATTAGGATCTTCTGCTTCCCACATGAATCTACGATCACACCAGATATAGCTGGATCAAACTTTCTTCTAATGGTTTGAAAAAATAGATTTCAAGATCAAACACACAACTGAAATTGTGAGATACTGATTTAAAACAGAAGTCAGTCAACTCTCAGATTTCTGTATAATAGTACTTCACTACTCAACACAGTTAAGGGTATTGGATGGCCCTTCCCCCATGGCCACTGTGCGGCAGTGTTGGCCTCCAATCATGGAAATGCGAGCCAAAACCCTTGCTGGCCATGAAGCTAAGTGATCATGGGGCAATCTCTCTCTCTCTCTCTCTCTCTCTCTCTCTCTCTCTCTCACACACACACACCGACAGAGTGTTGCTTTCACTCCTGGTGCAACTGAACTGAAACAGTTCTGAACTGAAACGGAACTGAAGTCAGTTATACTGACAAGTTACATTTATTCTACTTCACAATTTTGCAGCACTTCAGCCTCAGCGACTCAACTTCAGCCTCAGCCTAACTTGGTTTCTAGTGACACCTGAAATCAACGTGCTCTTTCACTCTCTCCCCTTCTCCCATCACGAAGAACCTTTTCCCCTCCGCCGCACGCTTTGTACTCACAGTCCGCTTTCGTCTTGGTGAGGTTGTAGTCGGCTCGGAGTGAACGCACAGCCCTAACGACGCTCAGGATGAAGTCAACGGTGCTGTCCAGGCCCTCGTTCCTCCAGCGGTACTGAGGCAAGACACAAACAGGACTGATCGCGCCTTGGCTCAGTGACGTTTTGGGCATCATGATGCAAGAATGAAAAACAATTCAGACAACACCTGGAATGAGTGTTGATTTTCTGACCTGGACCATTTTATTCTCCTGGTGCACTTATGTAAATAAATGTATTTCATTTACTTATATGAATTATTTATTCATATTAATGAATGAAATATGAATTCATATTTGTATGAGTAAGAGCACAATGCTAAGGATTGTCCTGGGACGGCGCTAGTCCTTTAAGTCACGTTTGCGCCAACTCGTGAGTTGGCTGGGCTGGTGCAAGGAGGTGCACTGGCCCACAGAGGCCACATCCAGTCTCTGTGCCACCCAGGTAAGCAGTAAAGCGCTGGCCGAATTCGGCCATCATGGGGGCTTGGGAGAGTGGGGGGAAATGAGAGGAAGGCAGAACGGGGTGGCAGGGAGGCCGGGCCTGTCCAGGGAGGGGGGTGGAGCCAGGATCCGGCACTGAGGCTGGATCCGAAGCCCCGTCCCCGGCCTGGTCGACCCTGCACAGGCCACTGTGGTTTGCGCTAGCAATTTTGCTGGCGCAGATCCGAGTAGCCCCATAGGGGTGGCCGGGGTTTTACCCCAAGGTGACCTCCAGCTGCCTCCTAACCTGCACTGGATACAGCGAAGGCCAGCCGGACTTTCCCGTTTCAGCGCGGGTAAGGATTGGGCTGTAAACTGTTTTAGTAAAATAAAAATTGTAGTATTAAATCTTGAACGTTGATATTCAGGAGGCTGTTGCTTGTTTCACTTCAATTTACCACTTGTGCTGCACGCCTGTCCTCCCTCCCCTCTGCCGGGACCCTTCTGGATCGGCACTGGGGAGTTTGCCTCCCATTACCTGCTCTCTGCTGGGGTAAGAAGTGACGCAGATGCTGGGGGGGTCGGAGGAGGAGGAGCGTCGCGGCAGTCGCTGGTAAAGCTCCTCTGTGACAAAAGGCATGAAAGGGCTGAGAAGGCGGAGTCCGGCATCCAAGCAAGTGTAGAGAATGTTCCGGGCCGTCTGGATGGCAGCCTCATCTGGACTGGCAAACACGGGTTTTAGGCACTCCTAGGTGTGGGGTAAAACAGGATGCAAAATCTGAATGATGCTTTAACATTTTTATTATGCATTAATACGGTAATGCATTTTCGGTCCGGAAATTACAACTAGTACAGAACGCGGCGGCTCAGGTGGTTGCTGGGGCACATCAGTTTGACTCTTATCGAGCCGTTGCTTCGGCGACTACACTGGCTGCCGGTTCTGTTCCGGGCCCAATTCAAGGTGCTAGTTTTGACTTTTAAAGCCCTTTACAGCTCGGGTCCAGGGTATCTGAGGGACCGCCTCCTTCCATATAATCCTACCCGTACTCTTAGATCATCTGGGGGGGCCCTTCTGACTGTGCCGCCACCAGGAGAAGTGAGAGGGGCGGCGGCCAGGAAGAGGGCCTTCTCGGTGGTGGCCCCCCAACTTTGGAATACCCTCCCCTTAGAATTGAGAACTGCTCCCTCTTTGTTAACATTTTGGCGGGGGCTGAAGACCTTTTTATTCCAAAAAGCTTTTAACTGTTGACAGGCTGGCTGGCTGTTTTGTTACATTTTTATATCTTGATTATACCTTTTGATTCACAGGGCTTGTTGTTTTTAAATTGTATTGTTTTGTTTTAATTTTGTTTTATTGTATTGTTTTAATATTGTTTTTAAATTGCTTTTTAATGTTAAATTTTGTATTGTAATGCTGCCTTGGGTGCCTTCGGGCAGAAAGGCGGGATAGAAATCCAATTAATAATAATAATAATACGTTACTACTACAGCAGCAGCAGCTATTTCTTTCTTCCAAAAAGCTCAGAGCAGCATGGAAGCCTTAAGACAGTCCTATGAGGTGGGGCCTGGTGAAAGACTACGATTTGCCAAAGGCTTCCCAGTGAGCTTCAGGGCTGTGCAAGAGCTCTGAACCGGCAATGGCCACATCCAAAAGAAGACTCCAGCCACTGGCCCTCACTGACTTTGCCACACTAATGAATCACTGCAGTCTCTTTTGGTACTCCCAATAAAAACTGGCATAACATTCTTCTCCCAGCCATGCAATACACCAAACCAAGAACAGGGAAGTTGCACTTCTCAGACAGGAAAACAAAACAAAAATCTTTCAGGAGGTTCCACTCACCAGGTAGACATCACAGAGCTCATACAGCCAGAAGTTATAGATGGCTGTGGTGATGCCGGGGAAGTCGTAGGCCTGGAATCCAACATCACATAACTCCACAGCGTGGCTCAAGCGACTGAGGATCCAGAGATCAATGAGGCTCTCAGAGCCACTGGGCTGAAACAGAACATTTCTGTTAAGGAGGAAATGCTCCGGGTGGCTTGAACCGTGAACGTTAAAGCACAACCCAGGGAGGAAGGAAACGAGGCGCCCACCCTTCACAGTCTGTGCTGGACTCCCTGTAGGTATACCCAGCGGTGTCATGCAGCCGGAATGCTGGGCGGGAGGAACGGGTGAGTGGCAGCCCGCCCATTGCGTACCGCTCCGTTTCGCCGTCTCGCTCCGTTTCCCCGTTTCGTGGGGGCGGGGAAGACGGCAAAACGGAGCAGTATGCAACGGGCGGGCTGCCACTCACCCGTTCCTCCCGCCCAGCGTTCCGGCTGCATGACACCGCTGGGTATACAGTCTGTGCTGAATACAGGTGGTATTCAGGGGCCTGAAAGAAAAAAAAATGGAAGTCATCAGGGAGCCATCTCACCTCAGGGCTGCGCTGTGGCTGGAATCCGTCCCCAAGGCCCCGAATGGCAAACTTGGTTGCGTTCCACAGCTTGTTGCAGAAATGCCGGTAGCCCAGAATCCGGTTGACATCCAGGTTTATATCCCGGCCTGAAAGCAACAGAAGAGGGCAAAGGACGTTAATAACACAAGAGGGGAGGAAGAGAAGCCAAGAAGGATGTGAAGGAAAATTACCCTGAGATGTATATGCACAGAGAGCAAACCGGAGCGCGTCTGTCCCACATTCTGGGATCCCGCTGGGGTAATCGGCTTTCTGTGAAGCAATTAGAGGCATAACCACTTTTTAGTCAAGATTCAGCCCCTACTATTTTCACATTCTACTCCTACTCTACACATTCAGCCCTAGCTATTTTAATGTCATAGTTGTGCTACTTTGCTCAAGATTTAAAAGCCCCCACAAACACCCCTACCCACTCCAATACAAATGGCATAATGATACTGTTGAGCATCACTTCCCCACCACCACCATCATTTTTTTTGGGGGGGGGGGGTCAGTATAAACTTCACAACTGAGATGGGCTGTAGGCCTGGCCTGCCACCCACAATATCAGAAACAATCTTTAGACTGTTAAAACAACGGTATAATTGTACATAAGTATTTGCTCTGAATTTTAAGCAAATCAGTCTGTTGTTCCATTGTATGGTATATTGGTTGACAAAGCCATTTTTTTCTTTGGTTTAATTTTCCTCAAGCCCAGAACCCATGACAAAAATTACACAAGCAGAACAGGGCCAGGTCAAGCCTGTGTGCCCCACACACCATCCAGAATGACATTCAACAACAACAACAACAACAACAACATACCTGTCCTTGTTTTGCTCGTTCAGTCTCAACTGGATCCAAATTGCTGTCTAGCAGCTGAGCATGCAAGCCCTACAGAGGCAGAGGAAAAACACAGTTTCCATTTCTGTTTGTGTGAAGCTGGTTAGAATTCAAATTACAGGCTTCCCTCCAAAACCATGTCAGTTTAGAAAACGCAGGAAGGGGCATAAGAACATAATAAGAAGAGCCCTGCTGGATCAGGCCAAAGGCCCATCTAGTCCAGCTTCCTGTATCTCACAGCGGCCCACCAGGTGCCCCAGGGAGTGCACAAGACAACAAGATGCTTGCATCCTGTGGCCACTCCCTTGCACCTGGCATTCTGAAGTAGCCTACTATTAACGTAAGGAGGTTGCACAACCCATCAAAGTCTATACCCCATGATGGAGTTTTCCTCCAGAAATCTGTCCAATCCCCTTTTAAAGGCATCTAGACCAGATGCCATCACCACCTCCTATGGCAAAGAGTTCCACAGATTAATTACCCGCTGGGTAAAAAAAAGTATTTCCTTTTATCTGTTTTAACTCTCCCAACACTCAATTTTAGCAGATGCCCCCTGGTTCTGGTGTTGTGAGAGAGGGAAAAGAACATCCCTCTATCAACTCTATCCCTTCCATGCATAATTTTATATGTTTCAATCATGACCCCCTCAGGCGTCTTTTTTCTAGAGTGAAGAGCCCCAAACGCTGCAGTCTTCCTTCATAAGGGAGGTGCCCTCCCAAATGCCCTACTAGAAGGGGGAAGAGCTAAGCAGCCCTGAAGTGTACAGGAGGGCAAGGTCCTAGCCTTCAGTGTGGGGAGCTGAAATACAGAGCTATATTACTGCTGAATCACATAGCTGAGCTATTGGAAAGAAAGTCTGCTGCCACCCAAGTGCCCTTTGTAAATATACCCAGTTTTGTTAGAAGAGCTGCACTGTCTCTGCTTCAACACTGCCCCAAGTTCTGGTGGAGTTTACCAAAGGCCAGACTGGACGCAGGGGTTGAAAATCCAGACGGAAAGAAGCCCCGATCCCGCAAGGTCCTGAAAGCTCTCTGACGACAATGCCTTCATCTTCCCGGTACATGTTGGCAAGGGAGCATCTCGCAGCCCCCACAGCTGATAAAAACACAGTCACATCTCCATCCCATCCTACTTCAAAAAGAGCTTAAGGTGGCACCCAAGCTTGTTGCCCTTCGTTTTCCTTTTATCCTCACAACCCCATGAAGTAGTTATGCCAAGAAGTCAGGTTCAGGGTCACCTGGTGGAGACTTGGAGATGGGGTCTCCCATTCCTAGCCCACCACTGAAATCACTACATCACATTGGCTCTCAACGGACCCTCTCAGAGGAGATCCTGCAAAAGCCTCTTAGGTGGAGCTGAGAGGAGGTGTCAGGACACCGCGGGGAAAAGGATGAAAGAAGTGTTGCACTGTGCCTGCTAGTTGCTCCTCTGGCTCCTGTTTCCACACAGCCATGATAAGATGTCCCAGAGCCTTTTGCAATGTCAAAGAGGCTTTTGGGGGATAGACAGTTATGAGTAGGCAACAGACAACAGGCTTCCCACCCAACACTTCTCTTTGTTAGGGTCAGGCCACCAAAATCCAGGGCAAGGGACAGGTGCCACTCACAGGTTGGCCATCAATGGCCAACTCAAACTGTTTGTAGGCACTCTGCCTTCAAACATAGTGAATGTTTAAAATGTCAGGGCAATTCTACAGCAGATTCTGCCCTGGGAAAAACACGCACAGCTCCCAAAAGGAAAGCACTTCATTGTGGCATCCACACGCATCAAGACCACAACCTCCACTGATGTCCTACAAGCCCGTTGTATCCCACTGGGTTACAGACATCTGCCTGACTTGGCTGAGAGCCCAAACCAATGAGTTACCTCCAGTGTGATGCCAGTGATGACGTCCAACGGATCGATCACGTTCCCCAGCGACTTGCTCATCTTCCTGCCATGGGCATCCCGAACAACAGCATGAAGGTAAACCTGGAAACGAATCACAAGGAGGAGAGAGATTTGAGGGGTGCAAAGAAGCTGGGCTCATGAGTAGAGGAGGCTCAACAGCAGCGCTTTGCTCACCTCTCTGAATGGCAACTTCCCTGTAAGCTTGAGGCCCAGCATGACCATGCGGGCCACCCAGAAGAAGAGAATGTCATGCCCCGTCTCCAGGAGGGTCCCGGGATAAAAAACCTGAAGGTCTTCACTCTAGTCGGGAAGGAACAAGTCAGAAAGGGGGAAAAGGATTCGGGGTAGAGTGGAGAGCAACACACTTCATTAGCCTCACACCAGGACGTACCAGGTTTGGCCATCCAAAGATTGAGAAGGGAAACAGGCCTGACGAGAACCAGGTGTCCAGGACATCCTCATCTGGAAATGGGGCAGAAGACGAAACACAAGTCGTCAAGCAGAGAAAGCAGGTTCTTGAAATCCCCACACAGTTCAGCTTTCATTCAAGCTGCTTTAGACGGAGAGCGCAATCCTAAGGTGCGCTGGCTGGACAAGGCTGGCTGGCCTGTGCTAAATCCATTTAGCAGGCTTAGAACCAAGGGGGCCACGTGGCCTCCCAACAAGGCCTAGGATGCGGTCTAATGGCTGCATTCTGGCCCCGCCTCCTCCCTGGGCCGGCCCGCTTGCCAACCCCCCCACCCACCCAAAACCGCCCAGTCTCTTCCCTCCCTCCTCCCAGAAATTCCTTGCACCAGCCAAGTTTGGCTGGCGCGAGGGAGGCTTCCCATCGGCGCTCTCAGGCCGACACTACTCGTAGCGTCAGTCAGTCCACTGGTTTGCCTAGCTCACTGTTGTCGAGCACAGACTGGCAGCAGCTCTCTAAGGTTTCCAGGCAGGAATGTCTTCTCTGCCCTACCTGGAGATGCTCTGCTGGGGACTGAACCTGATACCTTCTGCTGGTAGCTTCCACTGAGCTACGGCCTCCTTACCAAACAAGGTCTTGACCTGCAAAACTTGCAAGGTTAAGTCTGAGATAAAGGCAGCAGCAACCAGAAAGAAAGAGAGTTCAGTATTTTGGGGCAACAAAACTTCCCAGACTTGCAAAGATGGCTGTTCAAGGGAGGGGCCCTACATAGCTCTGGGGTACAGAGTCATGCTTCATGCATACAAGGTCATCAGTTCAGTCCCTGACATCTGTAGCTCAAAGGTATTAGGGCTGTGGGAATAACTTTGCTGAAGACTGCAGACAGCAAGTGCCAGTCAAGTATTAGTAATACAGTCAGACTGTATTAGGCTAGATGGAAGATTCAGAGCGCAGTCCTAAACTGGAGTTAGGCCAGCATAAGCTAAGCCAGCAAAGTTTGGCCAGCACAAGGGCCACCATAAAGCATGTTTGGACCACTCAGGGACCACTCAGCACTCAGCATCTGTGTGCTGGCCTCTCTGACTCCGAGAGTGGTCCAAACATGCTTTACGGTGTCCCTTTTGCTGGCCAAACACTGCTGGCTTAATTTATGCCGGCCTAACTTGGTTTAGGATTGCGCCCTCAGTTGGATTCTGTAGAAGATAAGCCTACACCCTTCCACCTCTCCCTCCCTTTGGGTCTCCAGCCATGTTCTGATCTCCATGTGCCTCTACTGCTCTTCACACCCCCTCGCTTTCCCCTCCTCACACAGCTAAATCCCCTCACTCCACCTCGCTTCATTGTACCTTGCCGGAGGGAGATCTTATCCGGAGTCACCTTGAAGAGTTTGCTTGCTTTCTCTTTGGCCTCCTGCTCACTTCGGCCACTGACCCAATATTTACCATCTGTATCCTGGAAAGAAGAGAAGAAACTGCACAGATCTGGCCTGATCCAGCAAAGCTCGACTTATGTTCAGGTCATTTAAAACATCTCGCCTGCCCCGTCCCAATCAAAGCAGATGATGATCCATTCAGACACAGAAGGCCCAGGCTATTCACCCATTTCACATGTTTTAGTGGAAGTGGTTGAAAGCTAGATGGTATTTCTAGATGATATTTAAATATATGATTTGCACATGCTGCTTGGAGCAGGCCACTACTGGTCATACAATTATAGTTCATCACACTCCATAAGCTCCTTCTCAGATCAGATTCACAGGCTACCCAGGAAGGTACACACAAACAAGCTACCTTTATTCCATTATTGAATATGTATTTTGCACCATGACATTGTTGCTGTGATCCCTGAAAAGACTCCGAATACAGCATAAGAACATAAGAAGAGCCCTGCTGGATCAGGCCAAAGGCCCATCTAGTCCAGTTTCCTGTATCTTACAGCGGCCCACCAGGTGCCTCAGGGAGGCATTAGACAACAAGATGCTTGCATCCTGTTGCCACTCCCTTGCACCCAGTACTCTGAAGTAGTCTACTACTAATGTAAGGAGGTTGCACAATCCATCATGGCCTATAGCCCATGATGGACTTTTCTTCCAGAAATCCATCCAATCCCCTCTTAAAGGCATCTAGACCAGATGCCATCACCACCTCCTGTGGCAAGGAGTTCCACAGATTAACTACCCGCTGGGTAAAAAAGCACTTCCTTTTATCTGTTTTAACTCTCCCAACCCTCCGTTTTAGCGGATGCCCCTTTCCCCTTGCAAACAAAAAGACGTCAATCCCCTTTCCCCTTGCATTCCTCCCACCCATCTCCTCAGCCCCTTTTAGGCTTCCCTAACCCTGCCCACTGCCACAGCCTTCAATGGCTACGATAACAGGTCTTACATCTCCCGGTGGAACAGAAGGATCGTCGACGGTCACAAAATATGCTGGGATACGATGGCCCCACCACAGCTGCCGAGAAATACACCAATCCCTAGAGCAGGAGAGGAGAGTTTGAGGAAAAGAGGAATCACATCTGGCCCCATGGAGTTCGAACAGGCTTGATGAAAATGAATGCACTGAACACATACAAACCCTTCCTTTGCAGGGACAGGTGGCAGAGCCCAAAACAAGACAGAAAGCGGAGAGAGGCAAGTAAGTGTTCAAGTATTTACTGCAGTTTTTTGGTTCTACCAAAAAAACTGCAGTAAGCACTTTACTATCAAGACTTAGAATGATATGATTTAATTTTAAGTTCATCCTTGCTTAAAAAGGCAAAACACAGACACTTCCTAACACCACCAGGCTGAAGCAAGAGAATCAATCAACGGTATTTTCAATACAAGGTTCACAAAGCAGTTGACAGGCAAATAATAATAAATGGCTCCCTATCCCAAAAGAGCTCACAATCTTAAAAAAAAAAAGCAGAATGCCACCAACCACAGCCACTAGACAAGACACTGCGCAGGGGTGAAGGGGGACAATGACTCTCCCCCTGCTAAATATAAGAGGAAAACCACTTGGAAAAGTGCCTCTTGCCCAGTTAGCCAGAGAAAATAACGTTTGGCAATTTCTGTCCAGTGCTTCCATATTATTTATTTTATTTTATTTATTTAATAGATTTTTATCCCTCCTTTATGCCCGAAGGCACTCAAGGCGGCATTCCAACATGCAATAAAATTTAACATTAAAAAAACAATATAAAAGAATATTAAAACAATATAATAAAACACAATTAAAATACAACAATAAAATTTAAAATCCTTGTGGATCATAAGATATAAAAATATAACACACCAGCCAGCCAACCTGTCAACAGTTAAAAGCTTTTTGGAATAAAAAGGTCTTCAGCCCCCGCCGAAATGTTAACAGAGAGGGAGCTGTTCTCAATTCCAAGGGGAGGGTATTCCAAAGTTGGGGGGCCACCACCGAAAAGGCCCTCTTCCTGGCCGCCACCCCTCTCACTTCTCCTGGTGGCGGCACAGTCAAACTGAACTTTATTATGTGAACTGAAGGGAGAAGTAGGGGAAAGGCTAATGAAAAAAAAAAAGTATTCCCCCAACAGCGATGGAGATTGCTTGGTCAGTCTTTTGCTATATAAAAGCAAACATTTACATTGATCCCACCCCCAATTTCAGGAGGCTGGAGCATTAAGTCCAGACGTCATTTCTTAAGGTGAAGAGGCAGAGCAAGGATCTCACCGGATGTTGTCCATCCAACTGAACCAGGTTTTGAGGTGGAAATCTGGCACAATGCGAAGGTCGCCCCGGCGAACGGCCTCCGCTGCCCCCCGGGCCATTGTGTCACAGCGCACGTACCACTGGGGCTTCAACAATGGCTCCACCACATCTTTGGAGCGGCTGAGGTAACAGGAAGTAGAAGGAAAGAGAAAAATGGCGTTACCCGAAGTCCATTAAACTTGGGACCTTTTACACATCATCGTGTGCTACTGAGCTATGGCCCCTTAAAACCAGGCTATCAGAAATTGGTTAAATCCATGTCTCTCTTCAGAGGCCAGAATGCCTCAGTGAAGCAGTCATGCCTCACACCATTTGGCCATAGCACCACCTATCATGCTTGCTTCAAACAGCACAAACAATGTGGCTATTGGGAACATTCCTCAGGAGTAGATGTTCCCTCCTCCCTTCCTCACTTCTTGGTTTGGCAAACCACAGTTTGCCATTATATCCAAGATGGGCAGTCTATTGTTTGATTTGGCAGCTTAATGTTCCACCTCTCTTCTTGGATCTTGTATGTTGTATCCTGGCTGGAGCACATGTGCACCGTAACTGTGAACACTGTGAAGCCAGATAGCCCTTGTTTGGTTTTCAACATCTATGAAGTGGTCACTCAATGTGGTAAAATATGGTTTGCCTCCCTAAGATTACTATCTGGAGAACAGGGAGGACATAACATAAGAACAGCCTCAATGGATCAGACCAAGGCCCATCTAGTCCAGCTTCCTGTATCTCACAGTGGCCCACAAGATGCTTTAGGTATCTGAGACAACTAGATACAAGACAAGATATCTGCATCTCGTTGCCACTCCCCTGCACCTGGCATTCTGAGGTAAATTCTGAGGTAAACACCCTGGCGGTCAGTCAAGATTCTCCAAAGCATTTCTCTTTGACAGCCACCAGAACAAGACATTCCTCTTCAGACATGTACTCACAGGAACAGCCCCACTGGATCAGGTTAAAGGCCCATCTAGTCCAGCTTCCTGTATCTCACAGTGGCCCACCAGATGCTTCAGGGAGCACACAAGACAACTAGATACTTGCATCTCATTGCCACTCCCCTGCATCTGGTATTCTGAGATAAGATCCCACCCTGATTTATTCCCTTGTCCAATCATCTCTCTTCCTCACCTGCAGACTGGTACCACCATTGGGTTGTCCTTCACCTCCCTGAAGAGTCCCTTGTTCTTCAGAGCTTCCAGCACTGCTAGACGGGCATCAAACCGCTTCATACCCTGAACAAAGAGATGAAAATTAGACAACTGCAAGTTTAGAAGGCACACGTGAGTCACTCAAGCCTTACCACCAAGGTATGATTCCCACATACTCCGGAGGCCAATCCCACCCCACATGAATAAGGATCAGACCTAAAGGGGTCTTCTCAGCTAGGCCCTTGCACCTCCCTCTTCCCATTCCATTAATACCAAGAAAGGAGGGGGCACGTTGATAAGACAGCCATTCTCGTCAATGATAGTGACGAAATCAAGCCCATGGCGCAGGCCAACCTCATAGTCGTTCGGATCATGGGCTGGGGTGATCTTCACCGCACCTGAGAACAGAGAGAGAGAGAGAGAGAGAGAGAGAGAGAGAGAGCGAGCAGAAAGTTAGGATGGAAAGTTAGAAATCTTCATCCAGATTGTGATCCACAAAGGCCTGCCCACACACCCCTGCCCACCAGCCCCAGGCGTACCCGTTCCAAACTCCATGTCGACAAAGTCATCGCAAACAACAGGCAAAATCCGCCCAGTGAAAGGGTGCAGGACACTCTGGCTGTGCAGATGCTAGGAGGAAATTGGGGAAGAGGAAGGAAGACTTACTGAACTATCTCATCCAAACGAGTAATCCAAAAAGATGAAAGGTGAGCTCTAGCAAGGGCATGGGAGGTGCCTTCTAGTCCGGCTTCTGGGTTGAGCCTAGCGATGTAAAATTTCCAGAAATTTTGAAGCTCGGGAAAAAACCCTGGTCTTTTCCGGGGTGTTTTTTTTTTGTTTTTTTTTTTGGAAAAATGGAAATTTTTGGGAAAATTGAAAAAAATGCTACATTAGCACTTTTTTTTCCTTTTTCCAGATTGAAAGTCATTTTGTTACTTTAGGAACATAAAATATGACTATGGACAATTTGACTTAGCGTAAAATTATCACAACTAGCATATTAAAAATACAGTGTATACAATTATTACAAAAAGAATTTACTTTTTTATAATATGTATTTGTAATTGTAACAAAATGGAGCAACAATCTCCTGAACTGTTTACTAGTTTATGTGGAACAGACAAAAAAACCTCCACAAAACTATTTTTAAAAATCCAGAAGTAACAATTGTTCATATTTCCTCTCCACCGTATTAAATAAAAATAAAACCCATTCTCATCAAAAGAATTGAAGAGGGGGGAAGTGTATAGAAGGGGATGGGACTAAGTTTCAATGAATGGGCATGAAATTTAATCAGAATCATTTTCTGAGTTGTAATTATCAGTATCAGTTTCAGGGCGCAATCCTAAACTGGAGTTAAAACAGCATAAGATAAGTCAGCAAAGTGGCCAGCACAAGGGCCACCATAAAGCATGTTTAGACTACTCTCGGAGTCAGGGAGGATGGCGCACATCTGTGTGCTAGCCTCTTTGACGCTGAGAGTGGTCCAACCATACTTTATGGTGGCCCTTGTGCTGGCCAAAGTTTGCTGGCTTAGTTTATGCCTAACTCAGTTTAGGATTGCGCTCTCTGCTTCTGCAGCTACTCTGTTGTGTCTGTCATTATCACAGTTATTATGGACTTCTAAAAACTGAAGATTTGCCCGGATTGAAACAAGCTTCTCTACCCTTTCACATTTCAGTTTATTTATTGATTTAGTGTGTTTCCAAACATAGATCAGATTCTTTCACATGCTGCAGAGTATGGAGGAGTCTGAAGAAGGTGAGAAGCAAGAGGAGTCAGAGGCTGTGTTAGAGATGTAAAATTTCCGGAAATTTTGAAGTTCGGAAAAAAACCCAGTTTTTGCATTGGAGGGTCCTCAAAGCACAGAAATTAGAATAATCTGATAGCATACATATTTTTAGAAATTTGGAAAATATTTGAACACCTTGTCTTAAAATATTTTATTCATTATGTTAAAATAGAATATTCCATAATCAATTTTTTCTTTCTTTTTCCAATTTTTCCAATTTGTTGGGGGAAAAAATGCTTCAGGGAAAAAAAAACGGTTTTATTCCAGCCCTTCACATCTTGAGCCTTTCTTTTTAGGGAACCTGCCTCTTAGTGGGGATCACCAGCCTCTGGATAGTGACAAGTTGGGAGAAGACTGGAACCAGCTATGGTACAGTCCAGTTTATTGGATACTCTCCTACTCTAAAAGGGTTCTGCCTCCCTGACTGCACCCGTCTCTCCCCTCTTGTCCAGCTGGTGCTTCTCCTGAGGGTGGGGAGGGATGTGCACATGTATGAATTAGCAGCCATAAGGAAGCAGCCGCAACTGAGAATCATCACCCCCTGCCTAAGGCAGGCATTCTCACTGAGCTTTCAGCCACCCCCCTTCCAAAGTCTTCCCTGGAGTGGCCCTTCTGGGCCTTTGCTCTCAGGGTCCCTTACCTGGTAGCGGGGATCTTGGGGATGGATGGCAACTGCTGTGTCCCCCAGCATTGTCTCAATACGGGTGGTGGCCACCACCACTTCCTCATCTAGGAAGGACAATGGTGGTTAACTGGGTCCAGAACGGAGCCAACCGTGAGCCAATGAGAAAAGCTCCAGCTCACAGGCCCTGCCCACCAGGCCCCCTTTCTCACCTGAGCCCTGAACCTTATAAGCAAAGGAGACCAGCACCCCAAATTCAACCTTCTCTTTGTAGCCAGGGACTGGCAAGAGAGTTCGGCCTGTCAACTCCTTCTTATCCACCTGAAGAGAAAAAGATAGCAAGGATCATACAGTTTTCTTTGTTTAATATTAAAACCAATGCGTGTCCTCTCTGCTCTCCCACCCCAATCACCTCTATGTCCGAGATGGCAGAGTTGAGGGTGCACGACCAGTTGACAAGGCGTTTGCTTCGGTAAATAACCCCCTCCTCGTGAAGCCGGATAAAGGCCTCTTGGACGGCGTAAGAGAGTTTCTGTTGGAAACACAAGAACAGCACTGAGAAATGCTGCTCAACTTCTTCCAGCCGCTGCTAGGCACACTTGAATTCTGCCAGTTTGGTTAGAGATCTGGCTTCTATCTCTCTGGATTGTGATGTAATGTTGCGATGCGGTTCCATCTGTTTTCGTCAAAGAGCAACGGTGCACTTCCAGGCTATGTTTCAGTGGTTAAGTGCTTTACTTTTGTAATAATAATAATAATAATAATAATAATAATAATAATAATACTTGGATTTATATACCGCCTTTCTTAGGTCACCAGATTTCTCTAATGACTATAACTCAAGGCGGTTTACATGGGCAGACTTTATTCAGAAACCCGAAGGTTTTTACAATTTATACAGAAAATGTTCTATCTTTCAAGAACTACACACATACAGATGGGTCTTTCTGGATTTAGTCCTTCTTTCTGGCCACCCATTTGTCTTCTTGCTGGCTGATAAATGGCTTCCCTGCTCCCACCAGAGAAGCGGCTGAACTTCGGCACAACTCCCCCTCACACAAGGCAGCCGAAGCTCAGCTGTTAATCAGCCGCAATTAACGAGGTCTGCCACTCACAGAGACTTCCAGCTGTCCCAAACTGGCGACCTTCAGATCTTCAGCTCTTATCTTCAGGCAAATGGAGGCATTAACCCTCTCGACTAAATCTTTTGTACTGTTTGCAAAATCACATCCCTGATTATTTAGTTCATTCTCTACTGCTCTTAGTGCTGGGTGACTGAGAACTGGTGGGGCTTAATGGTTAAGAGCATGAGCCAGGAGCATATGAGCAGCCATGAGCCAGTGGCATAGTGGAAAGAGCAGCTGACCTTCAACTAGAGTGGATGGATTTCAATCTCCACTCAGCCATGAAACTCACTGAGGTCGCAATCCTGAGAGCGCCCTTGGGCCAACGCTAGCCGCTTGTGTCGGCCAAGGGTGTCGGCCCAAGACTGCGCCACACACTTCACGTGCCAGCCGAACTCAGTGGGTGGGAGGAACTGGGCAGGGAGTGGGTGGGCCAGGAGTCACGCTGACCCAGGGAGGAGGCTGTGGTTGGGATGTGGCTGTTAGGCCGCATGCAAGCCTCCATCCCTAGGCCGCATGGTATCTTCAGCTCTGCACCTGCTAAATAGCAGGCACAGATCCAAGAAACCCATAGGGGAGGCTGGAGCCTCCCCTGGAGTAAGAGCGCAAATGTGCCCTTGCCCTAGAGAAGCTCCTGATTGCTCCAAAGCTGTGCTGGATACAGTGCAGGCCCACAGGCCTCACTGTTCCAGCGCAGCTCAGGACTGCGCTCCGAGTTCCCTTGGGCCAGTTTTCCCTCACAGAGTTGTTGTAAGGATAAAATGGAGTCAGACTGTGTATGCCACCTGGTGAAAGGTCAGGACAAAAGTGTAATGTAAGGGGTGACCTTCAACAAACCACAGGCCATTAGCCTAAGTCATCTCCACCTATGGGCATAGTACTGGCCTACCTCACAGTTTTGTGGTAAGGAACAATTGTACCTTCAAAAACTATATTGTATCCCGTCCCTTGACGCTTAGTAGAGGCAGCCCCACCTGCAGAGTAGCTTGACCCCCATATACACATCCTCCCTCCCCATACAGAGCTTACTGGATCCATAGTAAAACAGGCTCTGTCCCAGTCCATTGAGGAACCAAGCTTCTTCAGCTGGTGGTAGATCCGATCACCTTTTCTGCAGGTAAAGAGAGACAGAAAAGAATGTTCTGTCACGTGTCACTGAAGGGCTGGACATGGGCCAAGCACCCACACACGGCACTCAGAAAAGGGGCCGGCACAATGACTCACTCATTTTTCCATTTCCAGACTGCCTCAATGAATGCGTCACGGCCGAGGTCATGCCGCGTCTTCCCTTGCTCCTTCCACAGCTTCTTCTCCACCACCACCTGCGTGGCGATGCCAGCGTGATCACAGCCAGGGTTCCACAAGGTGGTCTCTCCTCTCATCCGGTGCCTGTAAGACAAGGAGCCCTTCCGGGTCATCAGCGCATAGGGGAGCAGGAGGGGTTGTGGCTCATTTGTCATGTGATGTAGGGGTGTCATCCTGCAAGGACGGGCTCCCTGGTTCAGGAATGCTCCAGGGTTTCAAGCACTCACCTGGCAACACACCATTACTAAGACCCCACTTCCTACTTCAGCGAGTGGGGCCTTGGTGAGTCACAGTTCTGCCTGGAATATCATTACATTCAGAGCGCAATCCCAACCTGGAGTTAGGCCGGCACAGTTAGGCTGGCACAAGGGACACCGTCAAGTATGTTTGGACCACTCTTGGAGTCAGAGATGCCAGCACACAGATGCGCCCCATCCTCCCTGACTCTGAGAGTGGTCCAAACACGTTTTACAGGACCCCTTGTGCTGGCCAAACTTTGCTGGCCTAACCATGCTGGCCTAACTCCAGGTTAGAATTGTGCTCTCAGGCAAACGGGCAACTACTGAACAGCAGGCATTATATCCTTGATGAAGGGGATATAGGGGAGGCCCCATAGGTCAATGGCAGATTCAACCTAGGGCCTTCTGCACATGCGGTTTCCCTGGTTACAGGATCAAAGCACCCCTAATTTGAGGCTTGTAAGTAAGATGGCAAGGAAAGGTCACATTCCAAGGCTTGGAGAGAGGCTGATGGAACAGATAGCCTTGGACAGCTAGACGGACCAATATAAGGCAGTTTGACATGTTCAATGACCCAGCCCTGTGCCCACAACACGTTACAATCAATCATAACACCAGTGCTCAGCATGCAGAGAGATTGAACAGATTCAAGACAAACATCTGACAAGCTGCAAGCTCATCACGGTCCTGATGAGCTCGCTTCAAGACGCCTGCAACTGAAGATACAGACACATGTGCACACAAACTCAGGGGGAAAATACAGAACATAATCAATTTAATGTAACTACATATTGTCTTCTTTCCTGAGAGAGAGAGAGAATTAAAAGCTCCTAGTCCTTATGGTTGCAAAGTTGCACATCTTCCTGAAAAGCTTCCTTTTTCAGGAAGACGAGCAACTTTGCAACCATAAGGACTAGGAGCTTTTAATTTTAAATAAATGAAAAGAAGGAATCATGAGAAAATCTAAGCGGAGGACCACACTAGGTAGATTTTCCTGCCAGTGGTGTAACGGTGAATTTTGAAGTTCAGCAGCTTGCCAAGATCCCTTCATGGCCGTGGTCGCGCAGCCATGCCCTACTGAGAGAACACTACAGCATCACCTTTTTTTCTTCCCCTTTCACCGATTCCTACTTTGAAATTAATACATTTCATTTTATTCCCAACTCTTGCAGTGGGTTACAATAGTTAGAGCCTATGTAGAAAAATGGAATATAAATAACCCCAAATAAATACAAAAGGTATATTAGATTCTAACCTACATGTGTTTGCTCAGAAGCAGAGTTTGCTCACTCTGTGCAATAGGACTTACTCCCTAGTAAATCTGTGCTGTCTGCTTCCTGTTAGTGGTAAGTATGGGGTTAGCTGCCACCCACAGTTCTGGGTATCCGCAGTGGCAGCAGGAACATATCCCCCGCTAATATGGGAAGACGCATATACATCCTTGGAGGAAGGTCAAGAAATAGCATAGCATGGAGGGAAAGGAAGTAGGCTGTGACGGGCGGAATTCCCCAGGAAGGATTGCAAAGCTCTGCATAACAGCAGGGAGTCCAAGGGCCCAATCCAATCCAACTTTCCAGTGCTGATGCAGCCGTGCCAATGTGTTGAGGAGACAATCACAGAGGCCTCTTCAAGATAAGGGAACATGACTTCCCTAACCATGTTGCTGCATTGAAACTGCATCAGTGCTGGAAAGTTGGCCAGGACTGGACCCTAAGGCTGTAATCTGATGCACACCTACCTAGGAGCAACCCCCACTGAAAGTAGTGGAACTTACTTCTGAGCAGACAGGGCTAGGACTCAGTGGTGGGATTCAAATTAATTAACGACCGGTTCTATGTCCTCCAGGGAGGCCTTCAGGGTGGCCGCTGCCTTTCTTCCCTCTCCCAACCTAAAATTAGCAACCGGTTCTGCAGAACTGGTGAGAACTGGCTGAATTTCACCACTGCTAGGACTGCACCGTGAGTGACTGAGTGGAGCTCACCATCGAGTTAGGGAGTCCTGGATGGCGTTGGTGAGGGCGTGGCCAAGATGAAGCGATCCTGTGACATTGGGTGGCGGGATACACATCATGAAGAGGCCCTTGGGGTTCGGCTCAGAGATGCGGCGATGCTGACAATGGGAGAAGACAACGTTTAGTGAGGAACGAGAGCCTTGTCCCTGACCCATCCTGTACCTCAAAAAGGGGTCTCCTAGCATTGCAATACAGAGGCAGCCAACATTGCTAGGCACAAGCCCATCACCCTTGGGGACAAGCACTCCAGAGAGACCTCATCATCCTCAAATGCTTACAGGGCAGTGGACAGAGTATCAAAGTGAAGCTGACAAATCCCGATCAGGGCCGTCCCCATCAAGATCCTCCTCCTCTTCACCCACGGTGCCTCCCAGGACAAGGTGAAGGAGGAACCTGAAAATAGCGCCCAAGCCCATTCATTGAGCTCTAGGCTACGCAAAGAAAGGCAACCCGTGCCTGATGAGCCAGCCCAAGTGTTTGGCCCAGATTTTTCCACCCAGATGAGCAGAGGCTCCCTGTAGGCAAACGAAGCCGGGAAGGAGAAGGCTGGGAAAGCCACAGCTGTATCCTCGGCCACCGTTGCGGAAGCAACTATTAAACGCACAGAGAGGCTGACTGCCAAGTTGCAACTAAATTCTGTGCATTTACTAATAAATGCAGCAAAGCGCTTTACAGGCAAATAGAGAAGGGAAGCAGAGGGTGTGGTAAATAATTAGAAGTGGCCTTTAAGATACCATCAGCCTCAGACGCGCCCCCCCCCCCATTCCCAACTTAGGAGAAAATAATACTGATCTGCTTAAACAGTTGTTGGAAGGTTAACTAA
The DNA here is from genome assembly GCA_029204185.1 of Lerista edwardsae. NCBI lineage: Eukaryota > Metazoa > Chordata > Lepidosauria > Squamata > Scincidae > Lerista > Lerista edwardsae. The sequence continues at coordinate 471,283 of JAJKFI010000170.1, read as the reverse complement.
GACATTGAGCGCGAGGGGAATTGAGTGCACTGAAGGGTTATCCAAGTATTATGATTGGGTGCAGGGGGAAGCCTGAAGAAACTTAGGGCACAATCCTAACCTGGAATTAGGCCGGCACAAGTCACTTGTGCTGGCCCAGGAGTGTTGCAAATGCACTGTGCAGTGCGTTTGGACCATTCGGAGTTGAGAAGGCTGGCGCACCGAGAATGGTGCCAACGTGCTTTGAGGCGTGTTTGTGACACTCCTTGGCTGGCACAAGTGACTCATGCCAGTGTAACTCCAGGTTAGGATTGCGCCCTTAGTTCACTGACTCCCCTTCATCCATCCTGGGCAACCCGGCAGCTACCCAACTGACGCTGCGATGTCCCATCTCACAACCCCCCAGCCCACACTCACCCCATATTCTGGTTTGAAAAACCCTTGCTTCTCCCACCAGGGGTACCAGGCAGCTTCAACATACAGCGGACTGTAGGAGTCGGGCATTGGGCCAGTCACATCTGGAAGGAGAAAGCAGAAGGCCAGTGAATGTGACAGAGGGGCCGGTTCACACCATTCACGCCTCCATCATCCAGTCCAGGGCATTAGAGGAAAAAGCGGTTGTTCCTCATTCACAAGCTCCATCCTTGCAAGGCTGCCACTGCAATACTCAGTTAGTAACCACAGCAACTTGCCAATTATTATTTGCAGCAGTGGATGAGGTGAAAGTACTTGGGAACACCAATATAGTTGAGGGCGTCATTTCAGGGATAATGCCCTCTCCATCTCCAGATGAAAAAGGATCTCAGCAAGTCGTGCTGGGAATGCTCCTTTGCACAGGACTCTGAAGAGCTCCTGCCAGTCTGGCTCGGTTTTTAAAAACTATTATTGGATTAATATCCCACCCCTTGGCCCTCAAGAGGGCTCCAATGCCCTTTTACAAAATCAATACAAAACAATACAATTTTTATTAATAAAAAACCCCTAAAATGCATGTTAAAGCATTAAAAAGCAACAAATTAAAAGCCTGGAAAAAAAAATCTTAACCCAACTCAAATGCCAGACAAGTTGTCTGGGAGGATCCAACAGGGCCTTGAGGGGAGGGGAGTCCAACTGGGTGACGCCTAGAAGGCCCCATCATGTGACACAACACCTCTCTCCCAACAACAGGCTCCTGTTTGGGGCCTCAGAAGTTGGGCCTCTGACACACACAGTGAGGGAGCAGCTTCATATGAGGAAAGACTGTGGTTAATTGGTTCATAAGAACATAGGAAGAGCCCCACTGGATCAGGCCAAAGGCCCACCTAGTCCAGCTTCCTGTATCTCACAGCGGCCCACCAGGTGCCCCAGGGAGCACACGAGACAACAAGATGCCTGGATCCTGTTGCCACTCCCTTGCACCCGGTACTCTGAAGTAGCCTACTACTAATGTAAGGAGGTTGCACAATCCATCATGGCCTATAGCCCACGATGGACTTTTCTTCCGGAAATCCATCCAATCCCCTCTTAAAGGCATCAAGACCAGATGCCATCACCACCTCCTGTGGCAAAGAGTTCCACAGATTAACTACCCGCTGAGTTAAAAAGCTAGTTCAATATTGAAAGGCCCGCCAGGGGGTCATTTAAGCAGCGCTGTGTTCTTACTCCCCGTTGTATTGTGTCTCGGTGTAAGGAACCTTTGCAAATCTTGTGAGCCAGATGCCAAGTTCAGGGAGCAAAGAGCTCCAGTCCCCCCTCCCACCCACAAACCTCCTTCCTACTTCCCTGCCCATTTTTACCTTTTTTCTTCCCTGGTTCGGTGGGGACATCATAGGTTATAACACCAAGATCCTTCTTCTCCTTCTTTTCAGCCTTTGGCTTCTTCTGCAAAATAGGAGGGGTGGAAGGCAAATTCACCGTGCTGCTTTAAACGCCATCGAGCTTTCAGACGCATTTTTATTTCTCCTGCTTGGGGCATTTTTAACGGAATGGTATTTCATAAATGTCGCAGATCAGCTAACGCAAGGGATCTGCTCCTGCACCAGAGGCAGCTGCATTTCAGAATTTAACCTCACACTCCTCCGGCAAAACAGTGGGATTTTCCAAAGTGGGGCAGGGAGGGGGCTTGTTCAATGCAGAAGGAACCAAAGGAAAATCTAATCCAATCTGCTGCCCAGAGAGTTGGCGTATCTTTCACTCACCAAACTGCAACAAACACTGGGGATAGCCATAATCATTGTAGCCCACACACAGGGAGCTAGCGTGTCAGAAAGTGACGGCACTAAAAATCTCTGTCTCCAACATGCTAGCTTTCAACAAGCAGGGAGTTTGGGGCGGGGGGAGAAATAAGAAAACGCCGGGCCCATCCTTCCACCCTGAAGCGGCACAGCCCTGCTTTCTGCATACACTGAATGTCTGAATCTCTCTCGCTGTACGAGTTTTACCTCCCCATGTTGCAGCTGCTGGCTCTTTTCTTTCTTCTGTTGAAACTTCTCCAGTTTTTCTTTCTTCTTGGCCTCTTTCTTCAGCTGGGAGGCACTTTTGGGTGGTGGCTCTGTGAGCTCCCTCTGCTCCAGCAACTCCGCCACTGGATGGAGAGGATGCAAACCATTACGGCCATCCTGCCAAGTCTTGTTTTCCTCCCCGCACCACCCTTGCCCACACACCCTTCTTTAGATAAAAGCCGGAGACAATTCAGCAACTCAGCCAATTGGCTAGGAGGCTGATGGGGGCGGAGGCCTGAGCTTTCCCCCCTTGCAGCACCACCAGAATGTTCCACCACCTGAGGCCTGCCTACCTTTAAGTGACAGGCACCAAATTCACTGTTGAGGCTGGCATTTGGTTAAAAGTTAGATGGGCTTCATGGTTTGTTTGGATGCATTAAGTTGGCTTTATAGATTCTGTTTCAGACTGCCTTGGGCACTTTTTACTGAAAGACTGAATCATTTTGAAATGCAACGTATGCAAGCTTTTCCCTCTCTAAACCATCCACCTAATAAACAAGAATTCAGGAATCTTAGCTCCATGCTAACCTGATTAAATAACTAATGTATAATTAGTGAATTGACTAAGAGGGCAATCCTAACCTGGAGTTAGGCTGGCACAGGAAGGCCAGCAAAGTTTGGCTGGCACAAGGGACACGGTAAAGTTCATTTGGATCACTCTCGGAGTCAGGGAGGATGGCGCACGTCTGTGTGCTGGCCTCTCTGAGAGTAGTCCAAACATACTTTATGGTGGCCCTTGTGCTGGCCAATCTTTGCTGGCCTAACTCCAGGTTAGGATTATGTCCTAAATCTACATATATATAAAACAGAAAAAGGCATGCTTTGAAAATAAATGAGCACATCATCTAAAAATGTTTGTTTGCTGTATCCTTTCTCCCACACTGAAAGGGACCCCCCTAACAATTAAAAAATAAAATGTATACCTCATCTGATTGCTTCGGGCACTCTCTTAGAAGAGACACTCCTCTTACATTGGCAAAAGAAAGGGGAATTCCTCCTCACAGGTGGTGCTTGTCACCAATAGTTTGTAGGCACCAGCCTTTGAGATTTAAAATTATTTTAAAATACAGCTACTGTCAGAATAATGATTAAATTATATTCAATGCGCCAAGGATAAAATTTGTTAGCAGATCTACAAGGCAAAATGTGCAAAGGGCGATTTAATATATTACTGTATGAACAATTTCTACACTTTGATAAGCACTTTGCGTTCCTTTTTTGTTTTTAATTGGAATAATCTGAATTTTTTAAAATCAAATAATTAGAGAGCCATTTTTTAAAACAATTAATTGGGCACAACTTTGTTAGTCAAAGGTATTCAACTGGCCAATTTCACCAGTTTTAATAAATTAATCTAATTGGCTAATGGATTAAGCCTGCAATCCTATGCACAGTTTCCTGGAAGTAAGCCCAATTGACTTTAATGGGACGTCCTTCTGAGAAGACATGTATAGGATTGTATTGTAAGTGCTTCAGTCTTCTTCCTCTCCAAGGTTCTTTGATCCCAGCTCATTCATAAGACTGTTGGGATTTGGGGGTGGGGAAGAAAAGAACAGCGATTTACCTTTGGACTCGGGTTTTGGGGCACCCACTCCAGGTGCCTGGTCACACAGCTTCACTGTTCCCAAAACAGCTTGGAATTCGGGCTGGTTAATACAAGTCTGGAACCAACGTGTCACATTGGTGTAAGAAGTGCGGAGAGCTTGGTCCAGAACCTAGAAGAAACATCGGGAGGGAGGAGCGAAGGTTAAAAAAATAGGGTTGAGGACATTAGAGAAGGAGATTCCATTGTAACAGAGATGATGGAAAGATCTGCAGGCGGGGAATTTGAGAGCCAATAGTCCATAAAATGACTCTAAAAGAGTAAAAATATTCAGAGAAAATTTCAAGTAATGTTGCTGTTGCGTCTTTGTGAAGCCCTCCTGTTTACTGTTAGTAGCTTCTGAAGGGCAAGCCCAAAGTTCAAAACATGCCCACAATTAGAAACCAGCCAATGCGATTATGAATGGGATGGATAGAGGGATGTTCTTTTCCCTCTCTCACAACATGAGAACAACTAAAAGTGAGTGTTGGGAGAGTGAGAACAAATAAAGGGAAACACTTTTTTATTCAATGGGTAATTAAGCTGTGGAACTCCTTGCCTCAGGAGGTGGTGATGGCATCTAGCTGCCTTTAAAAGGGGATTGGACAGGTTTCTGCAGGAAAAGTCCATCGAGGGCTACAGGCCATGATGGATGGTGCAACCTCCTTACATTAGAAGTAGGATCCTTCAGAATGCCAGGTGCAAAGGAGTGGCCATAGGATGCAAGCCTCTTGTTGCCTCATGTGCTCTCTGAGGCATTTGGTGGGTCACTGTGAGATACAGGAGAGTGGACTAGTTGGGCCTTTGGCCTGATCCAGCAAGGCTCTTCTTATGTTCTTATGATGACGAACAGAACATGCATCACAATGACAAGGAAGAGCAAAAAGGGGGCTCATATATCTCAAGGGGCAGTGCAATACAGAGCCTATGGACACACATTATATCCTTTCCTGAGCTCCTACTCAAGGTGGACCACCCACCCCACCACAGGAGTCAGTCAGGTTGGAAACGTTTAGTGCTTGTGTTCAATATACTCCTGCCTCATTAAACTCGGTGGACTCCACCAAGACTCTGCTCCTATTTGCCTAGCTGCACCCTGACATTATTTCCTGGTCACAAGAGTGTGACAGAGAGCTGGGAAAGAGCACATATTTTATTAAATTCATTCGTTGGTGTTATCTATCTATCTATCTATCTATCTATCTATCTATAAAAATGGACGTGTGTGTGTGTGTGTTATGCATAGGCTTCCCCACGCCTTGACCGAGTGCCACGAAACTTGGCACACACGTACCTTGCAGCCTGGAAGGAAACACTGCGGGGGTCAGACCCCCCTACAGCCCCCGTTTTTTGGGGGAGGGGGGCTAGAACGTCCAGACCAAGGGGATTGCATTGGACTACAGGTCTGCTGCCACCCTGTGGTCACAAGCGATTCTGCAGGTTATGTGATACACAGGGACTAATCCAAAACAAAAGTGAAACTGCTTTGCACTGCCTTGCCCAGGCTGGAAAGAGCAGGATCCAGAGAGTTCCAACACCCAGTCGGATCTGAGAGCTACCTGTTTCCAGAGGGCTGACTGCCCTACCACAGGACCTGCAGACATGGTTCAGTGAGTGTGACAATTTCATTACACTCCTTTGCTTGATTCTGTCCCTGTATTCATTCCTTCTCCTAATAGAAGCTGGGGATACTTTGTCCCCCGGGCAACGCCGGGTAACAAACGGCTAGTTTATTCATAAACAGCCTTTCTTCCCAAAAGGCACTCAAAACTTTAAAATACATCAAACACTTAAAAAAAAAAGAAACAAAACTATATCTAACCACATCTAAAGAAACTGGACACCAAAAGCAGCTTTCAAAAATGAAAAAAGGGTAATTGAATTAAAACCACCTAAAGCCTTCAACAAACTATATGAAAGAGCCATGTTTCCATTCAAAATGAAAATTGAATTGAAATGTTGACCACCACGTTTTCACCCACGCACATCATGAGTTTTCCCTAGATCAGAACAAAAGCTCAAACTCAAACCGGATTCTCCACAGTTGGAAAGATCTCCAAGGCATTCTTGCCTTTTCAAAAGTATACTATTGCTTGACATTATGGGCAGTTCTGATGAAAAATTCACGTGTTCATTAGGTGAGTGTATTGGAAGTTTCTGCTGTTATTACCGTCTTCTGACTACATCAGAGGTTCCCAAACTCTCCAGGAGTTTGGGCAGTGCGCTAAGTGTTTGGGGCGACAGGGACTGCAGGTGCCTTACCTGTTGCTGCTCCCAGGGGTGCGAGGAGCCCTACGGAAGCCTGCGCAGGGCTGCCCAAATGTCTGTAGAAGTAAAAAAAAAAAAAAAAAAGCTATCGCGACCAACTTCCAGGTTGTGATCGCAAAACTGGAAGTGGGTCGCAATCTTTTTTTTTTCTTTTCACTTCTGCAGATGTTTGGGGAGCCCTGCGCAGGCTTCCACAGGCTCCCCGTACCTGTCGGGGATTGCGTCGCTTTGCCCTGGCCCTGGCCCTTTAAGGCAGAGGAGCAGAGGCTTTCAGGTTGGGGCAACGCACACCTTTAGACTACATGTTTGAATGTATTAAATTCCCTAACCTCAAGAAACAAGAGTTTCATCTGCACGTGCAAGATAATTTTAGTAGAAAAGCTAGATTGTATATGAGGGATACGTCTGGATCCCTCAAAGGTATAATCAGATTTGGAACTGCTGCTGCAGTGATATAAATAGACACTTTAAAGGCTGTATTAAGAAATACTTAAGAGGAGGATTTCCTGCTACATCAGGGGATTGGACTAGGTAACTGTGGATTCTACAACACGTACAATATTTAATGGCAAATATTTCAATTCTCACTCTTTAAAAACAAAACAAAACAAAACACACGCCCATTTTCTGGAACATGCAAAACACCTCTTAGAAAAATAAAAGATAGAAAATGGGGCCTGCCTAGAAACCATGGATCAGAAACCTTACAGAAATCAGGATGGTGTGAATGGGAGGGGAGTGCAAGTCGACTCACATATTTGTACGGCAACAGCAGAGAACAGGCTACTGTCACATCAGCCAGGGTTACCGTCTCTCCCACCAAGTACGTCCGCAGCATCAGATGATTCTCCAATACTCCAAGGAGCTTCTGGAGCTCTGCCACAGCACGGTCTGTCACCTGAACAAGTGGAGAGAGTACAGCAGGAGTCACATCAAGACCCAGTCCCCGCTAGTGCAACCAATCGTCATTTTATCACATTTTTTATTCTGCCCTTTGTTCAAAGCATCAAGGGAGCATGCGTGTATTTATCAATGTGCTCCCCATGCTATAAAGCACAACCCTGTGAGTTAAGTTAGGCTGACAGTGATTCTCATGGATGAGCAGAGATTTGAACCTGGATCCAAATTTGACCTCTCTAATTACTAGACGGCCGTTTGATCTAATCCCAGCAGAATCCCTGTTAATTTTTTGGATAAGGTTAGATGCCAACTGGGACTTCCTTACCCATATCTCGCACTCTTAACTTCTATGCTACATACGTGCCACACTACAGTCCACCAGCATAACCCACACATCTGTTTCTTACCTGTTTACTTTGCTTGCAGACTCCCAGCACTGAAAAGGCCACTGCACAGGCTGCGGGGGCAATTTCCAACTCAGCAAAACTGATCCACTGCCTTATCAAGGCAGCCGCTTCTGGGCTTTGCCCTCGCATAGTATCTGGAGACAGGAGGTAAGAAACTGCTGCTGGGCCAGACACGTAGACACCTGCCTGGGTTTCCAAAGCTGGGAGCTTGGCCAAGGAGAAGGAAGGGTGACCCCATTCTGTGTCAGGTGGTAGCCCAACCACTTTGGGATCTTGGCGGCCATAATGGGCTGCGATAAGCACGCAGAGGTTCTGGAAGTTATCAGGATGCGGCGAAAGATACAGGGTGGGCATGGTGAGGAGACAGATTGACCTGAAAATATAGGACAAAAAGGTTACAGAGAAACTGTGCACACCGTATAATCATACAGGACCCAACATAAACGGTTCCATATCATAGACTGGGCTGCCGCACACATTGTGTGATGACATGAAGAAAAGGCCACCATTTCAAAAAGCACTTCAGGCTGCCTACAAACAGAGCATGAAGGTTCCATGATGTCCAACAGCCACTTAATTTGTCTAGCACGCCTTTCAAATTCAACTAACCCAGTGGCAAACATTACGTTAATCACACATTCTACAGAGAAGTACTTTTTTCTGACCTAAGCCTATCACTGCAGTTTTACTTCCCTCTATCTACTTACTCCACAACATGTATAATTTCAGACCTTGCCAAAGTGCACCCGACAGCAATGGCACACGGACTGTACTACAGAACCCCCTGCCTTTTAAAGACTCCTAGTTCCATTCAACCCTAGAAGATTAGGAGGAATGTTTTAGAATAGATGATGCAATATACAGCAATCCATTCACTAGTTTCTCTGTTAGACAGGCAGGCAGACCAAAAATCCATGACTCATGACAGTACTACCCTGGTAGGCTTTTGATGTGTCCGTCCAAAAATGAAAAATAACATTGCACACCCACAACATTCTTTCTTGCTAGAATTTCTCCTTTATGCACAATCATATATAGGAAAGATGTTGGAGGAAAAAAACAGGTTTGTTGCCCCTGCTCTGTCTCCCTGCTCCAAACATCCAAATCACACTCCCTTTCCAAAGACAGCATTTCTGACTTTCAGCAGTTCCTTCCATGCTCTAAATTATTATTATTGTTGTTACTATTGCTCCCCACCCAGAGAATCCTGGAGTTCTGGCTCCTACTTGTAGGTAACCCTGCTCTCCCCTAGGCATTACGGTGAGAAGACAGAGCAATATGCAAGAAACGGAACTGATTGTTTGAAGCATACAAATGTTTCTGGCTTTCTTTTGAAACAAATACACTGCAGTATATCTATTTAATAAATGTACAGTATATCCCTCCTTTCCCCTGCTGACATAGGCAACCAACACAGAGAATTCAGGATGTAATGGTGGTATTTTGAACATCGGATGGATAAAAATCCTAGGGCAGTGATGGCGAACCTGTGACACGCGTGTCAAAGGTAACACACCACAACATTTGCAGTGACACACCAGTGTTCACCAACATCTGACAAAATTTGAGTGTATTTTTCTCAATTTTACTCGAAAAATAATGTTTTGCAATTATTTGATATTTCTTTATAGAATACATAGCACCACACATGATTTGACTGTATTTTTTGTTTAAATAAATGAATATTAAAAACTGTTTCTCTTTTGTTTCGGATGGGGATTGACACACCAGCAGAGTCAAGTTAAGCACTTTCCAAAATTTTGACACACCAAGCCAAAAAGGTTTGCTATCACTGTCCTTGGGTGAAAGAATCTTCTGTTTTTTGTACACACTTCTGGTTTGAATTTAGGGGCAAGGGTTTGAATTCAGAGACAAACATGCCTCCTCTTCCCCTTCCACAAGGACACTCATTTCCCTGCAATGCTATGAGTAGGGGTGTTTATTTGTGTTAAAAATGCATAAAAATACAAAACGCCACCTTTTGGGTATGAGTGTTTCTAAATAAAAACACAAAAATACTGCATTTTAGTGTTTGAGGTACTTTCCAGAAATTAAAATAGATGACTTTCCCAATTAGAAACAACACTGTGACTGCATCTGCTGACTAACCTAGCACCCTTAAAAGCATTTAAAATTAGTAAAAATGAGGACTTGGAACGAAAACTTAGGATAAAAACACATAACGCCACATTTAATTCTGCTTTTCAAATCGTGAAATATGAAAGGAAGAAAAACAGCTCACAATTTTTAAACACTCCTAGCTATGGGCAAACATCAAGAGATTACACCTCCAAACCGAATCCAACACCAGCCCAAATCGGATACATATAATAGCAGACCTGGGTAGGTGGGAAATGCTTAAATGCGGGAATGAGGCCCAACGTTTGTTTAACAGTATGAGCGAAAGAGAAAGCAACCCTTAGAAAGAAACCTCTTAACAATATTAAGGGGGTTGGTGGGGGGAGATCTGGGGCTCTGTAGAATGGGAAGGGGAACCCTAAATACTGATTATTCTGAAAGGAGAGGGGGGGATCTTGTCAGTGGGTGTGAGGAAAGGAACCACGTTGGTTTTACTAGGCAATATATGAAATATTGTGGACCCCCGTGTGGGTGTGTGGCGGGGGGGGGGAGAGAGAGAGAACAGGAATTCGGTTCCAAATGACAGTTGGGAAATGCGTTGTGTTTCTATGGGAGGAGAAGACTAGACGCCCGGACTCCTGGGTTCTACGGGACATAAAGGGGGTGCTGGAGAGGGAGGGGGCCCCTGGCAAACAAGGGGGGCTTTAATGGGTTTGGGGGCGCAGCCAGAACTCCCGGTCCGAGGAAGGGGGGCGGGGACCCGCTTACCTGCGCCTCCAGCCGGCTGCAGTTTATCCCCCACGTGCTGCTTTTCATTCGCGAAAGGACCCCGCCCGCCTATAGCCGTCCGCAGCAGCGCCTGCCTCGTTTGGCAGCCTCAGCAGGGTCTGATGGATCTTCGCCCGCTTCGTGCTGCGTGTGCGCATTTTGACGGCGCAGAACTGAGGACCGTCCGTGCACTGCACTCAGGCAATCCAGGAGCTTTTCTCCTCGCTTTCTTAGGCTGCAATCCTAGGCATAGCTCCATGCACCAACCCAATGCGACTGACTTCCAAAGTCGATGCCCGTAGGATTGTGCTGTGAGTCTGCAGGCATCGCTGCCCTCCCATTATTATTTGGCTCATGTTTAAGCGATTTAATGAAAACTTTCCTTTAAAAAAAATTCTTTCGTTTCTCCAAAATAGTAAATGTTCACCAAATTTTAGACCACCTAATAATAGGGTTACCAGATCCAAACTGGGACAGAGTGTCTATACCTTTAACCATTGTACAAAAGAGGGAATTTGAGCAGGTTTCAAAAGCTGCCCCTGCCCAAATTCCCTCTTCTATACAATGGTTAAAGGTACAGACATTCTGTCCCAGTTTGGATCTGGTAACCTAATAATCCTAAAGTGATAACCACATATTGAGTTCTCGTCATGTTCGTAAAGTATTTAACAGTTTTAAAAATTTTTTGTCTCCCCACAATAGTAAATTTTCATAACATAACCCAAACCCTAACCCCATGTTTGGGGCGTATAATTCTGCTAGCTAAACAATAGTATTGTCATGTAAATGTCATGTTATACATTTGGTGAACATTTACTAAATTGGTGAACATTTACTAAATTCGGTATAATCATGGTTTGTTTTTGGACCGCAGTGCTAGGGGCTCACAGTTTAATTTCGTAAGCATTTCATTTGTCCCCTTATTTTTATTTTATGTTAATGTGAAGCCATTGTGAACATTCTTGCGCGGGAGTGCTTTTCTCCACCACTAACCAGTCCGACTCTCACAGGCTAGCTGCTCAGGAGTAACGTCATAAGAACATAAGAAGAGCTGTGGCTGCATCTGCTGACACTATATCACCTGTATCATCTACCTAATACCCTTTTAAAGCATTTAAAATGAATAAAAATTAGAACTTGGAATGAGAATGTAGAATTAAAAGCACGTAACACTGCAATTTGCTATTTTAATCAAGAAATTTTGGAAAAAAAATGTCACCAAACACACACACACACACACCCCTACTGCAGGCTGATGTGGCTGGAAACATGAGAGGGCTTTTCAGCTGGGCAAAATAACCGTCCAATGCCGATTTTCAGCGGTTGGTCTTCTTTTCTTCTTATTACCTTTATTTCATTTTTCTTATTATGAAAATTGTCTTTCTTGCTTGCCCTCAAAACAACTGTAGGAGATTGATGATTAATGATCTACTTTTATAGATGGAAAAGTGAGGCTTCTAGACAGACATGAGGCCAATTGAGGGTCCAATCCTATGGGCCATAACCAGTGGTGAAATTCAGCCAGTTCTCACCAGTTCTGCAGAACCGGTTGTTAATTTTAGGTTGGGAGAGGGAAGAAAGGCAGCGGCCGCCCTGAAGGACATAGAACCGGTTGTTAATTTATTTGAATCCCACCACTGGCCATAACTCCAGCGGTACGTCCGTACCACCAGCTCTGGGTGTCCTAAACGTGCCATAAAGCATGTTTACAGCACCCAGAGAGTAGGTACCACCCGTGCTGGGGTCACACCAGTCCCCCACAGGGGGGGGGGAAGCGGAGGCTTCCACCTCCGGATCCTCAATCCCTACTTCAAGCTCAGAAGCCTGACATGGCTGATCAAATCTCTGCCAGCAAAACAGCAGGTGGGGATTCAAGGGGTCCCATTGCGGGGCCTGTGGCTTTCCTCAGGGGAAGGGGACGAATGTGCCTTTCTGCAGTGGAGTCCCCTAGGATGCAGCGGAAGCCATTTTGTTACCGCTGCTGCTATAGGACCTGGGCATCTTAGGATTGGGCTGTGTGGCTGGCAGCAAACCTCCTCCTTCCCTCACTTTTTGGACTGGACATGGAATCAATCGATCATATTTATACAGTATACCACCAAAAAATATAATAAAGTTAAATGGGATGGAGCAGAAAGGGAAGCATGGAGGGGAGTGATGGGCTGAGCTCTAGCTCCTACTGCCCCTTCCTTCCAGGGACTGACTGAGGGGAGCCGAGGCTTCCATAGCACCAGGTAAAGGCGGGCAGCAGCATTGGACACACGGCCTCAAGCATTACGTCCTGGACCTGCTCTGCTGACAGATAATATCAGTGTTGGTAGAGGCTGCGTTTGTTTTTTCGGCTTGGAAAAAGCCAGAAGTGAAGTTGCTGGCTTGCCTCTAAGCATGCTAGGAGCATGGCTCAAAAACAAATGATGAACCACGCACAAAATGGTGTCCAATTCAAAAGTACTGGCTTTTACCATAGAGACGCAGTGGCTAGAGCGGTACCATTCTGTCTCCCGTATAGGCTGTGTTCTTTTTTTCAGCTTCTAGCAGTAGAAGCGCCAGAGGGCTGGTTTTTATTTTATTTTTTTAGCTTCCAGTGATCTTGGGTTGCATTCTTTTTTTAGGTTCTACCATCCCCCCTTCCCAGGCTAAAAATTTTAAGATGGCCGCCTACCAAACAGGTAAGGCCGGCCCTGCAAGGCTGGCACAGGGACTCCCGTGCTAGGGTCGCCCCAGTCCCCCACGGGCAGTGATGTCATGCAGGGGGAACGCAGGGGAACTCAGTTCCACTAGTTAAAATTAGGGCTGACTCTGCCCACTTCACTCTCCCTCCTCCCCACTCCCAATTCCTCTGCAAAGAGCTTTTCTTCTTGGTTGGCCGGCACTCAGAGGGTTAAAGGGAGCGACTCCGGATTCCTAGGGGGGCGAAAATGCAAAAATACCAATTTTTAGCAGCCTATGTCCTGCCAACAAAGGTTCGCATAGTCAAAGTTATGGTTTTCCCAGCAGTAATGTATGTCTGTAAGAGCTGGACCACAAGGAAAGCGGAGCGCCGAAGAATAGATGCTTTTGAATTATGGTGTTGGAGTCCAAGGAGATCCAATTGGGCAATCCTATAGGAAGTCAAGCCTGATTGCTCCCTGGAAGGACAAATCCTGAAGCTGAAGCTCAAATACTTTGGCCACCTCATGAGAAGAGAGGACTCTTTAGAAAAGACCCTCATGCTGGGAAAGATGGAAGGCAAAAGGAGAAGGGGGCGGCAGGGGATGAGATGGTTAGAGAGTGTCACCAAAGCAATGAACATGAAGTTGCGTGAACTCCGGAAGCTAGTGGAAGACAGAGAGGCCTAGAGTGCTGTGGTCCAGGGGGTCGTGGAGAGTTGGACATGACTTAGCAACTGAACAACAACAAGGTTGATATAGTTTGTGGACTTATTTCACTTCTGTTTTTTTAATAATAATAATAATAATAATAATAATAATAATAATAATAATAATAATAATAATATTCAGTTAAAAAGAAGAAATTGTAAGCCACCTGACTGACTACTATGAAGTAAATGCAAGGTATAAACAATTATATTACAAAGGTTTATCAAGCCTTCTGTTGCAAATGTGGACTATAAGGCAGTTCCTGGGACAGCCCTAAGCAGAGAGGGGGCCTCTTGTGGTGAGTCGACAACGAGTCGGTAAACTGGTTGGAAACTTAGACATAAAAAGACTAGAGTAACACATAGCCTGAACTTCTGATAAGAGTAGAAACACTCCACTAAGCACTTGGCGCACTTTTCATGAATGCGCTCTATTCTTTTGTGTTGGGAGTTAGACTGAACCTGACCTTAAGAACTGCGACGCTGTGCGCTTCATGGAGAGACCCTTGTGGTGGCTCCAGTTAATTCCATTCTCTGTGGCTGGCGGCCATAGAGACAAAAAAATCTAGAGTAATCCAATGTAGGCACTCACAGAGCTTTCAAAATAAAGTCTCTGCATGCACCTTATTTCCAGTTTGATTTGGGACCTCCGTTTGCTCCTGTTACGGGGCATCTCTCTGCGGGTCTTCTCGAGAAGTAAATTCTGTTGACCGAATTAGGATTTGGTGTCAGGTTAACAGGTTTGAAAGTCTGGTTTGCGACCTGTGGAACCAGCTCTGCAAAGGAAGGACAGACACAACGAGCACCCCATGGAGGGAGGAAGCCGCTGCCGCCTAATTTCAAAGGAACTGGGCAGATGAATAGCGCGTAGGCAGACTTGCCTTCCGGAGCCTCGAGCATGCTTTTGCATTCTCTACTTTCCGTTCCAGCCAAATAGATCAACTTGGTGCTTGCATGCTGGGCTCTGTAATGGTTAAAGCGACGTCCTCTTTTTCCCAGGCAGCCCTGATAGCCAGGTGAGGAGGAGGAGGCTGGACAGTCATTTTCTGTTGCTGTTCTTCCTCGTGCCGTAGGAAAAATAGTGTTTCAATTTTCCAGGCGCTGGCAAAAGGAACTTTGCAGCTTCTGGGAAGGAATTTGGTGAGTTAAGGGAGAGAAATCGAGGCAGGCAGGAAACTGAGAATGCGGTTGGAGGGCTATGGAGGCTCACACAAAACCCCGAAGGGATCAGAAGCCCCACCCATGGGCTATTTTGATGGGAGGAAGGGTCTTGTACCTTAATCAGATGGATTATAAAAGGGGATTATTCTAGCCCAGTGGTTCCCAACCTGTTTTGCACCGGGACCCCACTTTTAGGTTCAACAACCTGTCAGGACCTCCCTAAGACTAAGGCTGGAATTGATGTCATTAAGCAGGAAGATAATTCTTCTTCTTCTTCTTTTTTTTTAAATAAATCACACTTTTTGAAAGTTGAAAGAGCTCCTCATCCTTTTTATGTTGGGTCATTCCGTGTCAAATCACCACACCATTTCCAACTGACCTCCTTAGATTTTTATGAAATTTGGGGTACTTACTTGTCCTATGGCATAATGCAAAAATACCAATTTTTAGCAGCCTATGTCCTGCCAACAAAGGTTCGCATAGTCAAAGTTATGGTTTTCCCAGTAGCAATGTATGGCTGTGAGAGCTGGACCATAAGAAAGGCAGAGCGCCAAAGAATAGATGCTTTCGAATTATGGTGCTGGAGAAGACTCTTGAGAGTCCCCTGGACTGCAAGGAGATCCAATCAGTCAATCCTCCAGGAAGTCAAGCCTGATTGCTCCCTGGAAGGACAAATCCTGAAGCTGAAGCTCAAGTACTTTGGCCACCTCATGAGAAGAGAGGACTCTTTAGAAAAGACCCTCATGCTGGGAAAGATTGAAGGCAAAAGGAGGAGGGGGCGGCAGAGGATGAGATGGTTAGAGAGTGTCACCGAAGCAATGAACATGAAATTGGGCAAACTCAGGAAGCTAGTGGAGGACAGGGAGTCCTGGCGTGCTGTGGTCCATGGGGACGCGAAGAGTTGGACACGACTTAGCAACTGAACAACAAATGTTTATTATGTTAAATTTTATAGCTAAGTAAACTTTCATAGTTTACTTAGCTATAAAATGGGATGTGGTGGTGCTGCAGGTTAAACCACTGCTGCTGAGCTTTCTGACCGGAAGGTTGGGAGTTCAAGACCACGCAATGGAGCGAGCTCCCGTTGCTTGTCCCAGCTCCTGCTAACCTAGCAGTTCGTGGGAAGGTAACTGCATACAGTCATGCTGGCCACATGACCACAGAAGCTTGCCCTGACAGGAGAGAAACAGTATGTATGCTCTTTCTGTGGGAAAAGCTTCAACCAGAGATCAACTCTCAGTGTACACAAAAGGACACATACGGGAGAGAGGCCCTATGAATGTGCAGTCTGTAAGAAATATTTCAGCCCTCATTCAATTCTGGTTGCTCACAGAACGGTCCATACGGGCATCAGTCACATCTTATTCTACAGGGGCTAGACAGTTTGATTCAGTAGGACCACTCCTTCAGCAGCAGCACTTCCAATCTCAATTTAAGTTGATGGTACTGACCTTTAAGGCCCTTCATGACTTAGGCGCAGCCTATCTAAAGGACGCCTCCTCCCATACATACTAGTTCACCCTCTTAGATAATCTAAAGGGGCTGTCCTTCAGGTGTCCCTTCTGGCCCAAGTTAAAAGGATGGAAGCTCAGGGGCAAGCCTTCTCTGTAGCAGCTCCACAAATATGGAATTCCCTTCCAGAAGAATTTAGGCCATTCCGTCATGGCCTTTTGGCAGAGGCAGATCTAAAGGAGGGCAAATCTCTAAGTTTTGCAAGAAGCCTTACCTTGCAGTGGAAAACACTCCTCTCCTACACTGTTCTAGCCAATCCTCAAAGGGAAAAGCAACATCTTGGCGTTGCTTACTGGCTACAGCAGCAAGGGAGAGGAGGGATTTACATGACAGGATAAGGCTCCTTGCAACAGTTTTGCCCTCCCTTAGATCTACCTCTGCCTTTTGGAGAGGGCTCAAATCATACCTATCCTGTTTGGCCTTTAGATGATGATGGTTGGCTGTCTACCCTCTATCCCTCTGGAATACTGTCATAGTTGCTTACTCCCCTGTTCAATTGTTTTCCCACCCGCTAAAAGGGTGGGACCATTCTCGAACACTCTGCTAGAACTGTGTCTAGCTCCATTCTCGAACACTCTGTGTTCCCATTAAATGTTTTTATTGTGTTTTTTCTCTTGTTTGTTCTACTTAGTGTGGTTGCATTGTACTTTGTTTTTGTTCTCTGTAAGCCGCCTTGGGCATTTGCTTCTGCATGGGAAAGGCAGGGTATAAATTCTTCAAAAAAAATTTGCACAAGAGTTCACACAGGCAGGAAGCTCCATAAATACTTAGACTGTGGGAAGAGCTCCAATAAGAGGTCAGCTCTCACTGTACATGAGCGAACCCATACAGGAGAGAAACCCTATAAATGCTCCAAGTGTGGGAAGAGTTTTAATCAGAGGTCAATCCTTATGGCGCATGAAAGGACTCACACAGGCGAAAGACCGTTTGAATGCTTTAAAAAAAGCTTTAAACAGCTTTCAGCCCCCTCTGCGCACACACACGAAGCAACACTGGAGTGAGACCCTACAAATGCTTGGACTGTGGGAAAAGTTTCAAGCGCAGCTCACTTCTCATTAAGCACAAGAGGACCCATATAGGAGAAAAGCCTCACAGATGCTCCAACTGTGGGAAACAGTCAGCGCTCATAGTTGGTTAGTCATGAGAAAACTCATACAGGCAAGAAACCATCTTAAGGCAGGAAACGTTAGAAGCCAAACCCTAGCCTACAAGAGGGAGTTTCTTGGCAAGTGGGGATTTGAATCCAAGACCTTCCTGGATCTAGTTTGACAGTATACCATTACATGGAAGCTTTCAACGTAGACAGGTATTGTCCCATCTTTTCAAGTATATTAAAAAACAAGTCACTGAGCTTGGCTTTAGTGTCCTCTGGTAGCTCCTTACTGTCTTCATAAGGAGTCAGAATAAATTCAGCTTTTTGCAGTTATGCCCTCAGTTATCAAAGAATTGTAATTTATTTTTAAATGACACATCCAGTCTTACACATAACCAGAGAGGAACTTCCAAACTCGGTCATTATTCTTGCACGGTTGTGTTGCATATCAGTTTTCTTTAATTAAAAAGAGCACACATATGCACTCCATGAAGGATAACAGAAACTTTAGAAAATGCAAAAATAGAGAAATTAGAGCTTTAAATGGGTAACAAAACCATGAAGAGATTTCAATTGAAACTCTGCTTTAAGAAGGGGGGGGCGTTAACTCTCAAGTGCCCTATAGAGCAAAAAACCCACAAGATATTCAACCCTTAGCTTGGCCCAAGACCCTAGGGAGATACCAAATGGAATTATAGATTGTAGAACAGAAATGATTGTAGAACTTGAGGCTTGTTACCAAGTCCTTTCTGAACCACTGAACACCAACCAAGCATCATTTGCAGGAGAACAAAGAGCAATTCAGATTATACAGGCCAAGCTGACCCCCTGCCACAAAGTAGGGTTAGCCTCCCAACATGTCTATCAAGTTCTTCTGCGTTGTTTGGGTAGGAAAGAGGAAAGTCATGGTACTTTAACCAAATCTAAATGATTAGAAGAACTATAAAGGTTTGCTGGGAAGGGGAACAGCCTAAGAGTGCAATCCTAACCTGGAGTTAGGCCAGCACAGTTAGGTGTCCTTTGTGCCTGCCAAACTTTGCTGGCCTATGTGCCGGCCTAACTCCAGGTTAGGATTGCGTCCTAAATCTGAACTACAGATTGCATTAGGCTTGAGAAACCTGGAAAAGGGTGGTGACAAGTGGAAGCAAAGCCAGTACTTCATTTCTTGTCACCATCATACAGATTATGTACATTAAACAAGTTGGTTGAATGGGATGTTAGTCCTGTGACAAGACAGGACCCTCCTACAACTAAACAACGTCGTATGACTATACAAGGTGAACTGCTGGAAGTATAGCAGGAGGTGGGAAACCCTTGGGAAACAAAAAGTGTGCTTCTGGCATGACTGCTTTTCTTTAGCAGTGCCATTCCCCAGCAAAGGAAAACCCACATGCCCAGGAGAGAGGGTATAAATCCTATTTAAATTAACAACCTAGTCGAAAGAGGAAATCTATTTCTTTTAGGAGGGACACAGAAGCACTCGCACCCACACACTCTCACTCAAGAGGTTCAGCAGAAATGGACACAAAACACACTATTGCTGGTTTCCTCTCCTGGCATTGTTTCCCGGCATCTTCCATCCATTTCCCAGGACAAGAGTCAGGCAGCTCAGACTTCGGGAAAAGCCATCACTGCTTCTGCTGAAGGGCTTCCTTGCGTGCCGCGTCCTGCAGTAGTTGCGTGTCAACCTCATCGGCGGGAAGCTGGACGTAGCGGACCACAGAGCCCCGAATGAAGCAGTTCTTGACAGACAACTGGAGGAGGGGGGAAAAAACTCATGAGCATTAGAGGTACAAGGGCTGTTGGTGGCAGAAGTGGGCATGCATGAACCAACACACATCAGTTATTATGAAGAAGTCAACATATTTTAGGACCCCCAGAATGCCCTTCTCCCCCCTCCCCAACTCCCCGTTCCTTGGGACAGCGATAAGGAATAGAATAGTAGCACCTAATGTACTGAAATGAATATAATCTCGTAGGCAAACATGTCCAAATTCCCAGCTAATCTTGCTTTAAAATGGCTTGGGAGAAGTCACAATTCACAGTCTTATTTCCCTCCTGCCAATTCCATCTGAAATATGGCAGGGCTGGTGTAAGAATTACCAAGATCCTACAACACATTTTGAGTACCCGACATGCAATACGAACAGGTTAGTGTGTACAGGGGTAGCTTTCAGAATATTTCCATTGACAAGGAACTAAAGGTTGCATTTGGCAGGCAAGAGGAAATCACAATTTAAACATAAGAACATAAGAAAAGCCTTGCTGGATCAGGCCAAGGGCCCATCTAGGGCAGCTTCCTGTATCTCATGGTGGCCCACCAGGTGCCTCAGGGAGCACATAAGACAACCAGATACCTGCATTTCATTGCCACTCCCCTGCATCTAGCATTCTGAGATAGCCTATTACCCTTGCACCATCCCCAAGGAAGACACCAGACTGAGGTTGAGGTTTAACTTTATTAAACACAAGTGTAAATCATTAAACCTACTAAATACCCATCCCTCCCTCCCACCAAGTCTGGGAAAGGCAAAAAAAACAACAACAACCTGCCATTCATACTTGGCCAATTTGGATGACAGAAAAAAATTCCTACCCGGCCCTCATGATGAGCGACCAGCTAGTCTCAGACTGGACAGACCCATCATAGCTTGTAACCTGTGATGGAGTTTTCCTCCATAAATTGTGCTAGGCTAATTTGGCTAAGAGTGTAATTTAATTACTAACAAGTCCAGATGCAGTAAGTATATTAGTCCAAATCTTGCTTCCGGGTTTAGGTACTGGTCATTACCACTGAAGGCTTACATGGTCTGGGCTAAGTACACCTGCAGGTGCTTCTCCTCCCAAACAAGTGTCTTCATTTGCTGAGACCTTAGAAGGCAAATGAAGTTCAAGGCTTTCTTCTCATGGCACACAGATCATTATGGCAATGATATTCAAGCTTTTTAGGACGGGACCCACTTTTTAGAATAGCACTCGTGTCGGGACCCACCAGAAGTGATGTTGTGGCAGGAAGTGACATCATCAAGCAGGAAGTGCTGTCATTGCAACATTATAAAATGACACTCCTGAAATGCAAATTGGCATTCTTGGACCACAGCAACTATATAACCATGAAACATCCCTGACAGAAAGCAAATTTAGGACCAAATATTATGGAAAAGCACTGAGCTAAAAACAATTTTAAAAAAAAATCCTCACTTAAAATTCAAACTGTTAAAACTCACAAGAGTAAGGGCTTCAGTTTTCAAGACGGTGGCTTCCAGCTTTCTGTGACCCACCTGACATCAGATCCCAACCCACCAAGTGGGTCCTGACCCACAGTTTGAATAACACTGCTCTATGATCTTCTCTATGGTCTCCGCCCCTTGCAATGTCATTTCTGGCTTCTAAGAGACTCTTTTGGGTTCTGTTTCTAGGGCAATTGCCTGTAGTAATGAATTGTCTGTCCCTCCTTAAAGCTGGCAGATAATTTGTTACCGTAGACAATTTCCCTACAAACAGAGCTGTAGAACCCACAAGCGTTTTTCATTGGCTTTCAACCACTGTGCCCCAAACTCCCAACGGCACACCCGCAAACCTTATGCATCTATGTAACATCTATGTGCTATTGCACACTAGTGGAAAAATCGCTGTTCTAAGGGGGCTTTGCACTGGACCTGTTCTTTCAGAGGAGAAATCTAATTGAACCAGATGCAACACAATAGCTGTGGGTGGTAGAGTGACACATGCAGGGAATCAACAAGGTTTATCTAACTTTTTAAAAAGTTATCTCCTGTTCTATTTTTTCCTGTCGGACTGCAAGGAGGCAGTCTCAGAACTACACAGGGGCCCAGGCTGTTTAAAAACTTTACAGCTATAAAGCCAACACATACAGGAACTGTCCATACTTCTCAAGCCACCCTATCTACCTCTACCCTATGATTAGCACTCACCATATGAGGATATTTCTCTGGGTCTGTCACGCTGATGTCTGTTAGCTTGATATTCAGGTACTGTGATGCCAAAGGGAAGGAGAGAGGCACAGTTATAAGATTTGCTTAGCAGCTCACTGCAATGAACGGTCTGCCTCAGTCAACAACAGTTCCCTTTCAGACTATACTGCACTCTTTCCATACTCTGCTGGGAGTTCCATTTTAACTCCTTCTAAGATTACCGCTGCATGATCAAGAGAGGCACCATTACATATGCCACAAAGCTACTTTTGCTAAAAGCGATTTGCGTCTAGGCAGGCATTCCCTAATAATCAAGAGCGAGTCGGATTATGGAAGCTAGGAACCCAAATGGAAGTTAGGAACCGAACAACAAGACCGAGGGTGCTAATCTTAACCTGAAGTCAGCCTGGCACATGTCGCTTGTGCTGGCCTAGGAGGGTTACAAAATCACCATAAAGCGCATTTGCAACACTCTCGAAGTCAGGGAAGCCAACACATGGACGTGCACCATCCTCCCCAACTCTGAGAGTGGTCCAAATGAGCTTTATGGCGTGTTTGCAAAACTCCTGGGCCAGCACAAGAGATTTGTGCAGACCTAACTCCCGGTTAGAACGGTGCCCTGAAAAACCCAATCATCACTGGTTGCCCACATGTTTATAAATTTGATGCAGGCACCTGAGAATCTGAAACATTTTCCAGTCACTTCGTGCAGGTTTTGTCACATATGCGCATCTCAGATTCTGCAGCATCTCAGAGAATCAGAAATCGACACACTAGTGTCGGTTCCCAGTTTTCCTACCCTGCGACCACCTTGTCTGGCCGATGATGCTGGTGATGCCAGGAGAGGCCCCAAAGACCTCACCTGGATCGCACCAGGCAGGCAGCCCACTCTGCAAGTCTCAGAATGGCCTGCAGAAGCCTCTGAAAGCTACTTCTGGTTTTCAGAGAAAGTGGCAAAGTGGGCTGCAGGCTCCCCAAGCTTCTGGGACCTCCCCAAGCTTCTGAAATGGCTCCTATTCGGAGGCAAATGGAGGGGAGGACAGGTGGGAAGGCCCAGGTTGCAATTGGCATGGGCTCATGACCCACAGTTTGGGAAACCTTGTGACACATTGAACTTGAACACCTTCGAGAATTTACCATCCCGGCCAGCTGTCTGAACACCAACAGGTAAAAAGGTAAAGATTTCCCCGCGACCGAATGGTCTAGTTGTGACTGACTCATCTCAGTTTCTAAGCCGAAGAGCCGGCGTTTGTCCGAGGACAAGCTTCCGTGGTCATGTGTCTGGCATGACTATACGCCATAGTGCACGGAACGCTGTTACCTTCCCACCGAAGTGGTACCAATTTGTATTTTCACGTGCTTTCAAACTGCTAGGTTGGCAGGAGCTGGACTTGAACACCTTTGAGAATTTACCATCCCAGCCAGCTGTCCGAACACCAACAAGTACACAGGGGGAAATTGCTTATTTGGTGAGCTAGCAGACACTGGTTCCTTTGGTGGCATTTGGGAATATACAGGTACTATACATTCCAACCATATGCTGCAGTTAAGTGAAGGGAGGGGGAAGAGAGTAGAGTCGGCTTTAGGCCAGATTCACAGAGGTGCAGACATTACAACGTTTCTCTACACCTCATGACTGGCAGCTAAGCGTGTGAACTATTGAAAATCATTAGATTTGGAACGGCCAATTGCAAGACTTCTCCCTCCAATGGCCCGTTTACGCACGCAATTTATTTAACACTGCAGTCCTCAAAGGGCAAGTATGCAAACACAAATCAGTCCATAGCAGAAAGTCAAGCTGTGCAAGCGTCATTCATGGGGAAGGGGCATCAAATAAGACTTTGAATCTAGTGGCGAGGTTGGCCGAGTGAAATAGGAATGCAAGGCTGAGTTGAGAAGGCCGATGAAAGAGGCCGTTTCTCAAATACTTGAGGCAGATCACAATCAATTGCAGATAACAAAAAAAGTCTCCGAAATCTATCACAAAAATAACCAGCTTTTTAGAAGCCTGCTTATATACCTCCCCCTTGTTCTCATACAGCAGAGCATTCCAACTGTTAACTAAGTATAGAGATTTTTTTTTCCAAAATGCACAAGTCAATATATCAAAAGCATGAGAATGGAGAAGAATATATGTTAAACAAATGCATTCTCCAGGAGGGAAAAAATAGGCTAGGAGTAATTCATACCTGATCCACTGAGTGCAGGGTCCCACATATACTGCAAAAAAGGAAACAGCAATTAAGAACTAGCCAGAATATATACAGCCTTTAGAGGAAGAGTGGCTTGTAGTACAGTAAAGGTAAAGGTTTCCCCACGACCGAATGGTCTAGTCGTGACAGATTGTAGGGGATGGTGCTCATCTCTGTTTCTAAGTTGAAGAGCCGGCGTTTGTCCGAGGACAAGCTTCCGTGGTCATGTGGCCAGCATGAGTATACACCAAGGCACACAGAACGCCTTTACCTTCCCACCGAAGTGGTACCTATTTAGCTACTCATATTGTTACATGCTTTTGAACTGCTAGGTTGGCAGGAGCTGGGACAAGCAACAGAAGCTCACTCCGCCACGTAGTCTCGGCTTGCCAACCTTCCAGTCAACAAGCTCAGCGGTTTAACCCACAGCACCACCACATCCCTATACAGTAGTACAGTATATTAAAGAGGAAAGGGAAGTTAAGACACCACCGGCTGTTTGTTATTGTTTTAAAGGTGCAGTGGAGATCAAGAATATGATCTTGGCTTCTTGGTTCTCCTGAGGAAATCAGGACCCATCTGCAGCCAGAAAACATTGGGAGAGGAAAAAAAGGACATACCTCAGATCATTCTTTAACTCTACCACCACATCCTTCCCTACCAGGGACTTGAAAAATGAGTAGAAAAGCTAGAGAGAAAAAAGAATAGACATAATTGAGCACAAAAAAATATTCTGGCCTCATGCGCCATACAACCTTTACTCCATTGCTCAGGAGGGTGCACATCATCCTACATGCCTGCACATGTGATCTGGACTCAAATGCAAACCCTCAGCATTACATATCCTGTACTTCAGCAATACATTTGTAAACATGTTCTTCACGATCCAAACTGCCTCCCATTTTTATTTATCCAGGTATTTATACCCCACCTTTCTACACCTGAAGATGGCCCCAGCCGACAGGTATTCCATTATTCACTATGGCCTCCCCACAATATACAGGCATGCCCCAGTATCCACTGATTCAGTATCCACAGTTTCAGCTATACCACAGATACCAGGGATACTGGGACGTCTATTAAAAAGATGGGGGAACATTAGACAAACCTGTTTTTAACCTTGTTGCAGCAAAACCACTGCTGTTCCCCTATCTATAAAAAGGCATCCCCAGTATCTACGGTTTCAGGTATCCACAGTGGGATCTGGAACAGTGGATATCAGGGCATGCCTGTAACTCCTTCCCCAGTATACAGGTAGGCCTCCTTATTCACGGATTCCATATCCACTGTTTCAATTATCCATGAATGGAGGAGTGAGAAGGCTTACCTTACTTTATTCGTACTTTGGGTCGCTAAAAAACCTTCTTGCTCATGGGGGGGGGGACCCCAAACTTAACATAGGTTCCATCTTATCCATTGTTTCAGGTATCCATGGGGATGTCAGGAACCCAGCCCCTGCAGATATTGGGGCAAGCCTGTACTGACAGCCCGCCTGCAGCCAAGGCTCTGCTCTCCCTTGAAGGACTCGTTGATTTCTTGTACTAAGCAATAGGAACAGATTCCTTAATGCTACCCGTGTGTCTTTGTTAAGCAAGGAAGCCCAGAGGTCTCCAGTGGCTGAAAGCCAGCAGAGGCTCCTTGTTGTACCCCTCACGTAAATCAGCCCACATTCACTATCACACACCCCCACACGTGCATTAGCTTTGCCCCACGATTTACACGCAATGCCTCCGACTGCTTAAGGTTGATCCTCCATTATCCACACAAAACGACTAACAACCCTGCTAACGAACCCCTAAGAAAAGAAAAATAACGTCACCAAAAGACACCATATGACGTCACACACTCACCATCACAGCGGCTCCTAATCCCTGCAGGAAAGAATGCCCCGCGTGTAACAACCCGCGGAACCAGAAAGAACTTCCCGGGCTGCGCACGCGCCGTGAGCGCGGCTATGAAGGAAAGAGGGTGGCTCCGCTAGGCGCTTGACGTCGTGCGCATTCGGCGGCGACTAGGGAAGGAGAGGACATTCTTAAAGGGGCCGTTACCTAATTATGCCAGGCATGGTTCGTCTTCCAAACGGGAGGGCGGCTTAGTGCTCAAAAAGGTTAGATTAACAGGAGAGGACATCCCTTAAGAATTAATACAAGCAGGTTGAGGCCAGGGGGCGGGTTTAGCAGCCATGTTGGCGTACTCAAAACAATCCTTATTCCAAGCATTTCGGATTGCTTTTCTGGTACTCTTTAGGACTGAATCGTTTACTCCTGAAATAAAAACTTATGAAAATAACAACGTGTGATCGTGTAGAAACATCAGTGGTAACCATATTATGAGTTAATATGCAATTCCAAGGTTTAATTCCGCGTAATTATATTACTGAACATACCTGACGAAATGCCACTTGCTATCTATTTAAACTCGGATTGCACTGTTTTGACAGACTTATTTT
This sequence comes from Lerista edwardsae, assembly GCA_029204185.1. NCBI lineage: Eukaryota > Metazoa > Chordata > Lepidosauria > Squamata > Scincidae > Lerista > Lerista edwardsae. Next base: position 445,120 of record JAJKFI010000170.1, on the reverse strand, counting down.
TTAAAATCTACACAAGCAAGAATAAAACGGCCATGCCCCATAAAAAAAAGTCTGTTAATGTTCAGAATTTCATAAGTATTACAGTAGGAAAATTACATTAAAATCTCTTCATAACACAAGTAGTTGTCAATATGAGAGTAATTCTTTTTTACTTCTAGACTATTAAGAGTATTTTTTTAACTTCTACACTCACCCCCCCCCCAAAAAAAAACCAAATTCTGTTAATGTTCAGAATTTCGAAAATATTACAGTAGAAAATGGAAGGTGGGGAAAAATGTGTAAACGGGAAGGGGGAAAAAAGGAGGGGGAAAATATTTTGTTTTTACCTTCTAGACCATTAACAGTAGGTGTCAGAAAATGGTGAATAAGACTGCTAGGAACAACAAGAAATTACACAGCTTCAAAAATAATGCACTATTTCAGTGAACTGTAGTTTTACTGAACCGATGTAATGTGAATACATGAATCTTTCCGTGGAAATTAAGTCCCATTTTTCGTACAGCGATTCGCACCCCCGTATGCAGAACACGCAGGCATGATTAAAGACGTTGAGATTAACTTTTACACACGTGCAAGGAGATTTTCATTCCTGAGTTCGTGGCAATCCTCCTCCTTGGCGGGAAAGATCTGAGTCAGCCATATCTGTATACCCATGGCTTCAAGAAAATAATATGTTTTCTCCTGTTAATCTAACCTTTTTGTTAGTGCTATTGTTCTTAAGGGCTCTGAGGGTGTTAAAAGCGAGCGCTCCTGCAAATTATCAGAATACTGAGGCGGGACTTTTTTCTTTCTTTCTAAAGTTGTTTCTTAAAGTGGACAAGAGCTGGCGTCGTTAAATGGCTATTTAGCCATGATATTTAATCATTATTTAAATAATGGCTATTTAGCCATAGAACTTCCATGAACAGATACACAGACGCAGTATATCTGACTAGGAGATGCTGGGAACAAAAAACAGAGGAAGGAGGTTACCATTAGTTCAGAAGTGTTTGACTAAGTGCTGGACAAGATTGGGACCTCGGTTGCACCCAGCAAAGCAGTTCTTACATTTGCACTCATTCTGTTTACTTTTTCTGTTTATTAAAAACCTGCTTCTCACTCTTGCTCAGTTCCCCACCAGGGTTGCTGCCTTTTTCTTAGGAGGGGCTGTGTGCCTTTAACCACACTATGGCAGGCAGGAATTTAACAGGTGAAGCCTGTGAACCCTCAATTTAATGAATTAATTGGGGGGGGGCGAGGAGAAAGAGTGAGAGAGAGAGACAGTCAGTCGCCATATCTGTTTGTCCACGTGCCTCTGCTAGTCCTTTTTTTTTTTTTTGCTGCCTCCACCACAGGGCCGGCCTTCAGTCAATGTGACCAATGCCATCACATTGAGTTCCCTGCTTCAAGGAGCCCCACACCAGTGCAGTGAGCATGTTGCCTGCAGCAGCAGCCAGGATCTCTATAAACTGCACATCAGTGGAGGAAGCTGAGCAGCTTTGCATTGGGCTATGCCTCCAAAATGCCCATAATGGGCCTCCTGACAGCAGGTGGCATTTATCACCACCAACCGTTTCAGGTGTCCTTCTTTGCATGCAGCACCACAAGCGCTCATCTTGGTGAGTGGGGGTCCTGTGTCGTCGTCCCCGCAGGAATGCCCCACATTGGGCCCTGCCACTCCTGAAGCCCACCCTGCTGCAATGGAAAAAGGAAGAGGGGGACTGAACAGGAGTGTGGTAGGTTGTCAGAGATCCACTCCCTTCTCTCCTGCTTCCCATTTTCTTTCCATTCCACAGAAAGGGAAGAACAGAAGTTGGTATATCTAACCCCTCTAAGTTGGTATATTTAACCCCTGCTAACTGGGCAAGAGGCACTTTTTCCAAGTGGTGTTCCTCTTATATTTCGTGGGGAGGGGGGGAGAGTAATGGTCACTCTTCACCCCTGTGCAGTGTCTTTTCTAGTGGCTGTTGCTGGGGGTGGTCTGCATTTTTTTTTAGATTGTGAGCCCTTTTGGGACAGGGAACCAATTATTATTATTATTACTAGCTTTTTGTTACCCGGCGTTGCCCGGGTGTTTATATCTCCCATCCTTGACCCATCCCTGACCCATCTCCCAATTTTGGGCAATTTCAACCATTTACACCTGGGCCCCCCTGTGCACCCCCACCCCCGGGGGCACTGGGGGGCATGACCCCCACAGTGTTTGTCGCCAGGCCACAAGGCATATGCATGCCGGGTCTGGTGCCAATTGCTCCAGGTGTCACAGTGGGGCATGGTGGACATCTCTTCCATGCCCCCAATACTGCACCCGTTCCCGTCCCCCACATTGGGGTGTGTGGACCCGAACTCCCACAGCGTCGCTGTTCGCCTCAGTGAGCCCAGAAACGACAGAACCGAGGACGATTTTGTCCATTTTCGGCCATTTCCACGCTGGGGCCCTGGCCCCCCCCCAGGGCGCTAGGGAGGCCTGACCCCCAGAGTGTCTGTTGCCAGGCTGGAAGGCACGCGTATGGCGAGTCTGGTGCACATCGGTCCAGGCGTCCCAGCAGGGCATGGCAGATATTGTGTCTTGCACCCCTTCCCGCACCCCATGCCGAGGGGGGGGCGAACCCGGACTCTGACGGTGTCAGGAGCATCGCCGCTTGCTCCGGCAACCTTGGAAACTATGGATTTGACACCAATAGTGGCCATTTTCGACCGTTTTCAAGTGGGGACCCCCATGTACCCCCACCCCTGGGGGCGCTAGGGGGGCCCGACCCCCGCAGTGTTTGTGGCCAGGCCACAAGGTGTATGCGTGCCAAGTTTTGTTTCGCTCGGTCCAGGTGTTCCAGCAGGGCACGGCAGCTGTTGTGTCTTGCACCCCTTCCTGCCCCCCACGCCAAGGGGGGGGTGAACCGGAACTCACACAGCGTCGGAAGCGTCGCCACTCGTCCTGGCGACCCTGGAAACTATGGATTTGACACCGATATTGGCCATGTTCGACCGTTTTCAAGTGGGGCCCCCCATGTACCCCCACCCCCGGGGGCGCTAGGGGGGCCCGAACCCCGCAGTGTTTGTGGCCAGGGTGCTAGGCTTCTGCATGCCGGGTTTGGTGCCAATCGGTCCAGGCGTTCCAGCAGGGCATGGCGGACGCTGTGTTTCGCACCCCTTCTTGCCCCCCACGTGGGGGGGGGGGCAAACCGAGACATCAACTGCGTCGGGAGCGTCACCACTCATCTCGGCGACCCCGAAAACTGTGGGTTTGACTCCCAGCTTGGCCGTTTTTGACCGTTCTCATGTGGGGACCCCCTCGGACCCCCACCCCCCGGGGGCGGTAGGGGGGCCCGACCCCCACAGTATTTGCAGCCAGGCCGCTAGGCTTCCGCATGCTGAGTTTCGTGCCAATCGGTCCAGGCGTTCCAGCAGGGCATGGCGGACGCTGTGTTTCGCACCCCTTTTTGCCCCCCACGTGGGGGGGGGGGCTGAACCCGGACTCCAATGGCATCGGGAGGGTCGCCACTCATCTCGGCGACCCCGAAAACTACAGATTCGACGCCGATTTCGGACATTTCCGACGATGTTCACGCGAAGACCCCCGCGTACCCCCACCCCCGGGGGCGCTAGGGGGGTCTGACCCCCGCAGTGATTCCTTCCAGGCTGCAAGGTACGTGTGTGCCAAGTTTCGTGGCCGTGGGTCAAGGCACGGAGACGTGTATAAGGAACATACATACATACCCACCCACTCACACACACACACACACACACACACACACCCATGTCCATTTATATATATATAGATGATTATTATTATTATTATTATTATTATTATTTGCCTGTAAACCGCTTTGTGAACTTCGTGTTGAAAAGCGGTATATAAATACTGTTGATTGATTGATTGATTGATTGATTGATTGATTGATCGATTGATTGATCGATTGATTGATCGATTGATTGATATATCACCAGGTAATCGGGGGCCAGCTTGCTATGCCTCCTCAAGCACCAGGAGATTTGGGGCTGGCCCTGCTTCCTGGTAAGAATATTTACAATTCCAGCTTCAGGGTGCAATCCTAACCTGGAGTTGGGCCAGCAAAGTTTGTCTGCCACAAAGGCCATCATAAAGAGCACTTGGACCCCTCTCAGGGAGGATGGCGCACTGTGTCCCGGCCTCTCTGACTCCAAGAGTGGCCCAAACATACTTTGTGATGTCCCTAGTGCCAGACAAACTTTGTTGGCCTACCTGTGCCGGCCTAAATCCAGGTTAGGATTACACCCTGTGTTCGGTGCCACATATGAATTTGAAAGCTGGGTTTATGCTAGTTAGAATAGAATAGAAATTTATTTGTCATTGTACACGTGTGCACATGTACAATGAAATTAGGTGCTTTCACATAGTAAAAACAACACAGTACACTACAACAGAAACAAAAACAAAAACATCACATACAATCCCACTTTGCTAAAACTCTACTCAGCATGTTGCTATACCACCACATTTAGTTTAGACACTGCACTAGGATAAAAGCTGTTTTTTAATCTGTTCATTCTTGTTCTAATCGCCCTTTATCTTCTGCCTGATGCCAGTAGTTCAAAAAACTGGTGACCAGGATGTGATGGATCATTCAGAATTTTAGAAGTCTTCTTCCAACAATTTAAGCTATAAAGCTCCCCCGCGGAAGGGAGGGGACAGCCAATGATCTTCTGAGCAGTGTTAACAACCCTCTGGAGTGCACTCTCAGTTGACTAAGGGCTCAATTCTATCCAGCTTTCCAGCGCCGATGTAGCCCAGAGGAAAGGAGAGATATGTTTCCTTACTTCGAGGAGGCCTCCATAACTTCATCCCCAATGCAGGATGCAATGCACACCCAGTTGACATGGCTGCGTGAGCACCAGAAAGCTGGATAGGTTCGGGCCCTTTACCACTTGGATCTTTTGCTTTCAGGTCTCTATTGAAACATTGCGCAACAGACTTCCAAGCCATTTGTTGACATGTTCTACTGCTTCCAAATCCTGGCCGGTTAACAAGGTTTTCCCACCAAGACCCACCTGAGGAAATGAAAGAGCATTCAGAAGCCCTGAATGTGACTATGTAGATCCACAAAACTGAACAGGGCCAAAAGGCCAAAGATAGGTCTGTTCACCAGCATATCTGCCCCATCTGTAGAGTGGTCATGGTTGAGGAAGGTTTTGAACCCAACTCCAACATTCTGTTTCCTTCAACACACTGGCACTAACCATTTCACACTGGCACTAACCATTTCTTTTGGTATGATTGAAATAAATGGATAGAATAGAATAGTGGTTAGCTCTGGGGCTCATTGTTTCGAATGGCACTCATGTTGGGACCAAGAAGGTTAAATGACTGGAGTCGCCATCCCCGTCGAATTAATAGGAACCAAATGAAGCCAGGGGGCGGGCTTAGCAGCCATGCTGGTTGACTCAAAACAATCCGTATTCCAAGCATTTCAGATTGGTTTGCTCGTAATGTTTAGGACTGAATAGTTTACTCCTGAAATAAAAACTTACGAAAATAAAAACGTGTGATCGTGTAGAAACATTATTGGTAACCTTATTATGAGTTAATATGCAATTCCAAGGCTTAATTCCGCATAATTATATTACTGAACACACCGGACGAAATGCTACTTGCTGTCTATTTAAACTCGGATTGCACTGTTTTGACAGACTTATTTTTTGAAATCTATACAAGCAGGAATAAAGTGTGAACGGGAAGGAAAGAAAAAAAGGGGAGGGTGGGCAAAAATTAGATAAATATGTAGGAAAATTATATTAAAATCTCTTCATAACACAAGTAGTTGTCAATATTTTGCCGCCTTAGGTGCCTTCGGGCACAATAAGGCGGGGTAAAAATCTAATAAATAAATAAATAAATAAATAAATAAAATAAAATAAATAAATAATAAATTCTTTTTTACTTCTAGGCTATTAAGAGTATTTTTTTAAACTTCTATACTCACCCCCCCCATAAAACAAATTCTGTTAATGTTCAGAATTTCAAAAATATTACAGTAGAAAATGGAAGGTGGGAAAAAACGTGTAAATGGGAAGGGGGAAAAAAGGAGGGGGGAAATATATTTTTTTCCTTCTAGACCATTAACAGTGGGTGTCAGAAAATGGTGAATAGGACTGCTAGGAACAACAAGAAATTACACAGCTTCAAAAAATAATGCACTCACTGTTACAGTTAACGGTTGTTTTATTGAACTGATGTAATGTGAATACATGAATCTTTCTGTGGACATTAAATCCCATTTTTCGTACAGCGATTCGCACACCCGTATGCAGAACACACAGGCATGCTTAAAGACGTTGAGATTTACTATTACACACGTGCAGGGAGATTTTTATTCATGAATTCGCGGCAATCCTTCTTGGCGGGAAAGATCTGAGTCAGCCATATTTCTTGACCCGGAAGCTTCAAGACAATGATGTCATGGCGACTCCAGTCATTTAACCTCCTTGGTTGGGACCTACCAGAAGTGTCATTAAGTGTCATTAATCAGGAAGTTGTGTCATGGCCAGAAGTGACATCATCAAGCAGGAAGCACCATCATTGTGACATAATAAAATGACATTCCTGGAATGCAAACTGGCATTCTTGGGCTGCAGCAAGTGCACAACCATGAAACATCCCTGACAGAAAGCAAGAGGAGGACAAAATATGATGCAAAAGCTAAAAAACTAAAAACAAAATTTAAAAAAACCCTCACTTGAAAATTCAAACTGTTAATGCTCACAAAAGGAATATAGTAAGAGTAAGGTCTGCGGCTTCCAAGATGGCTGCTCCCAGCTTTCCGTGACCCACCTGACGTCAGGTCACAACCCACCAAGTGGGTCTTGACCCACAGTTTGAGAAACACTGGGCTAGAAAATAAAAACAAATTGGGCAGCAAATACTGTACGTGAATTCATTGCCGCCACGAGGGGGCAGCAGAGACCTAATCACTTGCATGATCTTCATATGGAAACTCAAGATATGGGGAAAATTCAGAATAAATAATTCTATCGACTCTTTCTGCTTTATCTCTTTCTTCCTTGGAGCACCCCTCTCCCACATGCAATTTCTTTGTTCCCTTAAATCAATTCATCCAAAAGATTAATGGCATGGTAATCTGTGAGCTACAGAACATATGTTCTGGTCGCTATGGAGATGCCATCCAAAATGGCTTCCCTGCGGTGAGTCATTTCTGTCCCAGGCAAACAAACAAACAAACAAACAAACAAACCCTTGAAGCACTCAATGTCTGGATTGACACCAACATATAATGACCAGCCCCTCTGTTCCATGTTCCTGACTGCTGCTTAGGTGGGTATAGATGGTCACAACATGCTCACAAGTGGGTATAGAATGGTCCCAAGCCCAAGGCATTACTTGTGTGGAATGACTCATTATGGAAAAATAATTCGCAGTGGTATAAGGCACAGTTTGGCTCACTGGTCATTGCCCACAATTCTGGTAAGGGACAGTGCTGGCTCAAGCTGCCTTTGTCATGCCACTTCACCACACTGTTGATCAAGCCCACGTGGTGAGCAGTCCAGACAGAATAACTAGTGGGGCAATGTGAGTGATGGGCAAAGGTGGTGGGCAGGTGTGGGGCGCATGCCGGGCATCCCTTCTAGTCTGCTGCCTAAAGTAGTTGGTTTATCCTGCCTTATTGATGGGCTAGCCCCGGTCAGGACAGATCTGTGCAGTGTCTGGGCCAAAAAAAGGTTAGGTTAAGGGCACAATCCTAACCAACTTTCCAGCCCTGGCATAGCTGTGTCAATGGGGCATGTGCTGCATCCTGCAATTGGGGAGCAGTCATGGAGGCCTCCTTAACATAAGACATAAGAACATAAGAAGAGCCCTGCTGGATCAGGCCAAAGGCCCATCTAGTCCAGCTTCCTGTATCTCACAGCGGCCCACCAGGTGCCCCAGGGAGGCATGAGACAACAAGATGCTTGCATCCTATTGCCACTCCCTTGCACCCGGTACTCTGAAGTAGCCCACCACCTTTGTAAAGAGGTTGCACAAACAATCCATCATTGCCTATAGCCCACGATGGACCTTTCCTCCAGAAATCCGTCCAATCCCCTCTTAAAGGCATCCAGACCAGATTCTGGTCTGAGTTCTGGTCTGAGATTCTGGCAAAGAGTTCCACAGATTAACTACCCACTGGGTAAAAAAGTACTTCCTTTTATCTGTTTTAACTCTCCCAAAACCTCAGTTTTAGTGGATGCCTCCTGGTTCTGGTGTTTTGAGAGAGGGAAAAGAACATCCCTCTATCGACTCTATCCGTTCCGTGCATAATTTTGTATGTCTTAATCATGTCCCCCCTCAGGCGCCTTTTTTCTAGACTGAAGAGCCCCAAACGCTGCAGTCTTTCTTCATAAGGGAGGTGCCCCAGCCCCGTAATCATTTTTGTTGCTCTCTTCTGCATCTTTTCCAGCTCCACTATGTCCTTTTTGGGGTGTGGCGACCAGAACTGCACACAGTATTCCAAGTGCGGCCTTACCATCGATTTGTACAATGGCATGATAATATTGGCTGTTTTATTCTCAACCCCTTTTTTAATGACCCCAAGCATGGAATTGGCCTTCTTAATTGCTGCTGCACACTGGGTCGACACCTTCATTAGATTGTCCACCAGCACCCCAAGATCTCTCTCCTGAGCTGTATAGGTGAAGTTTTGGTGAAGACAACGTTTGTTCCAGTGATAGGCCTACATACAGTTGCACTACAGATGGTCCCGGGCAGAAAGGTGCTTATAGTGGAGGATTCTACAGTCAGGAGTAGTAGTGCCAACTTGGGTGTGGCACAGGGGCAAGTGACTCCCCTATTATTTTGTGGGTATGGCTGTGCCACCCTAATAACTCACCCCACAAAACACTCCCAGCAAAGAACCAACCATGAGCATGCAGCAGGACAAAAACAGCAAACAAAATCAGCATATTTCTCCAATTCCCAGAATTAGAAAAACATGCTGTTCCCCCCCCCATTGCTACTTAGGCAGTAGGCCAGACCATCAGTGTCTGCTTTCCTACTTACAGTGACTCACATGACCTACTAGTATAGATCTAGTTTTCCTAATAGTCTATTACATGTTTTTGTACTCTGAGAGATTTTAGAAGGTGCAATTTCAAAAAAGGGAGAAATTACAAAGAAATCATGTTTTAGTGCAATGCACCATGGTTGCAAGGAAATGCAAATAAGCTGAAGTATAAAGTAAGCTCATTTGCATTTCCTTGCAACCATGATGCATTGTGCTAAAAACATGATTTCTTCGTAAACAAGCGTGCCTTTCTTGCTCTGAGAGATGGTGAAATAGATGGCTATACTTCCTAGCATCACAATGTTGGATGTATCTAGGGGTGTGGCTGCATCAAGCAGCATGGTTACAGTCCCCCCAATGTTGAATACAAGTCAGCACCCCTGATCAGGAACATAGAGAAGAATATCTGTGATGGATATGAGAATTGCATAGTAACTTATCTGTCTGGTATGAAGGTTGCAGGCATCATCTCTTGTCTAGATAGGCTGCTGGGGAGGACCTGTTTCAGTTCAGGGCCAACTAGGCAGGTGAAGCTCAGGGGTCTCAACACGTAGATGAGATACCTTCTGGGACAAGCCAGGCCTGTACAAGAGGGACAGGCTTTACTTGAACCAGAGTGGAACCAGGCTGCATAACATTACAAAGGTGGCAGAGCAGTTTTTAAACTGACCCCTGGGGGAAAGCCGACAGAAACCGAGTGGCTGGCATCTGGTTCAGAACTCCTCATCCCTATGGGATGAAGAAGGAGAAGCTGGAAAAACACAGAGTAATGGCAGGGTGGGAATGAGAAGTGTAAAGAGTAAGTGTAAATGTAAGTGTAAAGAGATGGGACAACTGGTCCAGTAGAAAGAAAGGCCTGGATAGAACTTCCTTGGGAGACCCCATATACAGGTGCTTCTTTGCAAATGCCTGAAGTCTCCAAGTAAAGATGGGAGAACTGGAATGGTGACTACGGAAAGCATTGATATAGTGGGCATAACGGAAACCTGGTGGAATGCAGAGAACCAGTGGGATACTGCACTCCCAGGCTATAAACTCTATAGGAGGGACAGGGAGAGGCGTGTTGGAGGTGGGGTGGCCATCTGTCAAAGAAGGGGTAGAATCCAGTAGGGTAGAAATTGAAGGTGAGTCCAACTCCAACGTAGAGTTACTGTGGGTTAAACTACCAGGCCCAAAGGTATCGTCCTCCAGATCACAATCTTGAAGGGGACCTTGAAATGAGGAAACAAATCAGAAAGGCATCAAAGAGGAACAGGGTTGTAATCATGGGGGACTTCAATTACCCTCATATCGACTGGGTTAACTCATGCTCTGCTCAAGAAAGAGAGGCCGGGTTCCTTGACATGCTGAATGACTGTGCCTTAGAGCAGTTAGTCATGGAACCCACCAGAGGACAGAGGACTCTGGATTTAATATTGTGTGGTACTCAGGACCTGGTTAGGGATGTCAGTGTTACTGAGCCTTTGGGGAATAGTGACCATGCTGCGATCCCTTTTGCCATGCATGTTGGGCAAAGAGTGCTGATCAAATCTGACATGAAAGCCCTTGACATCCAAAAGGCAGATTTCCCTCAACTGAGGAGGCTAGTTAGAAAGAAATTGAAAGGGAAGGTAAAAACAGTCTGATCTCTCATTAAGGAACTGAAAAACAAAGTTGCCAATCTCTTAACTATTGCATGCAATTTGTCCCTTAAAACTGCCATGGTGCCAGAGGATTGGAGGATAGCAAATGTCACACTAATCTTTACAAAAGGAAGGAGAGGGGACCTGGGAAATGACAGGCCGGTCAGCCTAACGTCTGTTCCGGGTAAGATGGTAGAAAGCCTCATCAAAGATAAAATCTCAAAGCACGTAGAAGAACAAGTGCTGCTGAAGAAAAGTCAGCATGGCTTCTGGAAGGGTAAGTCTTGCCTCAGAAACCTTTTAGAATTCTTTGAAAAGGTTAACCGGCATGTGGATGCTGGCGAAGCTGTGAATATTATATATCTGGATTTTCAGAAGGGATTTGACACGGTCCCTCAACAAGGGCTATCAGGAAAACTTCACAGTCAGGGAATAAGAGGGCAAGTCCTGTTATGGATTAAAAATTGGTGGGGGAGCAGGAAGCAAAGAGTGGGGGTCAATGGACAATTTTCACAATGGTGAGAGGTGAAAAGAGGAGTGCCCCAAGGATCCATCTTAGGATCCATGCTTTTAACTTGTTCATAAATGCCCTAAAGACAGGCATAAGCAGCAAGGTGGCCAAGTTTGCGATGACACAAAACTTTTCCGGGTAGTAAAAACCAGACGCGATTCGGAAGAGTTCCAGAGGGCTCTCTCCAAACTGGGGGAATGGCAAGCAAAATGGCAGATGTGCTTCGATGTAGACAAGTGTGAAGTGATGCACATTGGGGCAAAAAAATCAAAACTTCACATATAGGCTACTGGGATCTGAACTTTATGTGACGGATCAAGAGAGAGATCTTGGAGTGCTAGCAGACAACTCGATGGAAGTGTTGACCCAATGTGTGGCAGCGGTAAAGAAGGCCAATTAAAAAAGGGGTTGAGAATAAAATGGCCAATATTATTATGCCGTGTGTGTGTGTGTGTGTGTGTGTGTGTGTGTGTGTTCTCTCTCTCTCTCTCTCTCTCTCTCTCTCTCTCTCTCTCTCTCTGTGTGTGTGTGTGTGTGTGTGTGTATTTGGTAGCAGTTTCCTTCCATATTCCAATCTCATTCCCTTTATGCTGCCCCACATACATCCTTCCCTATGAGAATGGCGTATAATGTTAGGAGTGCAATTAGTGTGAGCAATCTTAACACCCTATGAAATGGTGAGGGGATGTTGACGCGAGAGCACTGAGGTGTTATGATTATATGGTTGGCAGGGCACATGGATGGATGTGTTGGGATATCTGCAATTTGTCACCAGCAGCCATAGTAATGATTTATGTAGCTACCTGGAGCGGAAAGCCTATAAAGGAGAGGGGGACTTGGGGCTGGTTCACACTCATACGCTAATCGCTTGGTGTGGATGACTACCCTTTTTATGATGAAAAACAAATTACTGCTTTCAAGCACCAGCTGGAAGTCTGCCACTTCCTCCCATTTTTTTTAAAATGATGTCCCTCTGCCCCAATTTTGTTGCTCCTTGGAGCAGAAAGGACGTGCTTTCAACTGCCTTTGTTCTATAATTTTATATCCATAATACTTTCGAGAAGATTCATATTGGGACAGAAGCAGAATCTTTTCCAGCATTCTGAGTCACTGTGGGCGCAATCCTAACCTGGAGTTAGGCCGGCACAGTTAGACTAGCAAAGTTTGGTCGGCACAAGGATCATGGTAAAGCGTGTTTGGACCACTCTCGGAGTCAGGGAGGATGGCGCACGCCTGTGTGTTGGCTTATCTGACTCCGAGAGTGGCCCAAGCATACTTTACATGGTACAGTATGTTTGGCATCATACAATATGTTTGGACCAGTGGTGGAATTCAGCCAGTTCTCACCTATTCTGCAGAACTGGTTGCTAATTTTAGGTTGGGAGAGGGAAGAAGGGCAGCGGCCGCCCTGAAGGACATAGAACCCGTTGTTAATTTATTTGAATCCCACCACTGCTTTGGACCACTCTTGGAGTCGAAGAGGTCAGCACACAGATGTGCGCCATCCTCCCTAACTCTGAGAGTGGTCCAAATGCGCTTTACGGTGGCCCTTGTGCCAGCCAGACTTTGCTGGCCTAACTGTGCTGACCCAACTCCAGGTTAAGATTGCGCTCTGAGTTCCACATATGAATTTGAAAACTGGGTTTATGCTGGCTAAGTCCTGTGAGGGTAGAGTAGACCGTATCCCTTCATAATGCAGCAGGGGAGCCGCTTTTAAATCATCTCCCTGCAAATGAAAAGCTAGCCCGTAGTTTTAAAGCACCCCTCTCCCTGTTTGTACAAGCTTTCTAGTTGCAGGGCTTTTCCTCCAGAAGGCAACACTTGAAAATGTGAATCCATTTGAAAATGCAATCTGAAATGGTATTAGACCAGGGATCTCCAAACTTCTTAGCCGGAGGGCCACATCAAATATCCGGCACAGTGTTGAGGACCAGAAAAATAAATAAATTTAAATATGAAATTTAAATAAATGCATTAGAGACACAACTCTATGATGGTGCAATTGTAACCTGGAGTTAGACTGGCACAGTTAGGCCAGCAAAATTTGGCAGGCACAACGGCCACCTAAAGCGCATTTGGACCACTCTTGGTCAGAGAGTACAGACGTGCGCCATTTTCCCTGGCTCCGACAGTAGTTCAAACGTGCTTTACAGTGGTCCTAGCACCAACCAAACTTTGCTGGCCTAACTGTGCCGGACTATCTCCAGGCTAGAATTGCGCCCTGAATGAATGAATGGGCTCAAAATTCTAGGATTCTCTAAGCACCAATGCACCCCCAGGCGCGTATCTTTCCTGTAGCACCCCATGGCATGAGCCATGGGGCGCGGGGCCGTGGCGGGGCGCCACTGCAGGCGGTCCGGGAGAGACCGCGCGGTTTCTGCCCCGCCCACGCCTCCCTTACGCTCTGAAATAGAGCATTTCTGGGGTTTCCGTGTGGGGGCGGGGCGACATGGGGGGCGCGTGGTCAGCGCCTGCCATGGGGCGCGCTCCCGGCCCGGCCCGCCACTGTGCACACCACAGAAATAGAGTTCACACTTTAATGGATGCCCATTCCCCCACCCCACAAGCAGCTTAGTTAAATGTGCTGAATATCTCAGAACCAGCAAATCACAGGAAAGGAATCACCCAGAGGATGTTCTGAGGGCTGAGGAGGCCTCTTTAACCCTCACTGAAGGCCTTCAGAGGGCCTAAAAACATCACTTCCAGCTCTTTGGGAAAACCAGGAAGTGACCATTTCCGGCCCTCAGAATCCCCTGCACACACAACCAGATTCACAATGTGAACCAGTGCCTCTGAGCATGGGAAGAGTAATAATTTCCTCTGCTATTGCCTATTTCCAAGCCATCTGTATGTCTCTTGTGTTTCTAGGCATCATACAGCATACTTCCACTGACTGTACATTCAAGAGAAAGCTATATCCAATTCCAGCTCACTCTGACAAGTGTACAGGTAAGACAACACATCTTTGCAACCACAACACTTTACGTTGTTGAATTCCACACCTAAGATGTTTTAAGGATATGCATAAATGTCTAATCTGTGAATTTACCTTTTCCAGAAGGTGAATCTACCTTTTCCAGGAGGGGCCCGAATCTACTTGAATTTCCATAGGTATCAATCAATCAATCAATCAATCAAAGTTCACAAAGCGGTTTACAGGCAAATAATAATAAAGTTAAATGGCTCCCTGTCCCAAAAGGGCTCACAATGTAAAAACAGTGCAGAACATCTCCAGCAACAGCCACTAGAAAAGACACTGCACAGGTGCGATTAGGGACAATTCCTCTCCCCCTGCTAAATATAAGAGGAGCACCACTTGAAAAAGTGCCTCTTGCCCAGTTAGCAGGGATATATCTTGTGGAAGTTTGAGAAAAATCAAGTAGGTGTGTATTTCTTCCATCCAGTTGCCATCTCTCCACACTCAATGCCCCACTGGTCCCTTTCCAGTGTGACTTAGCACAAAGCTCCAGGAACATCATGTTGCAAAGCTTTGGTTTATTGGCAAATCATTGTTATTTATTTATTTATTTATTTATTTATTTATTTATTTATTTATTTATTTAATTTATACCCCACCTTTCTGCCCAAAGGCACCCAAGGCAGCTTACCACCATTAAAATACAATAAAATCATTATGTGCAATAGTTAAAAACAATAGCTAAAACAATATTAAAACAATTAAAATTTAAAACAGCCAACCCCGTGGATCATAAAATATACAAGGGTGTAAAAAGAGGATGCAAAAACCAGCTGGCCTGTCAACAACTAAAAGCCTGCTGAAACAAAAAGGTCTTCAGCCCCTGCCGGAATACCGCCAGAGAGGGAGTATGTCATATGTTACGATCGTATGAGCTGTCAATACCCATTTAATGCATCTGATAGAATTGCCTGTGGTTGAGAGAAACACATACACAATAAACTGGTTACAGGTATGAGCAGATATAATCCATTATGTGTCTCTGCAGAGTCTTCCATAATGAAACTCCTGACTGGAGTCATCCAGTGGGGGTGTGATCTGTGTGATGTCCACATTACACCTCCTTGCAGCTAGAAGAACACTTTAGATGAATCACAAAATACCCATTATTTCACTTGTCAAGCTTGGTGAGAGTGTTATAACAAGCTGGGAAGGAAGGTACAAGGTAAACATATAACAGGGACTGCCGTTTCCCACACAAATCTCCCAAACAAACCACTGCCTTCATCGCCAGATGTCTGGCTCTGTGTCGCATCACTGACAGAGGCCCATGGTGGGGGGGGGTCATGGAATTGGGGCTCTACTGTAGCATTACCTACATTGTGAATCTCTACCCCCTTAGAAGCCCATTTGGCTCTCACCATCAGGGAACAAAAGCACCTTACAGCCCAATCCTATGCATGGCTACTCAGAAGTACATTGACATCCTATTGAGTTTAGTGGGACCTTCTCCCAGGTAGGCATGCATAGGATTACAGCCTCACTCAAAGTGAAGTATTGATTTTGATTTGCTTCATGTGGTTTTTTTTTTCACTGCTCTTAGTTCTGGTTTTGGTTTGGGCTGTGATAATGCTCCCCTCTGGCTGTTTGATTGTTCATTTTGATATTGTGATGATGATGATGATGATGATGATGATGATGTCTGTTGTGGCCATCCTGATAGTCCCTTTAATGGGATGGGAAGGCAAAGTATAAATGCTTTAAGCCAATGGTTCCCAAACTATAAGTCAGGACCCACCAGTGAGTAATGAGCTAATTTCAGGTGGGTTGAGAAGCACCTAGGGCAGCCATATTGAAAATATGGGGATGCTGGAAAGAAGGATGTGTGTGTGGTAGTTTTGCTTGTGTCAAGGTTGTAAAAAGGCTTTTTCCCTTTCTGATTCACTTTACTATTGAAAAATGGCTGAGAAATAACAGGAAAGCAGCAGGCTCTGGCATCACAATGATGGCACTTCTGGCCGTGACATCACTTCTGGTGAGTCCCAGACAGATTCTTTCTAAAACTCTAACATAAGAACATAAGAAGAGCCCTGCTGGATCAGGCCAAAGGCCCATCTAGTCCAGCTTCCTGTATCTCACAGTGGCCCACCAGGTGCCCCAGGGAGTTCTGTAGACAAGATGCTTGCATCCTGTTGCCACTCCCTTGCACCTGGCATTCTGATGTAGCCTACTGTTAACTTAAGGAGGTTGCACCACCCATCATGGCCTATAGCCCATGATGGACTTTTCCTCCAGAAATCCATCCAGTCCCCTGCCGCCTTGAGTGCCTTCGGGCAATAGGCGGGGTATAAATAAAATAAATAAAATAAATAAAAATAAAATAAAGGCATCTAGGCCAGATGCCATCACCACCTCCTGTGGCAAGGAGTTCCATAGCTTAATTACCCACTAGGTAAAAAAGTATTTCCTCTTATCTGTTTTAACTCTCCCAACACTCAATTTCAGTGGATGCCCCCTGGTTCTGGTATTGTGAGAGAGGGAAAAGAACATCCCTCTATCGACTCTGTCCCTTTCATGCATAATTTTATATGTTTCAATCATGGCGCCTTTTTTCCAGACTGAAGAGCCCCAAACGCTGCAGGCTTTCTTCATAAGGGAGGTGCCCAAGCCCCGTAATCATTTTTGTTGCTCTCTTCTCCGCCTTTTCCAGCTCCACTATGTCCTTTTTGAGATGTGGTGACCAGAACTGTACGCAATACTCTAGATGTGGCCTTACCATTGATTTGTACAATGGTATAATAATTTTGGCTGTTTTATTTTCAACCCCTTTTTTAATGACCCCAAGCATGGAACTGGCCTTCTTAACTGCTGCCGCACACGGGGCCGACACCTTCATCGAGTTGTCCACCAGCACCCCAAGATCTCTCTCCTGAGCTGTCACAGACAGCTGTCTAAAACTCTATTCTAAAACAAAATCAAGACTGTCTATTCCTAGATCAAAAGTGCATCAGGGATGGCTGGCATTAAGCCAAGTGAAGTAGACTATCTCATATAGTAATTTTGGGAAGGGCAACATGTTCCCAATTCTTTTATCTCTTACTGTTTTTTTCTACTGCTGTACATGAGCCATTTGGATGTCTTGCCTCGGTCACCAACAACGTGCGAGCTGGCTCTGATTCTGAACGAGAGAGGAAAGCATCCTCCAGGTAAGAATAGTCCCTTGAGCCCATGCAGGTCAGCAGGTCTTCCTCTCCTCCCAGTCAAGAAACATTCAGCATTACAGGCATGCCCCAGTATCCACCGATTCAGTATCCACGGTTTCAGTTATCCATGATACCATGGATTGCAGGACGCCTGTTAAAAAGATTGGTTGTTCAGTCGCTCAGTCGTGTCCGACTCTTCGCGACCCCCTGGACCACAGCACGCCAGGCCTCCCTGTCCTCCACTAGCTTCCTGAGTTCGCCCAATTTCATGTTCATTGCTTTGGTGACACTCTCTAACCATCTCATCCTCTGCCGCCCCCTTCTCCTTTTGCCTTCAATCTTGCCCAGCATGAGGGTCTTTTCTACTCTCTTCTCATGAGGTGGCCAAAGGATTTGAGCTTCAGCTTCAGGATTTGTCCTTCCAGGGAGCAATCAGGCTTGACTTCCTGGAGGACTGACTGGTTGGATTTCCTTGCAGTCCAGGGGACTCTCAAGAGTCTTCTCCAACACCATAATTCGAAAGCATCTATTCTTTGGCGCTCTGCCTTTCTTATGGTCCAGCTCTCACAGCCATACATTGCTAGTTAAAAAGATAAAGAACACAAATCTCTTTTTTTACCTGGTTGCAGCAAACCACTGATGTTCCCCTACCTTTAAAAAGATATCCACTGTATCCGCTGTTTCAGGTATCCATAGGGGGGCAGTGGAGTAGAACCCCAGCGGATACCAGGTATGCCTGTATATGATCCAGCTTTGTAGCAATGGGGGCAGTTTCTTCAGAGGAAGGTGTAATTGGAATGCTTTTTAGAGTGCAATCCTAACCTGGAATTCAGCTGGCACAGTTAGGCCAGGACAGTTTGGCCGGCACAAGAGACACCGTCAAGTATGTTTGGACCGCTCTCGGAGTCAGAGAGGCCAGCACACAGGCGTGCGCCATCCTCCGTGACTCCAAGAGTGGTCCAAACGCACTTTACGGTGTCTCTTGTGCCAGCCAAACTTTGCTGGCCTAAATGCGCTGGCCTAACTCCAGGTTAGGATTGCACCCTAAAGCTGGAATCGTAAGAATTCTTACCATGAAGCAGAGCCAGCCCCAAATCTCCTGGTGCTTGAGGCCGCATAGCAAATGCTGGGCCCTCTGACCTGGTGAAACATCAACTTCTGCTCCTCCCGCTCTGTGGATTGGAAAGAAAATGGGATTAGGTAATCTGGGTTAGAATTGCGCCCTTGATTTGAGTAAGAACATCAGAAATGCATTGGGTCAAAGGCCCATCGAGTCCAGCCACCTTCCTTCCACAGTGGCCCATACGCTCAGCTCTGGGAAGCCCATGAACAGGAGAGAAAGGGACACTTCTTATCCACCGCTGCTCTCCCAAAACTGGTGAAACCAGCAAAATCACTAGCGCAGATCCAAAGTGCCCCTTGTTAGGCTGACCGAGGCAGGGCCGGCGGGTGGGACTGGACTGACCACATATGCGGCATCCAAACACATGCCAAACATATCCAAACATCCAACAAACACTGGATGCAGCGTATGTCCAGTCCCACCGCCCGCCCCATGCCAGTCCGCCCATGAGTCTGTCCTCCTTCATAAGAACAGCCCTGCTGGATCAGGCCAAAGGCCCATCTAGTCCAGCTTCCTGAATCTCACAGCAGCCCACCAGGTGCCCCAGGGAGGCATGAGACAACAAGATGCTTGCATCCTGTGGCCACTCCCTTGCACCCAGTACTCTGAAGTAGCCTATTACTAATGTAAGGAGGTTGCACAATCCACCATTGCCTATAGCCCACAATGGACTTTTCCTCCAGAAATCCATCCAGTCCCCTCTTAAAGGCATCCAGACCAGATGCCATCACCACCTCCTGTGGCAAAGAGTTCCACAGATTAACTAACCGCTGGGTAAAAAAATACTTCCTTTTATCTGTTTTAACTCTCTCAACCCTCAGTTTTAGCGGATGCCCTCACTTTCCCTAGCCCCATCTGCCTCCAGTGTGCCCTCCTCCTGCCCTCCCCAACCCCCACTTTCCTAAGTGGTACAGTCCTGGGAATCAGCGCAGGAAGGCCAGCACGCATCTATGTTCTGGCCTCCCTGACTCCTGGGTCATCAGCAATGTGCCTTACAGCGTGTTTGCAACACTCCTGGGTTGGCAGAAGAGACTGCGCAGCTCCGGACTGCGGTTTTCAGTCATATAAGTCACCAGTACTTTGAAATGTGCTCAGAGACCTACAGGAAACCAATGGAGATGATACAATAGGAGTATGACAAAATCACCCCCCTCCCGCATCAGTCAGCAGGCTTGCGGCTGCATTGTACACTAATTAAAGTTCTCACACACTCTTGATAGGCAACCCCACATGTAGTGCGTTATTATAGCCCAGTTTTGATGGAACTGGTGCATGGGCAACCACAGGCAGGTCTGACCACTTCAAGGAAGAATGCGGCTGGTATACCAAGCCAAGCTGACTCAAATTGCTTCTGGCCACATCCTTCACCTGAGCATCCAGATGCAAGGCTGGATTTAAGTATCTCCTCAGTCTGCAAATCTCTCAAAGAGAGAGACAACCCCAATTCCATGGTGACAATCATCTGCAGTGATTGTACCTATATATTTGGTCGCCGCACCTCAAAAAGGACATGGTAGAGCTGGAAAAGGTGCAGAAGAGAGCGACAAAAATGATTACGGGGCCCATCCCGCCCATCTGTTCTTATGTACCTCTGAAATAATGTTAGCTTCTTAGCAGTGATGTCATGCAGGGGGAACGTGGGGGAACTCAGTTCCACTAGTTAAAATTAGGGCTGACTCTGCCCACTTCACTCTCCCTCCTCCCCCCTCCCAATTCCTCTGCAAAGAGCTTTTCTTCTTGGTTGGTCGGCACTCAGAGGGTTAAAGGGAGCGACTCCGGATTCCTAGGGGGGCGAAGGCAGTGATGTCATCCGGGGGAACGGACCGGAACGGGCGTTCCGGAACCTAACGAGGTGCCCTGGGTTCTGGGTTCCCGACATGTGCCAATCAAAAGTGAGTTCCTGTTCCTAAATCATTTGAATGACACCACTGCTTCTTAGCCATCATCCAACTCAAAACTGACTCCAGCGGTCGTATCCCTGGTCCATGTGCCGCCCGGGGCCAGCGCATAAGAACATAAGAACATAAGAAGAGCCCTGCTGGGTCAGGCCAAAGGCCCATCTAGTCCAGCTTCCTGTATCTCACAGCGACCCACCAGGTGCCCCAGGGAGGCACGAGACACAAGACGCTTGCATCCTGTTGCCACTCCCTTGCACCCGGTACTCTGAAGTAGCCTACTACTAATGTAAGGAGGTTGCACAATCCATCATGGCCTATAGCCCACGATGGACTTTTCCTCCAGAAATCCGTCCAAACCCCTCTTAGATGAAACAGATGTGTAAACTTCATGTAAAGTAAGGAAGGGGTTATGCTGAGCTAATCCACAGCTCTGTACAGGTTGAAACAAACCAAGTTGGAGTTAATCCAAGTGTTCAACTGCTAAGCCACTTGATGTGAAAGTACTGATTAGCACAAGAGGATGCCATCCAGCCTATGCACTTGACAGAGATGAAAGGAAGAACATACAAGTGGCTGCACAGTCAAATAAAAATGCAGCTGCCGGAATTGCACAGCACCCAAATGCAGATACCCAATTGATCTGTAAAGACTGCAGTGTTTTTTAGACGTATTCAGTATCCCATTTTTAACAGATTCCTAATCCCTAAGAGCTTGTTTGCCTCTTTGCGATGAGTCAGACGCACCGCATTGATGAGCTGTGCCCGATGACTCAGCAACAATTTATGGTATGATTTGGCCAGTTAACTTGAGCAGCAACAGTGGCAGCCATTTATGTGTCATAAAGCTGCTGTTGCTTAAGAAACATACGAAAAAAGAGGACACCTTGCTAGAACAAACCAAAGGTCCATTGAACCCCATAGAAAGCTCATAAGACTAGCCCTCCAAATCAGATCGGAGACTTAATTAGCCCAGGGGCCAACCAAATGCCTCTGGGAAGTGATACATGTAGGAAAACTGCCCTCTTCTTCTGTTGCTCCCCTGTAACTGGTATTCATGGAAATATTTCCTCTGAATGTGTAGGTACCATGTAGGGGTCATAACTAGTAGGCAGTCACTGATAGACTTGTCTTTCATGAATTTGCCACTTTAACAGCACAAGCTTAGCCATGTCTACTCAGAAGTAAACCCCAGTGAGTTCAGTGGGACTTTCTCCCAGGTAAGTGTGTATGGGATTTCAGTCTTAATCTTCTGTCATCTAAGCAAGTGGCTGTCACCAAATCTTGTGGCAATGGGTTCCACAGACTAATTCTGTGCTTTCTGGGGGGGGGGGGGGACCTTCATAAAGAAAGCATGGAAGTGCCATCTAGCTATCATGGCTAATAACCAGGGGGATGACCTGTCCTTGAATTTGTAACCTATTTATTAATGCTGCCTTTGATCCAGGATAGGCATAGCTCATATTGACACAAATGTTATAGTTGCCCTAAGCACTTCGTCAAGCAGAAAGTGCTGTCAGTGTAACGTAATCAAACGACACTCCTAGAATGCAAACTGGAATTCTAGGACTGAAGCAAATGCACAACCATGAAACAGCCTTGACAAATGCTCTAAAACGGATTAAAATGTTAATTTGGAATAAAAACACATAACACCATTTTCAGTCCTTTTTTTTTTAGGATCACCCACATGCCACATCCATGAAAAGGTAAAACTGTTTTAGGCTGCTATGCCCCTAGTTTGCAACCACTAACCAGATTTCTGGCAACCGCCCCTAATAAACCACTGCCCCTATTTTTCCTTTTTGGGTGATTTTGCCACTGCCTTTAAAAAATATTTTGACTGCACTCGGTTTTCATCCACTGGGTTGGTAAACTCTAGGTGAACTCCAACTTTAGAACCTGATATAGGACAGGCTGCTGTGGAGGAAATCTATAGACTTGCCCTTTTTTCAACCAGCTGTGCAGCTATGCCTTAGACTAGAGTGATAACAGCCTCACCTGACAATTGATACAGATCCAGCTGCTGTTAAAGACAAGGCAGGGGAGGGGGAAGGACTAATTAAGACAGTGATGGCGAACCTTTTTGGCTTGGCGTGTAAAAACGTAGGCAAATGCTTAACTTGACTCTGCTGGCATCAAGTTAAATAAAACAAAAGAGAAATAGTTCTATATATTCATTTATTTAAACAAAAAATATAGTCCAATCACGTGTGATGTATTATATAAAGAATCAGCAAATAATTACAAAAATGAAAAATGAGTACATTTGTATGAGTACAAGAATGAGTACAACAAACAGTTTTTGTCAGGCGTTGGTGAATGCTGGCGTGTTACCTAAAACATTGTGGTGTGTCACCTTTGACACGCGGGTCATAGGTTCGCCATCCCTGAATTAAGAAGTCACTGACCCTACACATAGCAGACAGATACAAGTTTTCAGAAATTGGAAAGAGTGGGAGGTTGTGTCTCTCTGTGTGTGAGGGCACAATCCTACCTTGTGCCAGAGCAGGCCGGCCGGCAGGCCTGCACTGTATTCTACACAAGGTAGGAGCATAAGAACATAAGAAAAAGCCTTGCTGGATCAGGCCAAAGGCCCATCTGGTCCAGCTTCCTGTATCTCACAGCGGCCCAGCAGGTGCCCCAGGGAGGCACGAGACAACAAGATGCTTGCATCCTGTTGCCACTCCCTTGCATCTGGTACTCTGAAATAGCCTACTACTAATAGCCTATTACATTTGTGCCCTTGCACAAGGGGAGGCACCAGCCTCCCCTATGGGCTCCTAAACAGCAGGTGCAGAGCGAAGAAGATCACACGGCCCAAATCAGGGCCGCGTGGCCTCGGGATTCAGTGGTCTTATGGCCGATTCCAAGGCCCTCCTCCTTTTCGGACTGGCATGCCGGCCCACCCTCCCACTAACATTCCGCCCAGTTCCTCCATGTCCTACCCACATCCCTCCCAGAACTGCCCTCCCCCGTCCAAACACGGCGTTCTCCAGTGGGCTCTCCATAAACGGGTCAGCAGTGTCTGCATTAGGTGTGCAGCACTGATGCAACACCATTGCGTTGACGCTGCGTACCTTTTAGGATTGCGCTGTGAGATACAGGTGTGCCCCAGTATCCACTGATTCGGTATCCCTGGTTTCAGTTATCCACGGGTACCTTGGATACTGGGACGGCTATTTAAAAGATAAGGAAACTTTAAACAAATCTCTTTTTTTCCTAGCTGTAGCAAAACCACTGATGTTCGCCTATCTTTAAAAAGGCGTCCCCAGTTTCCATGGTTTCAGGTATTCACCGGGGAGGCAGGGGGAGGTCCGGAATGGAATCCAGGGCATGCCTGTAATTTGTTGTCTGTTAAACCCAGGAATACCCCTATTGCCATCTTTGAAATGATGGTGGAGGGGCTGGCCCGAGACTTCTTGGCACCTGAAGTGGCGTGCCAACTTTGCCCCCCTTACCCAGTGAGGTGCCTCTGTTCCTCCCACTCTTTAATGCTTTAGCTCATTTAATGCTTTAATGCACACTCCTCTACATTTCCTCATCCTTGTTTTTCTTTTCCAATCCAGAGAGTAGAAGAAGGAGCACTGGAGGCACAGAGGCGGATAGAGTTGGGCACCTCCCACCAGCCTGAGGCATCCAACCAGTTGGCCTCATGGATGGGCCAGTCTATTGGAAGGTGCAAAGAGTATGTATGTTTGCCATTGCATTGGGTCATCTTGGAAGGCATCTTCTGTGTATTATATGGTAGCAGAGGGGAGGGAGAGAGAGAGAGAGAGAGAGAAAGAAAATACCAATTGGTAGGAAAGCCAATTATTCTATGGCCTTGGGTAAGAACATGATAGCCCATAAACATAATTATGGGATAATAGTCCCTAATGAGCCATAATATGAGATAATAAGGGCTTTAAAGGGGTAGGGGGAAGTATGTCCCAATTAAGGTGCAGTGATCACAAAATAACCACCAGAGGCCAGAGTTGAGCAAGATTTGGTTTCACCATTATGGTTCATTGACTATGAAGAAGTGCGTTTGATTCGGCTATGCCTTTTGCTTCAACTCCTGCTCTTTTGGCTTTGATTAATCCTTTCTCCCTGTGAGAATAACTAAGACCACTCACTAAGAAAATACACTTATTTGTCGTCCCCTCCTATGTTACTGGGATTAAACAGAACTAAACAATATTGGGGAGCAAGGGAGAAGATTAGGTGCTGAAAATATTCTGGGGAAGAGTAGTTTTGTTTCAGGGTGGTGGATGGAATGTAAAGAGATCAAAGAGATCAATAATAAACCTGATTTTAGATCAAAGGAAAAGATGCAAACATCATGTTTGATCTTGGGAATTCAGAGCATCTTAGAATGTTGTTGATTTTTTTTTTAATTTCACCTATTCATCCAGCAATGCTGTTTGAATATGCTGCGTAATGAAGTGCCTTGAAATTTAGCTCTTTGAAATTCTCTGTGTAGTGTGTTCTGATTTAATTCTACTTAACATGTGCACTTTTAAAAAATACCGTATATCTAAGAGAGTAAACAAGTTGTTTAGCAGAACCTTTGCCTCTTGAGTTCTTGATATAAATTCAGTGTCCTGCTATATCTCAAGGCTGAGCCCACATGAGCAGAGAGGTATGTATCCCTTAGAGCACAATCCTAACCTGGAGTTAGGCCAGCACAGTTAGGCCAGCAAAGTTTGGCCTGCACAAGGACCACCGTAAAGCTTGTTTGGACCAGTCAGGGAGGATGGCGCATGTCTGTGTGCTGGTGTCTCTGACTCTGAGAGTGGTCCAAACATACTTTATGGTGTTCCTTGTGCCAGCCAAACTTTGCTGGCCTAACTGTGCTGGCCTAACTCCAGGTTAGGACTGCACTCTCAAGGTGCAATCCTAAACTGAGTTAGGCTGACATAAACTAAGCCAGCAAAGTTTGGCCAGCACAAGGGCCACCGTAAAGCACATTTGGACTACTCTCAGAGTCAGGGAGGATGGCGCACAACTGTGTGCTGGCCTCTCTGACTCCAAGAATGGTCCAAAAATAATGTACGATGCCCCTTGTGCTGTCCAAACTTTGCTGGCCTAACTGTGCCAGCCTAACTCCAGGTTAGGACTGCACCCTCAAAGTGCAATCCTAAACTGAGTTAAGCCGACATAAACTAAGCCAGCAAAGTTTGGCCAGAACAAGGGACACTGTAAAATATGTTCAGATCACTCTCAGAGTCAGAGAGGCCAGCACACAGACGTGAGCCATCCTCCCTGACTCTGTGAGTGGTCCAAACTTGCTTTATGGTGTCCCTTGTGCTGGCCAAACTTTTCTGGCTTAGTTTATGCCGGCCTAACTCCAGGTTAGGATTGCGCTCTCAGTGTATGTTTCACACCGTGCGGTTACCTGCGGGCGCAATCCTGACCCACTTTCCAGCACTGACCTAGCTGTGCCAATGGGGCATGTGCTGCATCCTGCAGTTGTGGAGTAGGAGACACAGAGGCCTCCTCAAAGTAAGGGGATGTTTGTTCCCCTATCTTGGAGCTGCATTAGCCCAGCGCTGGAAAGTTGGTTAGGGTTGTGCCCTGAGTAGTTTAGGACTGACCTAAAGGCTTTGGAAATAGGAAACACAAACCCTGACATCATCCCAGATTTTGGATCTGACACTAGTAATTGATTATTTTACGTTGAAAAAAGTATCTTGTAGATTACAGATAAATAATCTGATAGTGAATTCATTATATATCTGAATTTTGAGTTAAATCAAATATTGTTGAATGGATAATCATGTGGTGGATAAGAAAAATATACTATCCAGTGGTGGGATTCAAATAAATTAACAACCGCTTCTATGACATCATAGCCGGAGCAAAAAAACAACAACCCGAAGCCAGTCGAGGTAAGCGAGTGGGCAGGGCCCGGCCATTTAACAACCGTTTCTATAGAACCTGGGCAAACCCCCTGAATCCCACCACTGATACTATCTACTGTATGTTGATTAGTCTGATCTGTAGGATGACAGTATACGGGAGGTGAGATCTATAGCAGTATTGTGTTGATTAAGCTATGCTTATATATTGTATTTTTATATATGCTTGTATATTGTATTTTTATATTGTTTTTTAATCACTGTTTTAAAATTATGATGTTATTCTGTTTTTAATTGTTTTTGTAATGCCGCCTTGAATGCCTTTTTAGGCAGAAAGGCGGGGTAAAAATC
>JAJKFI010000170.1:403378-418245 GCA_029204185.1 Lerista edwardsae | reverse complement strand
TATAAAATATATGTGTAGCGGAAAATTCAGTTATGCACAATTATATGTCGTATATTGTGTGTCAGGTAAATACTGTACAGTATATACCACAAATAAATGTACACATGGAGAGAACAAACGTATGCATGATTTCTGGCATCTGGCAAACTTCAAATGGAGCAACACAGTGTTTAACACAGCCTGAGGCCATGGGACTATTTGTACTGGAATAATAGGCCACATTAGTATAAACAGATTTGCGCTCTTAAGAGATGGTTTAAGTAATATAATTAAAACGCAATGCCGAGGTGATTTGGATGTTATGATAATGGGAGTGGTACTTCCAGTTGTCCACTAGTTCATGTCAGGATATGCCTACAATGAGTAATCAGCTTAGCATGTGCGAGAGTAGGTGGAGTATGTTCCTGTATTGTTTAGACATATGAAGATGTGGGAGGGCTGTGTGAGAGAATAACAGGGCTAGGCCATGTCCTCGTTTTGAAGAGCATCAGACGAAGAATTGTGGTATGAAACAGAAAACTTTGGTACGTGCTCCCCATCTTCTGGAGTGAGGAACAATTCTCGGGGCAGTGCAACTGAGTTGTTTAATTTGGATAAGAAAACGCCTTGGAGGATTAGGGTGTCTTTGTAAAATTAGCTTTCTTTGCAAATATACATGAGAACGTAAGCGGAGACAAACGGCAGGCACTTATGCTCAGCAGGTTCTCTACCCTGCATCCATTTCCCCAAGACAGATTAAGAGCGCAGTCCTATACCTGCGTTGCACCAGTGCTATGCTCTTGCACTGGTCCAGCACTGTTGCAAACGTGCTGTCAAGCGCATCAGCGTCGGGCGGTATGGCACTGGAATGCCATACCGCCGGTATGCATAGGCAGCAGTGCTGATGCTTGGGCACCGCCACCAGTCGAGCATTGGCAGAGCTTGGTTGGCGCAGGGCCTCCATGAGGGCGTGCCAGGGGTGTAACTGGGTGGCGACAGTGAAGGCGACACAGGCAGGCACGCACGGAGGCCCGAGCGCGCCCCATGGTTGGCGCTGAAACCGTGCCCCCCCACATCGCCCCGCCCCCGTGCATCACTCAGACACACCTCCCTTAGCCCGGAAACACTCCATTTCCGAGCTAAGGGAAGCGTGGGCAGGCGGGAGGGCCAGAAACCACGCGGTTCCACGCACGATGGCACCCCACCGCTGCCCGGTGCCCCATGGCTTGCGCCATGGGGGGCCACAGGTAAGATACGCGCCTGGACACAGGATGGCTGTAGTGCCAAATCCTAAAGCCCGTCACCGGCCAGGGCGCTCCTGTACACGTTGACCTGCATCTGCAAAACAGCAGGCGCAGATCCGAGCAGGCCCATAGGGATGACTGGGGCTTACGCGGGTGCAGGGGAAAACTTCTCCTTGTCCTGCATGTTGCTGCTGCAGCCTCCTAATGGGCTTTAGGATACAGCCCTGCTATGTCGGCCTTACTATGTCAGCCTTACTTAGGATTGGGCTG
This sequence comes from Lerista edwardsae, assembly GCA_029204185.1. Taxonomy (NCBI): domain Eukaryota; kingdom Metazoa; phylum Chordata; class Lepidosauria; order Squamata; family Scincidae; genus Lerista; species Lerista edwardsae. The sequence goes on along the minus strand of JAJKFI010000170.1, from coordinate 416,752 downwards.
TAAAACTGGGGGTAGGGAGGGTGGACTGGAGGCAGGACTGGGCCCGGGAGGGGGGGTGAACATGGCGGCAGACCCTGCCGCTGAACCATGGAGGCTGATATGGGCCTCCTAGGTTCTGTGTCTACTAAATAATGGGTCATGTTCCCTTACCCCGAGGAGACTCTGGCAGCTTTCCCTTGCCTATCCATGAGGCCAGGGGCAGGAGGGTGGTAAGTGGGCTGACGGAGATGGACACTCCCCTCCCCTCCTCCCCTCCCCTCCCCTCCCCTCCAATGAGCTGCCTGAACAGGGCCGTATTAACCCATGGCTAGGCCCCTAGGCTTTCAGGTATTTGGAGCCCCCTCCAAAACAATTCAGAAAAAGGAGGGCATGCTCCTAGCCCTTGTTACTCTTTCTCTCTGCTTCTCCCCTGTTTCCCTCCAACTCATAAGCTGGGGGGCAGCTCATGTCACGGGTCCAGCTGGCATTGCAGGGAACCCTGGCTAGCTGGGGAGGAAGGGGGGTGTGTCAGTGTTGTGTCACCTGCCTCCAGGAGTTGGGTTGGTGGGCAGCCTGGTGCACAGGTGCCACTTGGCCCTGTCACACTGAACACACTCAGCCCTGCGACATCCATTCCACCCACTCCCGGAAGCAGGGCCGGGCACCCGGCCACACAGGAGCCCCTCAGCCCTGGCTTGCTGACCACCCCAGGTTCTGCAGGCCGGGCTGGGCCAGACCCTCATGGGAGTTCTGCGTTGGCTCCCTGAGGCAGGTTTCAGACTGCTTGTGGCCATCTGCCATGAGTGACAGGGCCTGGTTCGAGCCTTGTGCTCCAACATTGGTGCGGGTTAGGCATAGAGTTATTATACACTGGAGAAGCCATGACGTCATATTATTGAAGCCGTGGGTATAAAAAGATGGCTGACTCAGATCATTGCCGCGAAGGAGGAGGCTTGCCGCAAATTCAGGAATAAAAATCTCCCTGCACGCGTGTAAAACCTTTTAATCATGCCTGCGTGTTCTGCATACGGGTGTGCGAATCGCTGTTTGAAAAATGGGACTTAATTTCCACGGAAAGATTCATGTATTCTCATTACATCGGTTCAATAAAACTACAGTTCAGTGAGTACATTATTTTTGAAGCTGTGTAATTTCTTGTGTGTATAATAATGTTTCTACACGATCACACGTTTTTATTTTCGTAAGTTTTTATTTCAGGAGTAAACTATTCAGTCCCAAACAGTACGCGCAAAGCAATCTGAAATGCTTGGAATCAGCATTGTTTTGAGTTCAAAAACATGGCCGCTAAGCCCGCCCCCTGGCTTCATTTGGCTCCTATTAATTCTTAAGGCAGGGCCATGGGTTGGGGTTACGGCACAGATAAACAGTGCCAAATTGATGGGCTCTAGTCCCTGCAGGGTCCCTAGGCATCAGCCTAGTTAGCCTAATGCATAATACAGCCCTGTGCCTGAGGCAAACTGCCTCAGTTAGCCTCATCGATGGGTAGGCCCTGTCTGGAGAGCCAATGTTGACTGAACATTTTTATATTTTTTTAATTCCTGCAGACATTGGGTATCATTCAGAATTTTTATTAAGGTCTCTGGTGTTTCTTTCAGTATAGTAAGTAACTTGGAGATGGCTGCGACTCCTGGAGATGCTGTGCAAAGCCAGGAGACTTGGCAACCCTTGAGGAAAGGAACCAAGCTATCATTAGCAGTGAGATATTGTGGAGTCCTTGGGCTAGAAGGAGTGTTCATTCAGTGCAAGTGCTACTTAATACTAATTAGCATTAGCCAAGCTGAGAAGTATGGAGGGTAATTGCACCGGGCAATTACAAGCCTTCTGTGGGGTCTGAATGAGGGAGGCCTATGACAGGGCCTGTTTGGCTCCCAGGCGAGTAGAGATTTTAGAGCTGTTTGTCATTGACAAACACAGCAAATGCAAATGCAGCTGCTTTTGATAACATCTCCAAAAAGCTGACGACATGAAGAGGTAGCAGACAAATTCTGTTGAAGGGGCGAGTGCTAAAATAATTTGAATTATGCCGTGAGGGCCCTTCCCTTGCCTGAGCACAAGATTCTGGGCACAAGATTTCTTCACAGGCTTTTGCTAATCGTAGGTGGAGGCTACAAGAGTGGCCTTTTCATTAAAAAGGTAACAAGGCCACCTTGGCTGTAAGCTCTGGCTGAGTAAGGTGGAGCGTTGTTGAAGAGGTGTGATTATGGTGTTGGTTGTTGAAATCCAACTTAGCAATTAATAGTGACCTGATAGGATGTGAAATAAGTAGACTATGCCCACACCTGGTTATTCCATAAGGCTACCTTGTCCAGTGATCGTCATTAGAGTGGGGCAGCGTCGTCATCCGCAAATGAACTCCCGGAACGCTGGGAGGGATGTGGGCGGGACGTTTGTGTGATTGGCAGCCCGCCTGTTTCGTTCTGTGGCTGCCCTGGCCTTAAGGGGGGGGCTGCCCCTAGTTGGCGCGGCCCCCCACTGCTTGCCCAGGCACCCGGCGCGCCCCCTACCTGTCTCCCCCGGCGAGCAGGCACCCCTCGAGGCCAGGGGAGCCGCGGAATGAAACGGGCGGGCAGCCAATCACGGCGGAGCCCTGTGTAAGTCCCTCCCAGCGTTCCGGGAGCTCATTTGCAGATGACGACGCTGGAGTGGGGGTATGTGGGATTTCATCTAAGATATATAAAATATTATTCATTCCCTGGCAGTGAAGATTGTGAGTGCAATCCTATACTGGCGTTGTGCTGGCGCTACGCTCTTGTGCCAGTCCGGCGCTGTTGCAAATGTGCCGTCAAGTGCATTGGCGTAAGCGGAACAGGTGCAAGACCAGCACAAGCAGTAGCACTGGCGTTCGAGTGCCGCCACAGTTAGGCTAGCAAGGTTTGGCTGGCACAAGGGCCACCATAAAGGATGTTTGGACCACTCTCGGAGTCAGAGAGGCCAGCACACAGACGTGCGCCATCCTCCCTGACTCTGAGAGGGGTCCAAACATGCTTTATGGTGTCCCCCTGGTGCCAGCCAAACTTTGCTGGTCTAACTGTGCTGGCCTAACTCCAGGTTAGGATTGTGCTCTAAGATTATGCCAATGATTAGTTAGGAGTTTGAGGAAGAGCTCCCTACCACTAAAGATTCTTTAAGATTTCTTAAAGATTCTTAAGGATTTCACCCCTGTGCAGTGTCTTTTCTAGTGGCTGTTGCTGGTGGTGTTCTGCATTGTTTAAGATTGTGAGCCCTTTTGGGACAGGGAGCCATTTCATTTGGTTATGATTATTTGCCTGTAAACCGCTTTGTGAACCTTGTGTTGATTGATTGATTGATTGATTGATTGATTGATTGATTGATTGATTGATTGATTGATTGATTGATTGATTGATCAGGGAAAGCTGATTCAGGGGATTAATGTACAGAGAAAGACAACACACTGTATAGATTAGAGATTGGTCAATGTTTTTCTTCTCACAGCACACTGATCTCATGGTCTTCTCTATGATCTTTGCTTCTTGTGATGTCACATCTCGTTTCTGGGAGACTCGACTGGGTTCTACTGATCACATTCTGTGGCAACTGCCCATAGTTACAAATTGTTACTGTCCCTGTTCCTCTGCTGATGGAACCAAAACAGAAGAGTGATAGACAACTCCTTACTACAGACAGTTGCTCTAGAAACAGAGCCTCAGAAACCAGAAGATATTTTCAGCATTTTTTGCCCCTGTGCCCCACACTCCTGTAGTACACAGCATTTTTTGCCCCTGTGCCCCACACTCCTGCCAAACCCAAACACTGCCCTTGAATGGAACTTCTGGTGTTGCAATCTGTTTTCTTTTTGTGTGTGTGTGGTATTTATATATGCCTTCAAAAGCATTAAAACAGCAAACCATCAGAACAACAGTATTAAAACAGCAGTTAAAAACAGCAGCACAGTGCTTTAGGAGGGAGACAAAGATTTTTTTCTATTTCCAGGCTGTTTAATAGAAAAGTTTTTGCCTCCCTCTGAAAGGAGAATCTACAGGTTGGTAAGTGCCTCTGGGAAAGACATCCCCTCACCCTCTGCTGCCATCTTCAAACACCAAATGGGGGTTGGTTATAAAGTGATATTTAATTTGACAGTCAGCAGCTGGCCAAAAAATGTTGAGCTGCTGATGAAATGTAGTCTATTAAATTGCACTGCTATGAAGAAAGCAGAACCATAAGAACATAGGAACAACCTTTCAGGATCAAGCCAAAGGCCCACTAGTCCAGCTTCCTGTATCTCACAGTGGCCCAACAGATGCCTCAGGGAGCACACAAGACAACTAGACACCTGCATCTTGTTGCCACTCCCCTGCATCTGGCATTCTGAGGTAAATTCTGAGGTAAACAAACTGGTGGCCAGTCAAGATTCTCCACAGCATTTCTCTTTGACAGCCACCAGAACCAGATGCTCCTCTTGAGATATGCACTCATAGGAACATAGAAATAGCCCCACTAGATCAGGCCAAGGGCCCATCTAGTCCAGCTTCCTGTGTCTCACAATGGCCCAACAGATGCCTCAGGGAGCACACAAGACAACAAGATGCCTGCATCTCATTGCCCTGCATCTGGCACTCTGAAATAGCATACTTCTAAAATGAGGAGGTTGCACCACCCATCATGCCCTGTAGCCTGCAATGGACTTTTCCTCCAATCCCCTTTTAAAGGCTCCTAGGCCGGATGCCCTCACCAACTCCTGCAGCAAGCTCTTTTACTTTGTCCACAATTGTAAAGAGGGCTTTATACTTAAATTATTTAAAATAATGTGAATCCCATCTTTCTCCTTGTAGGGAATTTGAGGCGGCTTACAATCCTCAGTTAAAAACAACGCAACCACCACCCACAAAACCCCTCAGCAGTTTGAAACCAGGAAAGAAGACCCTGTTGAATTAATCAGAACAAACCACAGGGAGCACAGAGATCAGAACTGTCAGATCTTCAGTTTCACCAGTGATGAAACACCGGGAAGATCAGCTGCAAGTCACATGAGACTGTGTTCCACAAGGTGGGAGCCACCACCAAGAAAGCCCTGCGGTGTGTCACAGCCGCTAAACCACAAAAGGTGGCGGAACATGCAGAAGGGCCTTCCTACCAATTTTTAAAGGATCATACAGAAGGAATTGATTCCTCAAGTATCAGTCTCACCCAAACCATTTGGGTGCTTTAAAGATGGTAATCGTCAGCACCTTGAACTGCACTCAGAAACACAACTTCTGCACTTGGAAACAAAACAAAACAAAAATTCAGAAACAAAATACTAAACTAAATATGACACTAAAACCCATAAAAGGGTTTTTATGATTTGAAATTTGGTAGCTTTTGTGGTTATTGTTATTAACTTATGCCCAGTGGTGCGCCCAGCCCACGCTCTGCCCAGGGGCCAGGTCGATGCTCTGTGCCCCTAGTGTCAGCTCCCTGGCCCTCCCGGCATGCCGGCCTCCATTTTGGAACCATATGATGGCAAGGGAAGGAGGGAGGGCCGAAACCAGTGATGTCATGGAGGGGGAATGCGGGGGAACTCAGTTCCACTAGTTAAAATTAGGGCTGACTCCGCCCACTTCACTCTCCCCCCTCCCCCCTCCCCATTCCTCTGCAAAGAGCTTTTCTTCTTGGTTGGCAGGCACTCAGAGGGTTAAAGGGAGCGACTGCGGATTCCTAGGGGGGCAAAGGCAGTGATGTCATTCAGGGGGAACAGACCAGAACGGGCGTTCCGGATCCTAACGGGCTCCGTGGCTGGTTCCCGACAAGTGCCAATCAAAAGTGAGTTCTTGTTCCTAAATCATTTGAATGACACCACTGGCTGAAACTATGCACCTCTTCAAGAGGCAAGGCTCTTCTTTGCCTTCCGCCAGCCCCAGGAACTCAGTGCCCAGGGGCCCTTGCCCCCACTGCCCAATGGTGGGTCCACAACTGCAAGGAAGTCTGTAAAAGTCTCCTAAATACACCAAGAGGAAGGGGCTTGGTGAATCTCCAGAGGCAGGGTGTTTTGTAATTTCCTCACCGTTCCTATAGACTTGTAGTTGCAGTCCTGACAAAGCTTGTCAAGTACTGAATTACATTTGAGACTTCAGCCTCAACCTCATGCTGCAACTTACCTCCTTCCGTGAAAGATGGATTATAAGTTATACATTGAGGAAAGGAAGAGGACTCTTGCCAATTCTGCAAACAGACCTTGCACATTTACAGCTCTGGTCCGAACCACCTTTTTGGGTTGTAGGCCTGAAGGAACCCACAAGTGAGATTGCTGCAATTGCAGCCACCCACACGCATCAGCAATGGCAGCAAAGGGAGATGAGTTCAACTAGCACAAACCATCTCCAGGATCATTGCGAAAGTTCAATCTTAGAATCCACCCATCACCTCATTATTGGCCAGTTACCCAATCTTGGCAGGAAGGGATTGGCTTCTGGGTACATAAGCGACTCTTCTCAAAGGTCTGGACCATCACCAGGAGGAGACATCCAAGACACTCAAGACACCCTTGTAAGTTAGCAGCATCTTTTTTTAATGTAGTAAAATACTGGAGAAGACAAATTTGGTTTCAGAGTTGAACTTCTAATGGTATTTATTAAATTAACAATTGAACAAATCAGAATTAAAACAAATAGGCAGCAGGGATGTAAGGAGGCAGATAAAATATATTGAGGAAAATGGGCTGAAGGAGGACCTTCTTCCAGGGGTGATTTTGCCACACGAACAGAAAGTGAATTGGCTCGCTTGTGAGAGTAATGAGTCCTGCTGGCACCTCTCTGCAGTGCTTCTAGTTCAAATAAGTTAATATTGTATATTAATACAATATATTAATACTGTATAATACTGCATGTAATAATACAGTATATAATACAGTATATAATGTGCAACCTCCTTACATTAGTAGTAGGCTACTTCAGAATGCCAGGTGCAAGAGAGTGGCAACAGGATGCAAGCATCTTGTTGTCTACTGGGTTCCCTGAGGCATCTGGTGGGCTACTGTGAGATACAGGAAGCTGAACTAGATGGGCCTTTGGTCTGATCCAGTGGGGCTGTTCCTATGTTCCTATGAGTACATGTCTGAAGAGGAGCGTCTGGTTCTGGTGGCTGTCAAAGAGAAATGTTGTGGAGAATCTTGACTGGCCACTAGTGTGTTTCCCTCAGAATTTACCTCAGAACGCCAGATGCAGGGGATGCCAGATGCAGCAGCAGGGGAGTGGCCACAAGATGCAGATATCTAATTGTCTTGTGTGCTCCCTGAGGCGTCTGGTAGGCCACTGTGAGATACAGGAAACTGGACTAGATGGGCCTTTGGCCTGATAAAGTGGGGCTTTTCTTATGTTCTTATTTGTATCCCACCTTTCTGCCTTGCAGCAGACATGCAAGGCAGCTGACAATGAGACACGCTTTAACACACAGTAAGATGATTTTGACAATAGAATGTCACTTCTGGGGAATCAAGATGATTCTGTTTTGGCTAAGGCTGTTTGGTTGCTGCTCTTCAGATCTTCCTTGAAGCCTGGAGGGGAGAAATAGCCTCCCCTTCCATAGGTGCATCCAGGCCAAGGAGCAGCAGATGCTTTTGTCAGTAGGGAAGTCTGCAATTCCGGATTCGCAGATGCTTTTGTCAGTAGGGAAGTCTGCAATTCCGGATTCTGTCTAGCAGTGGGGGTGGCTTTTGAAGGGTCTGCAGGGTTGATGTGTAGCTGTGAAGCAAACCCTGGAAACGTTTTTTTGTTTTTTATGATCCCTAGCAGAGAGGGTGGTGGAGGAGAGAAAGAAATTGATTCTTAACCTTTTGCTCTTCTGCAATTTTTTTTTTCACTCAACTCACCCTTAAGCTGCTTTTCATCCCATCTTATCTCTGTTGATAGTATTTAATTTTCCCTAAGGGTTGGGAGGCAGTGGAGGACAGACAATTAGTTACTGGGGAGATAGATAGATAAATACTCTAATAAATAATAAGCAGCAGTGAAGAAAGGAAAGTCTGCTCCACATTTGTTGTTTTGCCGCTTCCATAGGTGTTGCTGCTGACATAATGGGTGTGAGGCAGGAATTTATCTGGGAAACCTTTGGCAGGAAAACCAGATATCAGATTCTGGTGCTAATTTGGTGCAGTTTTGTAGATGATATGGCTGTGAGTCAGCAAAAGCCAGCAGCACCCAGATAATACCTGGGAGGACCTGTGGATCGATCTAAACGTTCTTCAGGGTTGCACACATCTGGCACACTATTCCAACAATGAGCAAAGTAACAATGGCACAAAGTAACCATTGTGACATTGCATTGGCCTGACAAAGAGGGTTGTGTGTCATACAGCCAGTTTCGACCACCCCACGCTCTCTATTGTTGCGTGAGGCCGCCTGGGGCCTGGGACTTTGTCAAGACAGTTTGGAGGCACAGATTTTAGGAAATGGTGTCTCCTCATGGGAAGGGTGATAATTGCAGCTGTCATGGTGTGTGCAATTACGGTAACTTGGGAAAGAGTAATGGTGATGGAACAAATAGCAGTTGCAGTGTGTCCCAACCACTTAAGGACTCTGATTTATATTATCAGAGCCTCCATCCTATCCTGGCTGGCTCACAGACCCAGTGACAGCCCCATATTCCCCTGGATGTGGGAGCCGGGGAGTGGGGTGAGCCTTGTGAATTGGCTTCTGACAGTGTGACGCACTCTGCCATTCTGCACTCCTAGACTCTGCTGGAGAAGATCTCTGCTAGAGATCTTCTAGAGACAGGTTTAGCGAGGGACCATGGTGACTGATGCAACAATTATTCTCATTTAAATGTAAAGTAGATTTAGAAAGCAAGTCTATGTATGAACGATAAATGCTTAGTTTGTAGGGAAAATAGCTTAGATGGAATAAATGATATATGCTTAGCTTGGAAGAAAGGAAGAAAAATAGCAGGGGTGGATCAGCCTGAAAAAGGTTTAAAATATGCACAGGAAAATTGCGACCGTAGGAAGACCTTGTTTCATCTGAGAGAGAGGGTTTTTGTGTTTTCTATATAATGATAGTAACGGGGCAATCCTATCTGCGCTAGCATTGGTGGAGCGAGCATATGCGTTGTTGCAAACATGCTGTAAAGCAGGGATCAGGGAACCTTTTTACCTTTTACCCCAAAATATATTTAGATACGCCAATGTTACCCCCGCCCCCGCCAGAACAAAAGAAAAAAAATTACATATTGGAACCCATTTTATTTGATTAATTAATGAGCTTAATTAATGCTATGTAAATATGAAGTTGTAAAGGGTTTGGGAGAGTTAGGAAAGTTCTTTAAATATTTTTTAATCTTACTCTTTTTGTAAATATCTGACCTGCTTAGTTAGATTTGATTTTGTCATATGGGGTGTTAAAATATTCCTGCTTGATGACATCACTTCCTTTGGGCCCGGGTGATAAAAAATTTGAGAGCCATCGTACTGGATTAAAGAAAAACACTTTTAAGGTCAGAAAGTAAGATAAAGGGGCAGCCTCCAAAGACTTATTTCAGAATCTAAAAGATTTGTTTGAAACTCTGGATCAAACCAAAAAATGATAGCAGTAGCCATTTTTTTATGTAGATATCTGTTTCATGCACTTGTCAAACAGGGAATACCTCATTTTTACATCACAAGGAGTGTGCATGTAGGTAAGGAGATTCAGCTCGCCTCATACAAACATCTCTTAATGTAAAAAATTAGATCCTCTCCACTTTAAATATTAACAGGATGAATGGGAGCAAAACAAATACATCTGTTGCCCGATTAGTTTGACCCTCCCTCCCCTCCCCACTTCACAGAAACATAGCTGTGGAGAAGGCAAGGGCCATTCCTAATGTGTGCTAATACAAAGGGGGCTATGCAACTTAGCAGCACAGTATCTGCTTTTCCATTCTGGAGAAGGCAAATAGTACTAATACAGAAACACAGCAAGCGTTCCTACATTTTGTCTTCTGCAGCTCGCTTTCCCTCTCGCCTCACCTCACACTGTATGCTTGCCTGGCACCTCTCTTTGGTGTCCTGCGCACGTGCACGTGCCCCACACACCCCACAACACGCTGAGCCCCAGTCCGGATCGGAGGATCGTTGCCAGTGGCGTTTCTACAGGGATGGCAAAGCTCTAAGTTTTGCAAGAAGCCGTACCTTGCAGTGGAAATCACTCCTCACCTGCACTGTTTTAGCCGATCTTGGTGTTGCTTACTGGCTACAGCAGCAAGGGAGAGGAGGGATTTACATGACAGGGTAAGGCTCCTTGCAAAACCTAGAGCTTTGCCATCCCTGTAGAAACGCCTCTGATCGTTGCACCGGGCTACAAGTTGAGAGGGAGGAGGACAGTCTGGTGTCGGCTCAGACTGTTACTCTGCAGCCAGTCGCATTTGCCCCAGCCTGCACGCTCCTTACGTTCAGTGGCCAGCCGGTGTCTGTCAACTTCTGTTTGCTCAGAAGTAAATCAGATTGAATTCAATGTGCTTTATTCCTGGGGCAGTGTGTGCATTGGACTGCAGTTTTAATTAAGATGGGGTGCAATCCTATTAATACTTACCTGGGAGTAAGTGCCATTTACTATAATGGGACTTACTTCTGAGTAGATATTCATAGACTTGCACTCTTAGGCGATCAATTTTTTTAAAAACCTCCCCTGGCAACAGGACCCAGTCTTAGGAGACACCTTCTATCACACACAGACACTTCGGGACATTAAAGAAGCGCCGCATCTGGCCTTGGGCAGCGATCGAAATGATGGGGCTGCGTGTTCTGCAAGAAGCCTGAGCGAGGGGTGTGCAGTTCTCCCCGGCAGGGCAATGGAGGGGGGGAAGATGCGTGCCTTCCCTCGCCTCCAATGTCCTGCCGGATGGAACCGCACGTCCCTCGCTGGACAGCAAGGGGTGCGCAGTTCCCCCCAGCAGGGCAACGGAGGCAGGGAAGGCACATGCCCCGGCAGGGCAACGGAGGCAGGGGTGGGGGAAAGACGCATGCCTTCCCTCATCTCCGATGCCCGGCCGTCCCTGGCTTGCCTCTTCACTGCCGCTCCGCTCCGCTTCCGCTCAGGTCCAATGCGCCGCCACTCTGCCGCTCTCCTCGCTGGGTCCACGTGCTCTAAACTGCCATGGTGTGAAAAGCAGAGCAGGCGCACAGCAGTCTGGGGCGCGTTTTGCCGGCCAGCGAAAGTGGGCAGAGCAAAACAAACAAAACAAAACAAAACGGAGCCAGCCAGCCAGCGACAGAACCGGAACGGGGGTTATGGACGGTCGCGCTGCCAAGACACAGCCAGTCATGCATATAGATTCATATGCATACCCGGCTGTGTCTTGGCAGCGCGACCATCCATTACCCCCAGGAATTTCATTTTTACCCCATTTGGGGTAATTTACCCCTGTTCCCAGACCACTGCTGTAAAGCGTGTTGCGGCAGCGCAGACAATCATAGTGCCATTAGGATGGCAGCCAGGACATGGCAGGGCAGGTAACCTCCATGTGGAGGGGTGGGAGATGGCAGAAAGGGGGTGGGGAGGGGTGTAATGGGGCGGAGGAGGGGATGGATTGGGGTGGCCACAGGCTGGCACAGTCCAAAGTAGACCCAAAGAGGCTGTTGGGGCTTTCCCCAGGTTAAGGGGACAAATCTCCCCTTATTGCATCACAGTAGTTAATTAGGATTGGGCTGTAAAATTGAAAAGGGGCAGTTCTGAAGCAAGGTAACATTTAGCAGGTGTGAGAGGTTTTTTTTTTCCCCTTTCCATAACTGCAGGAAGGCAAATTTGTACTAGGGTGGATGGGGGCAGAATATATGTATAGTAGGGAATGGTGTGCATTGGAATGCACTGCCAACTTTAACATGGCCTTTCTCCTGCCCGCGTAGCAGAAGTTCAGTGTATAGAAACCGGGCAGGGGAAGCAGCTACTGGCATGGAAATGAAATGATGGAGAAAAGTTGCACTGCCTGCTAAAGAAACAGGGGCAAACAGGGTGACCAGATACCATGGAAGACAGTGGAATGTAACCATTGTATAGAAGAGAACATAAGAACATAAGAAGAGCCCCGCTGGATCAGGCCAAAGGCCCATCTAGTCCAGCTTTCTGCATCTCACAGCGGCCCACCAGATGCCTCAGGGAATACACAAGACAACAAGATACCTGCATCTCGTTGCCACTCCCCTGCATCCAGCACTCTGAGGTAGCCTACCTCTAAAGGTTGCACTAACCATCATGGCCTGTAGTCTGTGATGGACTCTTCCTCCAGAAATCTGTCCAGTCCCCTTTTAAAGGCATCTTGGGCCAGATGCCATCACCACCTCCTGTGGCAAGGAGTTCCACAGATTCATTACCCACTGGGTAAAAAAAGTATGTCCTCTTATCTGTTCTCCCTTTCCCAACACTCAATTTCAGTGGATGCTCCCTGGTTCTAGTATTGTGAGAGAGGGAAAAGAACTTCCCTCTATCCACTTTATCCATCCCTTGCCTAATTTAGTATGTCTCAGTCAAGTCAAGTCCACCCCCCCGTGAGAAAATTTTAGCAGATGCAGCTCAACATGAAAGGGCTTAAAAAGTCAAAATTCCCTCTCTTATATGTGGTTAAAAATAGGCCCTGTGTCCTCCATTGTATCTGGTCACTCTGGGGGCTTTGTGGTCCCTCCAAAAAGCTGTCAGTTCTAGGACAGTTTATGCTGCCAAAGCCTTTCTTCAACCCTGGCATCCTGGATTCATATATGTGACTCACTTCATCCCGGTTTCATCTTGCAGGTGCAACAAGCTGCCATGTGGCTCTGGTCTTGCATGAAGTGCATTTGGAATCGTATATACGGATGTATGCACTGCATGTGGGAACATATGGGAACAGGTAAGAGGAGCGAGTGGATGGAGGAGATCGGCCATACATCTAGTGGCTGGCCCTGGTATGTCTTGGAGGTAAAGGTTTCCCCACGACTGAATGGTCTAGTCGTGACCGACGATAGGGGGCGGTGCTCATCTCTGTTTCAAAGCCTGTAGAGCCAGCGTTTTGTCCGAGGACAAGCTTCCGTGGTCATGTGGCCGGCATGACTCTACACTGTAGCGCACGGAACGCCGTTCCCTTCCCACCGAAGTGGTCCCTATTTATCTACTTGCATTTAGGTGCTTTTGAACTGCTAGGTTGGCAGGAGCTGGGACAAGCAACAGGAGCTCATTCCGTTGTGCAGTCTTGAACTCCCAACCTTGTGGTCGAAAGCCGATCAACAGTGGATTAGCTCACTGCGCCACCACGTCCCACATGTTTCAGAGAGAAACATATAAATAGAAATGAGAGTGAAAAAGAAATCCTACTGCAAAGGTTTGTTTATCAATCCTTGTATGAAAGCAGAGAGCACAGAATTAAATTACAAATCGTATATAAATACTAGTGATTGATTGATTGATTGATTGATTGATTGATTGATTGATTGATTGA
>JAJKFI010000170.1:389188-400138 GCA_029204185.1 Lerista edwardsae | reverse complement strand
ATGCCTTTAAGAGGGGATTGGACGGATTTCTGGAAGAAAAGTCCATCATGGGCTATAGGCAATAATGGATTGTCCAACCTCCTTACATTAGTAGTAGGCTACTTCAGATTACTGGGTGCAAGGGAGTGGCAACAGGATCCAAGCATCTTGTTGTCTCATGCCTCCCTGGGGCACCTGGTGGGCCGCTGTGAGATACAGGAAGCTGGACTAGATGGGCCTTTAGCCTGATCCAGCAGGGCTCTTCTTATGTTCTAATGAATAAACAGCAGGTGCAGCCAGTTTGTGCCAGCTGCAATTCTTGCTTCTATGCAGTTCTCAAAGGCACAGGAGCCTTTTCCTCCTTGGCATTTGGTCACCTCTGCTCCACATCTGAGCAGCCTGACCTTGTGTGCTTGTGCAATGTTTCTTCAAGATCTACTCTTGGGTAAGTGTGCGTAGGATTGCGGCTAAAGCCTGGGCCCCACAATAAGCTTATGGAGCACCAAGTGACACTGAGTTCACCTTACCCTGCATCAGCTAAAGAAGTGGTAACCCCTGGGAAAACAACACTTTTCCCCTTCCACATTGGGAAAATTTTTAATCATTTCTTTTCCTGTTTCTGTGCAAGATGTGCTCGCTTCATATTCTCTTTCATTGTCCACTCCTTTATTATTATTATTTTTATTAAGGATTATTCCACTCCTTTTTCCTTTATTCATCCACCATCAAATTCATTTTATTTGTATTTTTTCACACACTAAACTGATTATAAGAAATTGCAGGAAAATGTAAGCAAGCAAAACACCTGTCAGAGGACAATCCTATGCTTCAGTGGGGTTTACTCTCAGGAAAGCGCACATCGGATTGCAGCCTCACTGTCACCAACATTTGTGCAGCATTTTGATACAGCATTCATTTAATTCATTCAATTCAATGATAAAAAGGAGGAAACAAAAATATAATGGACTCCCTTTCTCTCTTCCACCTCTTTTTCCTTGTTGTTCTCTTGGAAGTTTCTTTGTTGTGTCTTGTTGCCCCCATTCCACCTACTCCATTGCATCACTCTTCAACCAGATCAGGGAGAAGAAGCTTGATTTTAACTCCTGCTCCCTCCGCCATTCCATTGCCATGGCAACAATAGAGTCCAAGCTAGAGGAATTTATGGTATGGCAACCAAGAGAGACAGTTGCTATGGCAACCAGTGGCGTGGAAGTAGAGCGGAGATGGCTGTGCTAGGCCTCATCTGGTGGGGAGGGGCTAGGCTTGACGAAGGGCTGGCAGCATTTGTATTAGCACAACAATTGGAAATTCAACAGGTGAAGCTCCTGCTGTGGCATTTTCGTTTCCAACTTGAGGAGCACCCGTTGGATTTCTGCCTGTTGCATAGTTGTGAAAGCTATAAAACAGGACAGAAAAGTGATGGCCAAATCACCTGAGGACTCCCAGGTTCCTTGAGGGGAGTTTCGTAGGCTGCACAAAAGAGCCAGGATCCCAGGGTGGTGTGTTTTGTGCACAAACAAGGTCATCGCTAGGTGATGTCTGCAGCTCCATCTCCTCAGTAGAGTGTGGGCAGATGTGTCTCTATGGAGACTGAAAACATATGAAGCCTTACAGGTCTGGCACAGTGTTTATCCCTGAGTGCACAGAGGAACAACTGCTTATTTACCATTGGCTCTTAGTCACCAAGTCCCACTATACCTTCTATGTGAAATCATGACATATTCTTCACCTGTTTACCACTATCCACCCTCCCACCCACCCCGTGGCAGATTTTAGATGTTACACACTTTGGGGCAGGAATAGGTCCTTTTAAGCTTTGAAAAGCATCATACAGAGAATTGGAAGCAATCGTTGTCTGGCACAGGGGTGTAACTAAAGAAGTGCAGGAGGGTGCAACTGCACCAGGCAACAAGCTTTAGGGGGGCAACAAGTTGAGCTTGACACTAGTGGCCAAAATGGTGAAAATCTTGGTAAGTACGAATAATAATCACATGCTATATCCAGTGGTTCCCAAACTGTGGGCTGCGAGCCAACTTTAGGTGGGTTGCGAAGCATCTAGAGCAGGCATATTGAAAATATGGAAAGATGGGATGCTGGAAAGGGGAAGGGCTGTGTGGTTGGTTTGCTTGTGTCAAGGTTGTAAAAACAACTTTTTTCTTTCGGATTCACTTTGCTATCGGAAAATGGTTGAGAAATAACCCAACTTCTTGCTGCATTCTCAGGAAAGCAGCAGACTCTGGTGTCACAGTGACAGCATTTCTGGCCATGACATCACTTCCGGTGGGTCCCAGACAGATTGTCATTCTAAAAAGTGGGTCCCAGTGCTAAAACATTTGAGAGCCACTGCTCCAGAAGGCACACCCACACACCCCACAATCTCCTTTATTGGTAATGTTTATTTTCATGTTATATCTTCATTCTATAAAAGGTTGTGGCCAAAAAAACCCAAAAAAATGAAAATACAACTTTGATGTCACTTCCTGTTGTGATGTCACTTCCAGGGCACCATTTTCCCCTCCGCACTGTGCTACACTATCATTAGCTACACCAGGGGTCTGGCATGTTAATATATTATCGGTAACTAAGTTTAAAAGGAGTCCTGGAGAGCCCCACCAGCATATGCACAGAGTCTTGGGAAGCCCCAGAGTAACAGCACAAACCAGGCAGATGGCGCCCACATTGTGGGCACAAACCACAGGTGGTGGCCACATGGTGTGCTCAAAGAGCCCCAGAAAGGGTCTCAGGAAGCTCTAAGGTTCCTAGGAGCATACTTTGAGAAATAGTAGTATAGCTAAGACTACGGGGTGGTACTGTGGATTAAACCACTGCTGCTGGGCTTTCTGACTGGAAGGTTGGCAGTACAAGACCACCACGCAACAGAGTGAGCTCCCATCACTTGTCCGAGCTCCTGCCAACCTAGCAGTTCAAAAGCACCTAAAAATGCGAGTAGATAAACAGGTACTACTTCGGTGGGAAGGTAACAGCGTTCTGTGAGCTATGGCTAATAGTCATGCTGGCCACATGACCACGGAAGCTTGACATTGGACAAACGCTGGTTCTTCGGCTTAGAAACAGAGATGAGCACTGCCTCCTACAGTCAGTTGCGACTAGAACATTCGGTTGTGGGGAAACCTTTACCTTTATAGCTAAGACATCCAGCACCCAGGGGCAGAAACAAAACACCACCACTCTGCAGCATCCCTGGGCCTCAGAAGGCCCATGAAAACAGGAAGTGGCTTTCAAAGGCATCCAGGATGCCTTCTCAGGCCCACGGAGCCTCAGCTTTTTCACCTCAGGTTTGCCAGTGGGATTGTGGGTTGGCAACCTCTCAAGGTGTTGTACCAGGAGCAATGTCCCCCCAACCGCTCCCCTCTATTGCATCGGAACTGAGATGCCACTGCTCTGGAGAGGAGCATCATTGCTCAAGCATGTTGATTGGGCCCATAGATAAGTCACTGCAGATGCTTGAGTGTGTGTGTGTGTGTGTGTGTGTGTGTGTGTGTGTGTGTGTGTGAACAGCTGTGCTCCCATTCAAAAGCTGATAAAAATTATGTTTGAGAAAGAAACCTTGAAACTTCTGAAGCACAACAACAACAACAAAATATACAACATGTGCACTATATTTAGCAGCAAGCCAACCTGAATGTTGCTCACAATTCAGAAAAGCACTAGTACCACGCTCTAAAAATTCAGTGGGAAAACTGGGGAAGAGGTAGCAGGAATCTGGAAAGGATTTATTGTTTTTTGACGTGTTGTGTGTGCAAAAAATGTACAAAGGGACAAATCCATCCCCCCTCCCTTCCTGACCCTTTGTGATGGACTTATCAGACTAGCAGCTCTCCCTCTTTCCATTTATCCAGTCCTATATCCATTATATCTTGCTACAGAAGCCTCTGTCTCTCCATCCATTTAAGATGTCCATCTGTCCATTCCCCTCCCCTGCTACCCCTTCCCCTCGCTGGCCAGCATTCAAGGTAGGAAGAAGCATTGCGCTTCCACCCATCTAACTCGCCATCCCTGTCTCTGCCATCCCCACCCGCGCATCCCCCTCCCATCTTTGGTTCATTCATAAAGATCCGCAGTCCCTCCCTCTCCCCCCCCCCGCCCCGCGCCAGCACTAGATCTTCTCACGCATTCGGCTACATGCCAGCAGCTGCAAAGGGGGGCGACCCCACGCTCGAGCGGAGGGAGGGGGGCGCCACTCACCCCCTCCCACCTGAGTCCTCCATCCTTTTGCCAGGAGATGCTGGGCAAAGCGATACGATGGTTGGGGATCTTCGCAGCCCTGATAGCTACGGGGGCCAACTGGGAACCAGGTGAGGGGGGCACGTGGGCTGGGGTGGGGATGCAGAGTTGGGGGGCTTCCTGGGAGGGAGGTGAGTGACGGGTGAAAGAGGGGAGAAAGAAAGCAGACAAATTGGGGGGGGGGGAAGGAGGAAGAAAAACCCCAAACGAAAGATATTGGAGAGAGAGATTCAGCTAACGATGCAATTAGAGCAGAGAAAACGCTTGGAAATAAAGAAAAAAACTGATCGTGTTGGAATGAAGGAATACATGGATGCGGAGACTGAATGGGAAAATGTAGCAGAGCAGCCGACAAGCAGCTCAGTCTCTTGACGTTCGCTCCTTCCCAGGGGTTCCTTTGGCTCCGTCTTGCTCATCCCTCACCCCCAAATCTTTAACATTAAGGGATCAGAGCTCAAGCCTCCCCAGAACCCATCCCTTTTGACACCTGAGCCCTATCTGTTCAATCCCAAATTAAATAGAGTGGAGGGTGGAGTAGAGCTCAGCTAGACGCGAGGGAATTTCTGTACATGCTCAGAGAAACTCTTGCCTAGCCGATGCGCTATGTTCTCGAAGAGTCCGTCCTAGCTTGAAAGCATGTCCTGGAGTGGAGGGTGGAGTAGAGCTCAGCTGGATGCGAGGGAATTTCTGTACATGCTCAGAGACACTCTTGCCTAGCCGATGCGTTATGTTCTTGAAGAGTCCTTCCTAGCTTGAAAGCATGTCCTGGAGTGTGTGTGTGGGGGGGGGGGGGGGTTAGTCCCAGAATCTGGACTGAAACTAATTCTTGCCCGTTGTCCTTCCAAAGTTCTGCCTTCTTATCTCTTCATACTCTGGCTTCAACCATTAGACCTCCTGCCCTTCTCAGAAAACGTAAGGAACTTTGCTTTCAAGCTGTCTTGTAGGACCCACTAGAAGATATAGCAGTTGTCGGAGGAGAAAGGAGCTCTGGGCACTAAGCATTGCTCAAATTACAAGGAAGGAAATGGGTCCAGCCCCCTTCTTTTTATAAAATGCCCCTAGATTCTGGTTTTAAAAGGCTATGCAGAGGGCATGATTTGGCTAAAATTGTTCCCACCTTAGTTCAAACACTGGCTGCCAGACCTCTGCCTAACCCTCTATATCACATTACCCATGCCCAGAGAACCCAAGACTTCTAACCTCACTTCCTAAATCTTCCTCTCTACAAGCTGCGGCTGTCCTTTCCTTTTCCTGGAAAGATTCCTGGGCTTTTACCTGCTTTGTGGCAGGCAGCAATTCAACAGGTGCAGTTGTTATTCTGGAGATATCGGGATGGAAAATATTTTCCCTTTTCACATTTTGCCTCTTGGAGGCAGAAGGTCTAGTTTGGGCAGAAGGTCTAGTCGAGAGGGTTAAAGCCGCAGTAATGCCCGAAGATAAGATCCGAAGGTCGCCAGTTTGAGAACACCGGAAGCGTCCATGACGGCAGACCTTGAGAATGCGGCTGATAAGATCTGAGCTGTCTCAGCTGCCTGTGAGAGAGGAGTTGTGCTGGGCCAGCTGCTTTTTGGTGAGAGCAAAGAAGCAGATTATCAGCCGGCGAAAGGCAATCGTGCAGCTAGAAAGGAGGACTGGACAATGAAAGTGTCATCTGCATGTAGTTGTTCTTGTAAGATTAGAACTTTGTGATTTGTAAAAACCCTTGCGGTTTAGAAAATGCCTGCCTATGTAAACTGCCTTGAATTAAAGTCAAAAGGAGCAATCTGATGACCAAGAAAGGCGGCATATAAATACCTATTATTATTATTATTATTATTATTATTATTATTATTATTATTATTATTATTATTATTATTATTATTATTATTTACAACATGGGAATTGTGGGGGGTGGGAAGGGAAGGGAGGAAGGAAGGCAGTTGCCTGGCTTCCACCAGCATCTATCCCCTGTTCAAACACTGACATCTCAGTGTTTAGCACTTTGAAAAGCAAGCGGAGAAAATAAACTATTTTATTTGCAGCAAGAGACAAATCTATTTGCGGCTAGACTATCTAGCTCATAAGGAACTCTTGGAGACTGCAGTGGAATAAGATTGGCAGATTGTAAATTAAATCTGAACACCTTTGTGGACTTGGGCGGGTTTGGAAAACGTTAAGAACAGAACAAACGGTGGTAGAGTACAATTAAATGGCTACTTCTCTCATGAAAGGCACCGGGGCTTACTATGGAAAGGAGAGGTCAGTTCTAGAGACAGGCAACTGCCGACAACTTTTTCTAGCTCTGTTCCTATGACTTTTAACAGTAGTCTGATGTGCAAACATGGAACAGGGGATGTCCCTATCACAGTTTTGCCTTGCCAGTGAAAGTCCCACTTCAATTTCTGCAAGAGAAGCTGCCCAGGAGTGGAAACAGGTGGCATCCTTAGTTTTGCAAGATCTGAGCAACAAGATAGACTCTCCTCTGAAATTCCTTGAAAGAGATCTGTTTCTTTGTGTAGGCTTTCCAGAAAAAGAAAGAAAAAAAAAGATTACTTGGGCTGCAGTCCTATGCACACTTTCCTGGGATTATGCCTCATCACTGAACACAGTGGGATTTCCTCCTGAGTAGACATGCCAAGGATTGAAAAGAGCTGGGTTTGCAAGAGCCATGCGGCTTGATCAAGTTCCTCAAAGCATGCAAGAGCTCCTTGGCAACTGGAATAAAGTTAAATAACATTCAGATTTGCATGAGGGCAGCTGCAAAGGCAATGTGCACCCCTTCTAGTTATTATCAGAAATCCTCAAATTATGCGTTTAAAGACATGCTCAGCTGGATAGAGCAGGATTCTAACAGGATTCCAAAGTTCCAGAACATAAGAAGAGCCCCACTGGATCAGGCCAAAGAACCATCTAGCCCAGCTTCCTGTATTTCACAGTGGCCCACCAAATGCTTCAGGGAGCACGTAAGACAACTAGATACCCTTATCCTGTTGCCACTCCCTTATACCTGGCATTCTGAGGTAGACTGCTTCTAAAATAAGGAGGTTGCACCACCCATCATGGCCTGTAGCCTGCAGTTCACTTTTCCTCCAGAAATCTGCCCAATCCCCCTTTAAAGGCACCTAGGCCAGGTGCCATCACCACCTCCTGTGGCAAGGAGTTCCACAGATTAATTACACGCTGGGTATAAAAGTTTTTTTTCTGTAATCTATTCTGTAAACTCTCCCAACACTCGTGGCGCAATCCTAACCTGGAGTTAGGCTGGCACAGGTAGGCCAGCAAAGTGTGGCCGGCACGAGGGACACCGTAAAGTATGTTTGGACCACTCTCGGAGCCAGAGAGGCCAGCTCACAGACGTGCGCCATCCTCCCTGACTCCGAGAGTGGTCCAAATGTGATTTATGGTGGTCCTAGTGCCAGCCAAACTTTGCTGGCCCAACTGTGCCGACTACATGTTAGAATTGCGCCCTCAGTTTTAGTGGATGTCCCCTGGTTCTGGTGTTTGTGTGAGAATGGAAAGAACCTCCCTCTATCCAACTCTGTCCATCCCATGCATAATTTTGTTTGCCTCAGTCATGTGTGTCCCCCCCCCCAAGCACCTTTTTTCTAGACTGAAGAGCCCCA
The DNA here is from genome assembly GCA_029204185.1 of Lerista edwardsae. NCBI lineage: Eukaryota > Metazoa > Chordata > Lepidosauria > Squamata > Scincidae > Lerista > Lerista edwardsae. Next base: position 392,312 of record JAJKFI010000170.1, on the reverse strand, counting down.
AACGCTGTAGCCTTTCCTCATAAGGGAGGTGCCCCAGCCCAGTAATCATTTTTGTCGCTCTCTTCTGCACCTTTTCCAATTCTACTACGTCCTTTTGTGTTCGGGTTCTCATGAGGTGGGGAAGGGGTAGGCAGAGGCAGATCTAAGGGAGGGCAAAGCTCTAAGTCTTGCAAGAAGCCTTACCTTGCAGTGGAAAACACTCCTCCCCTGCACCGTTTTAGCCAATCCCCACAGGGAAAAGCAACATCTTGGCGTTGCTTACTGGCTACAGCAGCAAGGGAGAGGAGGGATTTACATGACAGGGTAAGGCTCCTTGCAACACTTAGAGCTTTGCCCTCCCTGTAGATCCGCCTCTGGGGGTGGGCGACAGCCAGAGGGCTTGAGCTTGCTTTGGCTTCTTTGCCAAAGACAGAGTGAGTCAAAAGTTCCCGCGCTGACCTTCCCTTGTCCCTCTCCTCCTCTGACGCTTGCTTTGGCAGACCCCCTCTGCCCTGCCAAGTACAAGCTCGACTGCCTCCTCCGCCGACGCCTGGGCTGTGGGCCTGAGGGGGCCCCCACCTGCGGTCCTTGTTTCCCCAATTATGAGGAGGACTCGGGCGGCGACTGCGTACCGAAGAAAGTGCAGAAGCACGGTAAGCCTCGTGCGCTTGGGAACGGGGAGGAGGGAGGGATGGAGCCCACTAACTGAATCTGAGCGTACTTTCCAGCAGGGCCGGCTTTAAGCCAATGTGACCAATGCCGTCACTTCAGGGGGGGCCCGCACTAGCAGGGTGAGCCTATTGCCTGTGGCTGCAGCTGGGATCTCGATGGGCTGTAAGCAGTGGTGTCATCTAAATGATTTAAGAACAGGTACTCACTTTTGATTGGCACGTGTTGGGACCCGCCCACCGGAAGTGACGTCATAAGCCAGAAGTGATGTCGTGGCAGGAAGTGACATGAAAAAAGCCCTTTTTGAGGCCTCAGATGATTTTAAACTGACCCAACAGTTGCAACAGTATTCCACAGCACCCCCAGAACATGTTAAGGAGGCCTGGCATCATGTTAAAACCCCAGAGCAACTCATTTTTCAGTGGCAAGGAAAGGAAAGGCTCCGCTCGCTGCCTGCCTGCCTGCCTGACTCTGAGAACATGCAGGCAACTCAAACATGCAGGAAATTCAAACGTTGCAGAGGGTGGAGTCGACAAGTGGGCGGGCGAATGGGCAGGGCCAGCTGTAATCCTAGAAACAGGTACCCGCGTACCCCCGCGTACCCCCTGCATGACATCACTGGCTGTAAGTCAGTGGGGCGAGCAGAGGTGCCCACGTGGCGGGCAGGCAGGCGGCAACACATCACGGACGGGCAGCCAATCAGGCAGTAAGTCCCGCCTAGCATTCCGGCAGCTCGTTGCTGGATGACAACGCTGGTTTAGATGGGTGACTCTCTGGGAGCCCCAGGTACACTGCGGTGAGCTCAATGATGGACTAGAAATATCAGAGCGTACCCATATGTGCTTCTCTCCATTAGGTTTCAAATTCTGTCTGCACCCAGAATAGATACTAATACAGGTAGTTCCTTATCCAGGCACCCAAAATTCAGATATTTTTATCCAAGGCTTTTTTTTTTAAACATTCTGTAGTGTGAACGCTAAAAGGCCTTGTGCTCATTCCCATGTATAGGCTGTAAGTTCTATTCTCTGCTCTGTGGTGTATGCCGTTGTCAAAGAGGCCAGCAGACACCCAAACGGGTAACAATGAAAAGAGCAAGAGGAAGCATTTCCCATTATATTTGGCAATTGTTCCAAAATCCAGACAAATCCAAAATCCAGACATCTTCCCATCCCTAGTTAATGGATACTCAACCAGTAATGAGAAAATAGGTAGAGTTGCGAGAGAAGGAAGGTACATATTGTGGATTGCATATAAAGGACAGCTTTCCCCCCCCCTCTGGATTCTTGTTTTCTTTTAGAAGGCAAAACAAAGACCCAGAAGAAGAGGCCTCAAAACTTGCCGGGACTCATCCGTTCCCTTCTCGCCAAGCATGAGAAGAACCTGCGACCCCCAAGCATGGGGACCCCACTGCCAGGTAGGCAAACCCACTGATCCTCACCACCGTAAGGGGTGCCCCCTCTCATGATGTGTGTGTTTTTGCAACTGATGCTTTTTCTGTATCTTTTGAAGCCTTATACACTCAGTGGCGTCTCTACAGGGAGGGTAGAGCTCTCAGTGTAGCAAGGAGCCTTACCCTGTCATGTAAATCCCTCCTCTCCCTTGCTGCTGTAGCCTGTAAGCAATGCCAAGATGTTGCTTTTCCCTGTGAGGATTGGCTAAAACGGTGCAGGAGAGGAGTGTTTTCCACTGCAAAGTAAGGCTTCTTGCAAAACTTACAGATTTGCCCCCCCTTAGATCCGCCTAAGAGGAGAGGAGTGATTTCCACTGCAAGGTGAGGCTTCTTGTAAAACTTAGAGCTTTGCCCTCCCTTAGAGCTGCCTCTGGTGGGGCCCCCCAAAGTGCGGGGCCCAATGTAACAATGTTGGTCACATTGGCTTAAGGCCAGCCCTGATCTGTCCAAGCTCCTTGGATTTGATCCATGAGGGAGAGCATAGCCCCAATCCAGTGATGTCATCCGGGTGTGCCAGGAAGCAGAACGCCCGGATGATTGACAGCCCTCCGCCCCTATGGCGGAGGGTTGCCACGCCTCCCCAAGCCTCACTGCGCCCGAATCGCTCCATTTTAGAGCGATTCAGGACGCAAGGGAGGGCGGGCAGGCCCAGCAGCAGCTCGCCTGTCCTCTGGAGAGGCGGCGCGGCCCAGGCCCTCCGCAGAACTAGCGGAACGGCGTACCGGGCCGTTCCGCCTGGATGACGCCTCTGCCCCAATCCCAACAGGCCCTCCACCTTCTCCCATTCTGACTTCCTTGCTGATAAGAACACAAGAAGAGCCCTGCTGGATCAGGCCAAAGGCCCCTCTAGTCCAGCTTCCTGTATCTCACAGTGGCCCACCAGATGGCTAAGGGAGTTCAGTAGGCTTGCATCCTGTTGCCACTCCCTTGCACCCGGTACTCTGAAGTAGCCTACTACTAATGTAACCCTATAGCCCACGATGGACTTTTCTTCCAGAAATCCGTCCAATCCCCTCTTAAAGGCAT
>JAJKFI010000170.1:354424-388788 GCA_029204185.1 Lerista edwardsae | reverse complement strand
GATGGACTTTTCTTCCAGAAATCCGTCCAATCCCCTCTTAAAGGCATCTAGACCAGATGCCATCACCACCTCCTGCGGCAAAGAGTTCCACAGATTAACTACCCGCTGTGTAAAAAAGTATTTCCTTTTATCTGTTTTAACTCTGCCAACCCTCAGCACCTCTGCCTTCCCTGGATTACACACCCAGTCCTCCACAGCTGCCAGACACCAGTTCAGAGTTTCCATAGCCTCCCTGGTACCAGATGGAAATGGGAGAGAATGGAAGGGCTGAGCATCATCAGCAGGTTACAGGCTGCTATACAGAAATACTGAACAAAAACAGACAATGCCCATGTTTCCAACCATGTTATCCACCACACAAACCCCATTGCTGGATTCCTGGCATTAGGGGACTGATGGAAACTCCAGACAGCTCCCGTAAGCGAGCCAAGTCACACACTGCACAGCAAAGGGCTACTGAAGCATTGCCCGTAAGTGCTCGATCACAGCGAAATGTTAAGTGCTGGTAGGAGGTGCTGCAGGGAGGCCGGAAATGGGATTCAACACAAGGTCTGTTTGCTTTACAGACAGTGTCGGGGGGGGTTGAGGCACCGAGCTCCCCCACCCTCTTCCCAACCTCTTTCCCCACCAACACCTCCAACACTGAGCGCAGCACCCCAGCTTCCTCTGAGTCATACGAAGATGCCCCAGTCTCCGCCACCACACCCCCGAGGCGAGTGAAAGTGGACTTCAAGCAACGTTCCCGCCCGCCGGCTCCTAGCCTGAACAAAGCTGTGTCCCTCAGTGAGTAAGAATGCTTCCTGGGGGTGTGTGGAACGGGGGCAGTGGTGATCTGGCCATGTGGGCACATGCAAAGCGGGATGGGCTTTGCGCCCACCTAAAAAACTGGTGATCTGTCGTGACCCACTCATGCCTGGCACTCAAAACAATTATTTTTTGGTCCTTGGCAGCTCTGGTGGTGATGTGCACAGTGACTGGGCTCTCTGGACTGGTGGTTGCCGCCATCTGCTGGTACAGGTACGAACTGCACCATTGCTGTCGTTCATGAATGAGTCATCTACGCTGGTGCCAGGCGTCATGCTTGTTTCACACAGCAGGAGAGCAGAATTAATGACTCCTTCTGAAGGCTGGAAGTGATGTCATTAAGCAGGCGCTGATGTCATTAAGCAGGCGATGACCAGAAATAGACACATTTTTTTTTCTCACTTAGGAACTCATTAGCTGCAAATGATCGGAGGGGCGAGCCGGCGTTTCGCACTGTGTTGCATGGAGACATGGTTGCATGGAGGAGTGACCCGTGTAGGGGGGGCAGCTTCTGCGGGGGCGGCAGCACTCACACACCCCCAGATCGCACCTGCTCAGAGGCCTGGGAGCACACTTGCTGCAAAGTGTGGCTTAACTCCAGGTTAAAAAGTTTGGCGATCAGGAACGTGAAAACCGCTGCATTGCCTTTCATAAGAGCTGGTTGTGCTGTTTTTATTTTTATTTTATTTTTTGAAGAATTTATACCCGCCTTTCCCCTGCCAAAGCAAATGCCCAAGGCGGCTTCCATGCGCAGGCTAGTCTAAACCACCATTTTTCAATGGGGTTCTTACAAATATACAGTATTCTGCAATTCACCGAATCCTCAGTCCCAGATGTAGCCTTCACAGTGTGGTTCACTCCTCTGGCCGTGTCACATGGAGCTTCAGCAGGTGATCGTAAGTCCAGCCTGGACAGGTCCTCAAGGTTGGACGCCGTTCTTTTGCCGGCTGGCCTTCTCACAACATTCCCATACTGTTGCAGACATCTAGCAGTTCTGTGTATCTGGGGGGAAAAACACCCTGTGATTCACTTCCAGGTTACAGAGAGAAGTCCACTTGGCTCAGAAGATGGCCTACACAAACACTCGGGGGAACCAGTATCGATACCATCAGCCCAGTGCAGTAAGTGATTTTACCACTGGTGATTGCTTAGGTGTGTAGGAAGTGTTGGAAATCTCCTGACCAGCCTCTTCTCTCTTATCCTTCCTTCTTAGTACATGGACTCTAGACTAGCTCAATCATGTCAAGTTCACCACTATCAGCATCAGAAGAAACTTCTGACCAATGAGGAGTAAGTGTTCTTTGTTTCTGATTTATCTATGATAGGGTAGGCCTGGGGTGTAGAAACCATTGGGAAGGCCATTGGTCAGGAGCAAAGCAAAGCGCACGTTCAGTCTCTGGCAACTCAACTTCAAAGATCTCTGATAGCAAGCTGTGATGGGCCCCTGACACAGACCCGAGGGGTCTGATTATTTTGGACCAGATTGACCTTCCACCTGGGTTGGCGGACTCTCCACACAAAAATCACATGTTGACCAGTGGTGTCATCTGTTAATGAACAGAGGGAACACTGGGCGGGACTTACGTTCTGATTGGCAGCCCGTCCGTTGCGTTCCGCCGCCTGCCCGCCGGCCACGCGGAGTGCCTCCGGTTGGCGTGCCCCACCGCTGCTTGCCAGGCACCCAGCGCGCCCCCCCGTCCCCCGCGATGAGCAGGCGCCCCCTCCGAGGCCGGGGCAGTGCGGGCAGGTGGCGGAACGCAACAGACGGGCAGCCAATCAGAGCGTACGTCCCGCCCAGCGTTCCCTCTGTTCATTAACAGATGACACCACTGATGTTGACACTATGGATTGTACCACTTCAGACCCTAAATGAAATGTCAAGATTGCTGGTTGTCTCCCGGAACAATAACAACTCCCTCCACTTAGAAAACTAGAGATCATTCTGACTACGGGCCTGTAATTCACAGGCTCATATGCCCTATAACCAGCCCCCAGGGCCCATATGAGTTGTGAATATGCAACAGAGTGTGTCCTTAAGTACTTGCAATTCAAGGCAGCAAGGCACACATCCTCTGCCACCAGCCCAGGACCACACCTAACAGCCGCCAAAGGGGAATGTACAGACTCTTAACTTTTAAGAACTCCACAGAGAACATCTGCCCTGACTACAGGGACCTATTCCAAAGCTATGAAGCTTAACTTAAAATGATAGACTGTCCAAGCAGCAAGACTGAATTTAGACTAGTTCCAAGTACTCATAAACAAAGCCTATAGCTTAACTATATTTTATTAAGAAAATAAGCAGTTACTTATCTAGGAAAGGCTTAAAAGAACCAACAGAGCCTTAGGGCGCAATCCTAAACTAAGTTAGGCCGGCAAAAGCTAAGCTAGCAAAGTTTGGCCAGAACAAGGGACGCCGTAAAGTATGTTTGGACCACTCTCAGAGAGGCCAGCACACAGACATGCTCCATCCTCCCTGACGCTGAAAGTGGTACAAACATGCTTTATGGTGGCCCTTATGCTGGCCAAACTTTGCTGGTTTAGTTTATGCCGGTCTAACTCCAGTTTGGGGACATGGTGGCGCAGCGGGTTAAACCACTGCTGCTGGGCTTTCCGATCAGAAGGTTGGGAGTTCTGAGGACAGGCCCGGACCGCGCCACCTCTCCTGAGGACGGGCGAGCTGCTCCTGGGTCCGCCCGCCCTCCCGTGCATCCGAATCGCTCTGAAATTGAGCGATTCGAGGTGCAGGGAGGCGCAGGGAGGCGCAGGGAGGCGTGGCTGGCCTCCGCCATAGGGGTGGAGGGCTGCCAATCATCCGGGCGTTCCAGTTCCTGGCGCGCCCGGATGACGTCTCTGGATGCAGTGTCCCTCACGCCAGCTATAACCCCTCCCCTGTCTGCAGAAAACAAGGCAAAGAGGAAATACCACTGGAAGTGAGCTGATTACCACCAGCTGGTACTTAAGCAGCTTCAGCTCTTTCTGACAAAATGGAGGCATTTTGACCAAATGGAGTCAGACCATGGCCTAGCCTTCTTTTGCTCTTTACAGGGCCCAGTCCTATCCAGCACCGATGCAGCTGCAATTCAGCCCTGAGGTAAAAGAACAAATGTTCCCTTACCTTGAGGAGGCCCCTGTGACTGCTCTCCCACCATTGGATGCAGCACACACCCCGTTGGCACGGTTGTATCAGCCCTGGAAAATTGGGTAGGATTGGGCCCTAGACCCCGCCAGAAAATTGCTCGCGAGTAAAGAGGCTAACTGGTATTGGGACAGGTCTGTGATGGAGAGGATGTGATCTGAGAGATCCAGAGATATGAGAGGATGTGATATGAGAGAGAGATCCTAGGCATGTCTACTTAGAAATAAGTCCCATTATTGTCAATGAGGCTTACTCCTGGGAAAGTGGGGAAAGGATTGTAGCCGCACTTATTCATATGTAGTGGGGCTGTCCAAAACTGAAAAGCAAGAGATGTTAAAAATTGTAAACAGGGATGCTTCTGACACTCCAGTTATTAGAGGCGTTTCATGACATGCACTCACCTTTGAAATTGTGGGAGCAATCCTATACTGTGCCGGCCTAGTAAGGCCGAGATAGCAGGGCAATATCCTAAGGCCCATTAGGAGGCAGCAGCAGCAAAGTGCAGGCCAAGGGGAGGTTTTTCCCTTACACCCGCATAAGCCCCAGTCACCCCTATGGGCCTGCTCGGATCTGCGCCTGCTGTTTTGCAGGTGCAGAGGAACGTGGACAGGAGTGGCCCAAATCGGGGCCACCACGGCCGGGGACAGGGTTTACGATTTGGCACCACGGCTGACATACGTCACAACCGTGGTCTCTGCCCACTGCGCTGCCTAGTAACGCCCCCGGAACGCCTCTGGAACGCCCTTGCGGAGGCCCTGTGCCAACCGAGCAGTGCCGACGCTCGCCTGGTGCACAGCTGGTGCTGCTGCGGCACCCGAACATTGGCGCTGCCACAAGCACCAGCCAAGCGCCTTTACTTAGCGCTGATGTGGATGTGCCTTATGGCACGTTCACGACAGCGTCCAGCCAGTGCAAGAGCACAGCGCTGGCGCTAAGGGGGGTATAGGATTGCACTCTCTCTCTCTCTCTCTCTCTCTCTCTCTCTCTCTGTGTGTGTGTGTGTGTGTGTGTGTGTGTGTGTTATTTTATACATTACATTTTTACCCTGCATTTCCTCCACCACCACGGGTGCCCCCAGCTTACATAAAAACCAAACAATATAAGCATACACAATGTATTAAGCACAGCAAGAATTTGTGTTGCACAATTATGTGATGATGTGACTTCCATATTGATGTTGTTGTTGTTGTTCAGTCGCTAAGTCGTGTCCGACTCTTCGCGACCCCATGGACCACAGCACGCCAGGCCTCCCTGTCCTCCACTAGCTTCCTGAGTTCGCCCAATTTCATATTCATTGCTTCGGTGACACTATCTAACCATCTCATCCTCTGTCGCCCCCTTCTCCTTTTGCCTTCAATCTTTCCCAGCATGAGACTCTTCATGAGAGAAGAGTCCTCTCTTCTCATCAGGTGGCCAAAGTATTGGAGCTTCAGCTTCAGCATTTGTCCTTCCAGGGAGCAATCAGGCTTGACTTCCTGGAGAATTGACCGATTGGATCTCTTTGCAGTCCAGGGGACTCTCAAGAGTCTTCTCCAACACCATAATTCAAAAGCATCGATTCTTCGACGCTCTGCCTTTCTTATGGTCCAGCTCTCACAGCCATACATGGCTACTGGGAAAACCATCGCTTTGACCATGCGGACCTTTGTTGGCAGGGTGATGTCTCGGCTTTTGATTAAGCTATCTAGGTTCACCATAGCTTTCTTCCCAAGAAGTAAACGTCTTTTAATTTCATGGCTGCAGTCACCATCTGCAGTGATCTTGGAGCCCAGGAAAATAAAGTCTGTCACTGCTTCCATTTCTTCCCCTTCTATTTGCCAGGAAGTGATGGGAGTGGTTGCCATGATCTTAGTCTTTTTAATGTTGAGCTTCAAACCAATTTTGGCACTTTCCTCTTTCACCCTCATCAGAAGGTTCTTTAGGTCTTCCTCACTTTCTGCCAGTAGAGTGGTATCGTCTGCATATCTGAGGTTGTTGATGTTTCTCCCAGCAATCTTGATTCCAGCTTGTGAGTCATCCAGCCCTGCCTTCCTCATGATGTACTCTGCATATAAGTTAAATAAGCAGGGTGACAATATACAGCCTTGTCGTACTCCTTCCCCAATTTTAAACCAGTCGGTTGTTCCATGTCCAGTTCTAACTGTTGCTTCCTGACCCGCATAAAGGTTTCTCAGAAGGCAGATCAGGTGGTCTGGAACTCCCATCTCTTCAAGAACTTGCCACAGTTTGTTGTGATCCACACAGTCAAAGGCTTTAGCATAATCAATGAAGCAGAGGTAGATGTTTTTCTGGAACTCTCTTGCTTTCTCCATGATCCAGCGAAGGTTGGCAATTTGATCTCTAGTTCCTCTGCCTCTTCAGAAACCAGCTTGTACATCTGGTAGTTCTCGATTCACATACTGCTGAAGCCGAGCTTGTAGGATTTTGAGCATCACCTTGCTAGCATGTGAAATGAGTGCAATGGTGCGGTAATTTGAGCAATCTTTGGCATTGCCCTTCTTTGGGATTGGAATGTAAACTGATCTTTTCCAGTCTTGTGGCCACTGTTGGGTTTTCCAAATTTGCTGGCATATGGAGAGCAGCACTTGGACAGCATCATCTTTTAAGATTTTGAGTAATTCCGCTGGAATGCTGTCACCTCCACTAGCTTTGTTGTTAGTGAGGCTTTCTAAAGCCCACTAACTTCCATATATTCCATATATTCCATATTTTATAGTATATATAATGGCCATAATAGAGACGCCCCCACAGTGGTTGAGAGTGCAATCCTAACCTGGAGTTAGACTGGCACAGTTAGGCCAGCAAAATTTGGCCAGCACCAGGGACACCGAAAAGAGTGTTTGGACCACTCTCAGAGTCAGGGGGGATGGTGCATGTCTGTGTGCAGCTTTCCTGACTCTGAGAGTGGTCCAAACACACCTTACTGTGTCCCTGCACTGGCCAAACTTTGCTGGCCTAACTGTGCTGGTCTAACTTCAAGCTAGGATTGAGCTCTGAGTTGCCTTGGACCAGTGGTGGGATTCAAATAAATTAACAACCGGTTCTATTTCGTCCTTTCTTTGTACTGCTTCTTACTACAGCACTACTTTTTGTATATAGATAAATTAGCAACCGGTTCTGCAGAATAGGTGAGAACTGGCTGAATTCCACCACTGCCCGGACCCTGTCCACACCCATTGAGGGAGGGCCCTGGAACATTCCATTTGTGAACATTCCATTTGCGGCAACACCAGCTGTGAACATTCCATTTATCAAAAGGATGAAATATCACAATAATGAAAACTAACATCTTCCGTTTAAAACAGGGGAAACCATCATCTTCTATTGAATAAATGCTTAAGGAATTTGTCTTTATTCCTGGATTTTTGTTTTATTTTTTCAGAATGCATATGCTCATTTGTACGATTTTTGACTGCGCTTTTGAAATTTAGGAAGTTTATTTGTGAGATTTTCATTTGCATTATTTTATAATTATTTTTCTTTCATCTGCTGACTGATCGATGGCCTCTTTTGGGCAATTAAAATGCTTTAAGTTAATCTAACCAATTGGTCAGACTAACTGTGGAACCTTAATAAATGAAAATACCTTATACCTAGAGACGGAAGGAGAATGTATGTTTTTGGGAGATGGGGATAGCTTGCCTAGTGGGCTAGAGCGAATGCAGGACAAAGCGGGCTTTCTGGAAATTGATTGGATTCCTGAGCTCCCTTCCCTCATAGTGGTTTTTTTTTTCCTGTAGTAGAGAATCCCCAAAACCCATTGAGCAACTCTCCACAGAATCAGAGACTGAAAATGGGGACTACACAGTATACGAGTGTCCTGGACTTGCACCGGTATGTACCCTCTTCAAGGCAATGCTGATTGCAAGCAAGATTGGTGTCACAATTGGGGTTTTAGCCATGAGCTGTGAAGATCTTCAGGTTATTTCAGGTCCTTTCCCTAAATTTTCAATTAGAAACCAAAGACTTGTGCTATTTTACCCCTGGTAAATTCTGCAGGCAATTCTGCAGGCAGTATTCTACCCAATGGCTCTGTAAGAAGCAAATTCTCTCCCAGAATTCTAGCCCAGGGGTCTCCAAACCCCGGCTACATCCGGCCCTCCGAAGGATTTTATCTGGCCCGTGGCACATGGTAGGAAAGTTTGACTGGAAGTAGACTTTGCTGTGCGTGCGTGCGAGAGAGAGAGAGAGAGAGAGAGAGAGAGAGAGAGAGAGAGAGAGAGAATAAAGTCTGCCTGATTCCCAAATTATAACACACCCTTTGGAAAGTTCCAGGATATACAGTATTCAATACCCTGATCATCTGATGGCTGGCCAATCAGTCCCATCTAACCAACACAACTGCATGTTTTCTCTTTACAATTAATTTATTTCTCAGATTTCTCTGAACTTTCCTTATTACTCCATTGTTCCCCAACTATTTATCCCTCCAACACATTGATTCTCTTCCCAATCCCTTCAGATAATTTCCCCTTTAATTTTTTTTAAAAAATATTGATTTTCTACCATATTCCTCCTTTCAAACATGCATTCTCCCAACATTAATTTTCCTTTTCAAAATCCATCCCCCCCCCTCTTCCTGTGCAAATCAGTTTTTCCCTCTGCTCCCCCTGATCCTTTTTCAAAAACCCATTCCCCCCTGCTTTTGTCTCTAATGCAGTGGTTGTCAAACTTTTTTGCACTGGGACCCACTTTGCAAAATGATAATCTGTTCGGGACCCTCCACAAATGACTTCATGTCCCGAAGTGCCGTCATTGTGATGCCAGAGCCTGCTGCTTTCCTGAGAATGCAGCAATAAGTTGGGTTCTGAAGGTTCTGAATACCTTTATTGGCATCTTTCCATGGTAAAAAAACACATTACACACAATACACCCCAACTGGGTGAACAGACTCATAAAAAAAAACTCATCTGGTTCGCTGTAAATTGACCTTAATTGTTAAGGATAAAAAAGACGCTATACATTTAATAAAATTAGCATCCAGCACATCAAATAACTGATTCACACTCCAGGTAACACCATATTGAGAAGTCTTGCCTATCAATGGGATTAAATATCGATCTCTACATCCTGCATGTAATGGGCAATAGAATAATAAGTGATCCAGAGTTTCAACAACACCTTGCTTGCATGGACATAATCTTTCTAGAAATTTGGTCCCTTTAAAACGACCCCATAGAACTTCTGAGGGTACAACATTGCACCTAGCCAGAGACATTGCTCTACGAGCACCATAAGTTGGGTTATTCATCAGCCATTTTCCAATAGCAAAGTGACTCAGAAAGGGAAAAAAGCCTCTTTACAACCTTGACACAAGCAAAACAACCACACAGCCCTATTTTCAATATGGCTGTCCTAGGTGCTTCGTGACCCACCTGAAATTGGCTCACGACCCACTAGTGGGTCCCAACCCACAGTTTGGGAGCCACCGCTCTAATGAATTTCTTATTTCTTCAGCTGCAAGATATGCTCTTCTGTTCCTCTCCAGTATGCCTTGACTCACTTTTTCCTTTCTCTTTCCACAGAGCGGAGAAATGGAAGTCCACAATCCTCTCTTTGACACCTCCACCCTACGCCGATGCCCTCCCTAAGTGCCCACCCCCCTCTTTTTCACAGTCCCCACATCTGCACCTTCTAAATTAATGTGGGGAAGATTCAGACTCAAAAAAGCCTCCATGTCCTTACAGGAAAATGTTGTTTGCATATCTGCTACTTCGAGGGAAGATGGCACTGTCATCAGCTAGTCCTTCATCGCTCTCCTTTCGCCCCGGTCTTGATTCAACAGCAATGGTGTAATAGAGGGGAAATGGCTATTAGGACATCCTTTCTGTAGATCTGCTTCAGACACCCCACCCCCAAAACTGGATTGTATTTCTGGTGTTGTTGTTGTTCTTGTTGTTGTACAAACCCTTTTCAAAGCTATCCTGACCCCACTAATTTAGGGCACAATCCCAACCTGGAGTTAGGCTGGCATAGTTAGGCCAGCAAAGTTTGGCTGGCACAAGGGCCACCATAAAGCGCGTTTGGACCACCCTTGACGTCAGGGAGGATGGCACACGTCTGTGTGCTGGTCTCTCTGTGAGTGGTCCAAACATACTTTATGGCGTCCCTCGTGCCGGCCAAACCTTGCTGGCCTACCTGTGCCAGCATAACTCCAAGTTAGGATTGCGCCCATGAAACGCTCAACTTCCAACCCTGCAAGGAAGATGGATGTGAGAATACGCAGGTCTCCTCATGCACAGCTGAATGCTCCATATACCTCTGTCAGCACTGCACTGCTCCACTTATCCCCGTTGAACTGGCTGGGTGCATCTTTAACACAGTTGCATCCAGTGGTGTCATCTACTCTCTCGCAAGCCGGAACGCTGGGCGGGACTTGAGTGATTGACAGGCCGTCATTTGACTTCCGGTTTCTTCGCGCGCCCCGCGCGGCTTTCCCTCGCCTCGGAGGGAGCGCCTGCTCGCCAGGGGGGATGGGTGGGGGGCGCGCCGGGTGCCTGGGCGAGCAGGCGCCCCCTCCGAGGCGAGGGAAAGCCGCGCGGGGCGCGCGAAGAAACCGGAAGTCAAACGACGGCCTGTCAATCACTCAAGTCCCGCCCAGCGTTCCGGCTTGCGAGAGAGTAGATGACACCACTGGTTGCATCCTAATCCAGGGCCCTCCAGTTATGCCAGTTTCCCCATGGCTGCAGGTAGATTGGGGCCTTAAACTTGACTATTATTTATTTATTTATTTATTTATTTATTTATTTATTTATTTATTTAGTTAGTTAGTTAGTTAGTTAGTTAGTTAGTTAGTTTCGGGTGCAATCCTAACCCCCTTTCCAGCCCTGACAGAGCTGTGCCAATGGGGCATGTGCTGCATCCTGCAGTTGGGGGAGGGGCTGTCACGGAGGCCTCCTCAAGGAAGGGAATGTTTGTTCCCTTACCTCAGAGCTGCATTGCCCTTCCCCCGGTGCTGGAAAGTTGTTTAGGACTGGGCCCTCGGGAATTTAATTTTCCTATAAATAGCATGCAATATTGAAATATCACAATAAATGCAAGTAACTGAAGCAACAGCATCTACTCCACCCAATTTGCGTAACATTACAGAAATAGGGCAAATCAAAGGTCGGTGTATGGCCAAATCCTGAAGGCCCGCTAGGCCACAGGAACGAGTGTTCTGGCAGCATGATGCGTTTTCCGGCTCACAAAGAAAGTGGGTTGGCTGCTGCCGGAAGTGGCAAGTGGTTGTCTCCATGCAGCAAAGGACAACAGACATCTACAGCCCCAGGTAAGCATCACATAGAGGGTGGGAGCAGTGGTGTCATTAAAATGATTTGGGAACAGGAACTCACTTTTGAGTTCAAATTCAAATGTTGAAAAACAAAAACAAAAAAAAAACCCGGAAGCAGTCATGGAGCCCGTTAGGATCCGGAACGCCCGTTCTGGTCCGTTCCCCCTGAATGACATCACTGGTGGGAGGGAGATGGGGAGGGGTAGAACAAGGAGGCGACAGGGACAGGAAGGATTAATTTGGCTTGAGAAGGGGATGGGTTTGGCAGCAGTTGTGCCCCCCCCCCCATCAAAATCTCCTTCTCACGCTCAGTCCGCCTTCACCGGTCCACACAGACTTGTGCCAGTGATATCACTGATGCAGGTCTGAGTTGTATTGATCAATCAGGCAAACAGGGGCTTCCCCCAACGATACAGCAGGTGCCATATTGGCGCCACAGCATCACCACACGAGGAGTTAGGTAGGATTGGTCTGTTCATTTCACAGCAAAAGCTACATAGAAGTCACTTTCTAGAATGGCCTTCTGGAGGAGCTGTCCTGAGTTTGTGGTACCACTGTTGAGAAGGCCCTGCCCTCATTAGATTGACATAAGAACATAAGAAAAGCCCCACTGGATCAGGCCAAATGCCCATCTAGTCCAGCTTCCTGTATCTCCCAGTGGCCCACCAGATGCCTCAGGGAGCACACAAGACGAGATGCCTGCATCTCATTGCCACTCCCCCTGCATCTGACATTCTGAGGTAAATTCTGAGGTAAACACACTGGTGGGATTCTCCACAGCATTTCTCTTTTCAGCCACCAGAACCAGACTCCCCTCTTCAGACAAGTACTCATGATGAGACAAGAACATGTTATATGTTCCTATAACATAGGAAAAGCCCCACTGGATTGTTGCAACTCCCCTGCATCTGGCATTCTGAGGTAAAACCTCAGACCTTCCCCTGCCATAAAAGGGTTTGGATAGTCATTGCCTCTTGTTCATACACTTGTCACATTCTGACCTTCTGTCTGCGGGTATGCCAGAAGCCACATGTGGTTTGAAATCCACGCATTGTAGAAAATACCATTGTGTACGTGTCTCAATCTAAAATTTGTATAATATGTCCTCTGTAGCACCTAACATGGCTCACTTGCTTGAGTCGTTCACAGGCACCGTGGTGTGCATCTTGCTGCATCTGCTCTCTGCTTGTGGCATGTTGGTTTGGGCTGTGTAGGTTGAAAGAGAATGGAGTAGCAGGGTGTCATATCAAGGATGAATAATAACATAGCACTTTACATTTGTATACGTTTGCTGCCCAGTAAATAAGGGGGGTAGTTTTTAAGTCAGTCAAAAGGTTTTGTAATCAATTGCATCTAACTAATCAAGCAAACATTGCAGCTCTTAGCATGATTATGGCTGAACCTTTTGTTTGTACAGATACATAAGCCCCACCAACTTGTTTTGTGTTACACATAGATGGCATGTCCATTCATGTGCCAGTATTCAGTGTCGCATTGACAGACCTAGAGTTACTGCCTGCTTTCTTGGACAGTAGATTGGCGGGAGAGGGGGCACCCATCTCCAGCTGTCTGCTTGTCTCCACTGCATCTCTGCCACATCTGGATTGGATTGGAAAAGGCAAAGTGTGACAGAGTGGAAGTGCGAAGGAGAGGGAAGGGGAGTGACAAACTCACCGTGGGATGCCCCTGGTAGCTGTCTGGGCTCTCCGGAACGCTACCATCTTGGTTTGCAAGAGATCTCAAGAAAATTGTGTGAGATCTTGCACAATCCAAAATGGCGGCACCCAAGAAAGCCAGGAAGAAGAAGCCATTGCAAAAGAAGGGTGTTGTGACCAAGGTAAGTTTGGGAAACGCTGGTTGTAAGGGATGGCTGAATCAGATTCTGGGCCTGACACCAGATCCAGCAATGCCACACCGCAAAAACCCTGAGTTACAAGTCCTGCCTCCTGACCTGTGGATTTCGGACCCACCATTTTAACAAACCACAGGTCCCCAAACCAAAGCTCTGTGTGGAGGCTGGACCTGTACCCTCCAAATGCCACGGGAAGTTGTTATTATTTTTGGCACTAAGAACGCCTGGCCTAGAGAATGCCTTCTGAAAATAGCAACTTCCGGGTTTTGGGTGAAAACCAGAAAATGACATTTTTGGCCATCAGAGGATGGCTTCGCTGGCCCTCAGAAGGCCCTCCAGACGTGACTGGAGCATGATTTGATTACCTGTGGGTTTTGGAATCTGTGGGGTTCCATACCCACAGACAATGAGGCATGAATGTTACCACGTTCCTTCCCTAGAGATAGAATTCACTAGAGACGGCATGATGTCATTTTCTTGAAGCCACCTCGAGTAGACAAAAATGGCTGACTCAGATCATCGCCGTGAGGGAGGATTGCCGCAAATTCACAAATAAAAATCTCCCTGCACATGTGTAAAAGTTAATCTCAACCTCTTTAAGCATGCCTGCGTGTTCTGTATACGGGTGCACGAATCGCTGTACGAAAAATGGGATTACTTTGCACAGGTAATTAAAGTCCAGGAAATTTCGTAAAAACATATTTTCCATGTTAAAATTATGTTTTTATTTTCATAAGTTTTTATTTTTATTCAGTCCTAAACAGTACGAGCAAAGCAATCTGAAATGCTTGGAATCAGGATTGTTTTGAGTATACTAATTCACGGCAATCCTCCCTCATGGCGATGATCTGAGTCAGCCATTTTTGTCTACTCCAGGTGGCTTCACTGGGTTCCTATTAAATCAACAGGGATGCCATCTCCAGTGATTCTATCTCCATGGTTCCTTCCCACTCGATCCTTTTCATCCAAACAGGAAATGCAAGTCATGCTGGGAACTCCCAGTGTGTACTGCATTTTCTGTGTTCGAGGGTCACAAGGAAGAAGCCAGGCCAGTGGCTTCTTCTCCACCTCCTTACATCACTCCTTCCTTGCTTAGTCCCTTTAAGTTTAAAGGGGCCCTGCCAGGAAGCAGCAAGGTGAACAAAGTGAACTGGGGTGCTTTTTGTAGCTCAGAGCGCAATCCTAACCTGGAGTTAGGCTGGCAAAATTAGGCCGGCAAAATTTGGCTAGAACAAGGGACACCATAAAGTATGTTTGGACGACTCGCGGAGTCAAAGAGGTCAGCACACAGACGTGCGCAGTGGTGTCATTCAAATGATTTAGGAACAGGAACTCACTTTTGATTGGCACTTGTCGGGAACCCGGAACCAGCCACGGAGCCCGTTAGGATCCGGAACTCCCGTTCTGGTCTGTTCCCCCTGAATGACATCACTGCCTTCGCCCCCCCTAGGAATCCGGAGTCGTTCCCTTTAACCCTCTGAGTGCCGGCCAACCAAGGAGAAAAGCTCTTTGCAGAGGAATTGGGAGGGGGGAGGAGGGAGAGTGAAGTGGGCTGAGTCAGCCTTAATTTTAACTAGTGGAACTGAGTTTCCCCGCGTTCCCCCTGAATGACATCACTGGACGTGCGCCATCCCCCCTGACTCTGAGAGTGGTCCAAACACGCTTTACAGTGGCTCTTGTGCTGGGCAAACTTGGCCTATCTCCATGATAGGATTGCTGTCTCAGTTTACAGTGGGTTGGAGGAAGGCAGTAGCAGGGTAAAGGGCATCTCAAATCTGCTACTCCTACACTAGAAGCCATTTTGTTCGCTTCATGCCTGGTTAGGCAGCCATTTTAGCTCACCACACACACACACACACACCACCCCACAGTTCCTCTTCCACTCTGTCCCCTTTTCCTTTTCAAGAACAGGAAGTGGGTTGAGCAGAGGTTGGCAGCATTTGCCAGAGGGGACAGCATTTGGCAGGCTGCCTCAGGTGTTGAGAGGTTTCAGCCGCCCTGTTTCCTCACAGGGGGAATAGGCAGCCGCTATGGAGGTCATGGGACGTGGTGGCGCAGCAAGTTAATCCGCTGTTGCTGGGCTTTCGACTGCAAGGTTGGGAGTTCAAGACTGCGCGACGGAGTGAGCTCCCGTCGCTTGTCCCAGCTCCTGCCAACCTAGCAGTTCGAAAGCACCTAAATGCAAGTAGATAAATAGGGACCACTTCGGGGGGAAGGGAACGGCGTTCCGTGCACTACGGTGTAGAGTCATGCCGGCCACATGACCACAGAAGCATGTCCTTGGACAAACGCCGGCTCTACAGGTTTTGAAACGGAGATGAGCACCGCCTCCTACAGTCGGTCACAACTAGACCATTTGGTTGTGGGGAAACCTTTACCTTTATGGAGGTCATACTTTGGTTTGGGAACTGTGGTAGACTTGCCAGGTGACCCTTATTATAAGGGACTTCCCGTATTTAAGATTCAAAAATAGTGTCCCGTATCAATGTTGAATGGATTTCAAAATTGACTTAAAAAACCCCATTCTAACATTCTGCTGCTGTCGCTGCTTGCTGTTGCCTCGCTCGGCTAACTGCATAGTTTTTATATTATTTATGGTAACCATGGAGTGGTTTGATAGAAAGCAGTATCCCGATACCTGTGTGTCCCTACTTGTTGTTTTGAAAACCTGGCAAGTCTAACAGTGTAACTAGTGAACTGTGTAACAAGTGATGGGTCAGATTCGAACTAGTGCTGTTCGAACTCCCTGTTCTTATTTAATAATAATAATAATAATAATAATAATAATACATGTATTTATATACCGCCTTTCTTAAGATCACTAGATTTCTCTAGTGATTACAACTCAAGAGAAGAGTTAAGCAGGTCAATTCAGATTACATATGTACTGAAATGTGATTTCCAGTCTGGTCTCAAGGTCTCTAGCAACAAAATTGGGATAGAGGCATCTTCTTGGTTACCTATGTACAGAAATGCATGCATCTGAACATCAGACAGTGCACAGCCCGCACATTCATGTGCTGCAGCTGCTGAGGTGACAGCGCATTATTAGGCAATTATGCTTCTCCGAATACATTTTCAAGGTAGTTCAGAACAAGCACAACTGTATTTATTCTGCTATGAAAATGGGAAAAAAATTGGGCTACTGCTACAGGAGTCTGTGATCACAGCAGACAGGGCAGAGCCTTCAGCAATAAGTCATAGTATAGTTAGCAGGAGTTCCAGCAGAAATCCTACACATCCAAATTGGTGGGCTAAAAGCATGTTCTTCGGTGAAAGGCTGGAGGAGATGCCTTCTTCAAAAGGAGACTGCCACCTTTTGCAGTGACTTCTGTCCTAGTTGAGTTGAGTGGTTTTGCCTATGAAACCACCTGCTCTCTGTAACTGCCCCTTTGATCCCCTTGGGACTGTTATCTGTAGCACTTTGCATGTGTCAGGAATCTCACCTGCTTATGTCCTCTGCAGATCACTGTGCCTACATGCCATTCCCAGTCATGCATGCCCCCTAGCCAAATTGGGAATGGGAGGGGTCCCCCACACTTCTTGCTTTGTCCAGGAGGGGGCAGAAGGGAGACAGGCAAAAGTGACAAACTTGACTGGCTGCCACTGTTTTTCCTGACATGGCTTCTGTGCCTTTTCTGCTGATTTACCACAATTAATACAGGCTTTAGAGCCCTGTCAAGGAAAAAAAAAAAAAAGGTGGCAGCTGTATCTGTCTTTAAAGCCCCACTCTTCTCCTTCCCCAATATCGGTCCCAGCCCTTTCACTCTCCTTAAATCAGTCTTCTGATACTCTGATCTGTATCCGCTGCTCATCCAAACCTGCACTTGTCGCCATGAAATTTGATTAAACAATAGGAAAAATCAAGAACAATAAAGAAATGCAACAAATACACGCGTCTTTGTCTTTGTGACATGTGACTATAAATTTTAGGCATGGGAGGAGGTGCTATTTGTAGTACCACAGCCACATCTTCTAAGATCACCAACCGACCAAATAATTTTTTTTTAATGAGCTTGATCATAAGATGCCTGGTGAGCACCAGGTCTTGCCCAACTCTACAGGGGAACGGTGTCACAGGGTGAAATTAACACCCCCACCTGCCAATCGCTGCAGGTCATGTTGCTGTCAAAGCAGAGGCAGATCTAAGGGAGGGCAAAGCTCTAAGTTTTGCAAGAACCTGACCTTGCAGTGGGAATCTCTCCTCTCCTGCACCGTTTTAGCCAATCCTCACAGGGAAAAGCAAACTTTGCTCTTGGCATTGCTTACTGGCTACTGCAGCAAGGGAGAGGAGGGATGTACATGACAGGGTAAGGCTTCTTGCAACACTTAGCGCTTTGCCCTCCCTGTAGATCCGCCTCTGTGTCAAAGATGCAGGAGCTGGTAAGAGAATTGGCAGCCCTAACATCACTAGGGGAACATTTAAGTACTAGGTAGAACCGGTCAGTAGGATTATGGTTTTCCTACCTCCGATTATAGATGGTGGCCTGGCTCACTTTCTTGAGAGTGAAATCCTAACCTGCGCTGGAACAGCAAGGCTGGCAGGTCTGTATCCAGCACAGCTTTGGAGCGCTAGGAGGCCCCCCTGGGGCAAGGACATGTTCACGGCCTTGCCCCAGGGAAGGCTCCAGCCCAGTGACGTCATTCAGGGGGAACGGACCAGAACGGGCGTTCCGGATCCTAACGGGCTCCGTGGCTGGTTCCGGGTTCCCGACAAGTGCCAATCAAAAGCGAGTTCCTGTTCCTAAATCATTTGAATGACACCACTGCTCCAGCCTCCCCTTTGGTTTCCTTGGTTCTGCCTGGGAAGGAGGATTGGATGTGGCCTAACCCAACCCCCGCCCCGGGCCCATCTCACCCATTTCCTCCTCCCGCCTTCTCTCCCTCAGCTGAGAGTGGCTGTTGTGCCAGTTCAGCTGGCGCATGAACGGCGCAGTGGAGCCTCTGCCCAGGGCCCTTGGGCAGACCCTGCTGCTAGCCTCGGCCCTCAGGATTGCACACTTACTCATATATAGAGCTGCTCTCATCTTAATGTCAGTCCTCCCATTCATTCCAGCTCTATGCTACGACTGCCTCCTCTTTTCTGGCAGGGCTCCTATGCCGTTAACATCTTTCATTCACGTCTCCACATGGACACTCACCTACCTTGCAGGGCTGTTGTAAAGCAGCAATGTTTTTCCCCTCCCCCGCAGAACGAAAATCTGGTGTCTGGGATTGCTTCTGATGTCTCTCAGTGGCGCATCTGTAGAACCAGCCTAACAAGTTCCTTGGTTGCCTGGGATGTTCATTCCTACTTGGGGAGAACTATTGTGAGACAGCATCAGCTAAATCGTTCCTCTCCCTCAGGCCCTGTGACACCATCTTGTCCAGATAGTGGATTGCATGACAATGGGAAGGAAGCTGGGCTGTCTGGGACTGCCCAAGAGCAGCTCCTCAGGGAAGCCATTTTCATGGCTGCCGACTATCTTCAGCAGCCATCTTCCCCTGAGCTATTTTTTTCCTAGGGCAAGCTTTAAAACCTTTTTTTTCAATCTTTATAAGTATTTATCGCATATACTGTATGATCCCCTTCATGGATCACTGCCTTGTCGTGGTGAAGGGGCTTGAGTAGCTCAATGAAGCTGTGAGCTGTGCCATGTAGGGTTACCCAAGATGGACAGGTCATAGTAGAGTTCTGACTAAACGTGATCCGCTGGAGCAGGAAATGGCAACCCACTCCAGTACTCTTGCCAAGAAAACCCCATGGATTACAGTACTAAAAAGCTGAATGATATGACGCTGGAAGATGAGCCCTTCAGGTTGGAAGGCGTCCATTATGCTACTGGGCATGAGTACTAGTAACTCCAGAAACAGTGAAGTAGCTGGGCCACAACCAGAAGGAAGCTCAGCTGTGGATGTGTCTGGAAGTGAAAGGAAAGTGCGATGCTGCAAAGAACAATACTGCATAGGAACCTGGAACGTCAGGTCTATGAATCAAGGTAAGCTAGATGTGGTCAAACGCGAGATGTCAAGGCTGAACATCGACATCGTGGGAGTTAGTGAACTAAAATGGACAGGAATGGGAGAATTTAATTCAGATGACCATTACATCTACTATTGTGGGCAGGAATCCCTTAGAAGAAATGGAGTAGCCTTCATAGTGAACAAGAGAGTGAGAACAGCAATACTGGGATATAACCTCAACAATGATAGAATGATTTCAATTCGGATCCAAGGCAAACCTTTCAACATCACGGTAGTCCAAGTCTACGCCCCAACCCCGATGCTGAAGAGGAAGAAGTTGACAATTTCTATGAAGACCTACAACACCTTCTAGAATTAACACCAAAAAAGATGTCCTTCTCATCATGTTGTTGTTGTTCAGTCACTAAGTCATGTCCAACTCTTCGCAACCCTATGGACCACAGCACGCCAGGCCTCCCTGTCCTCCACTAGCTTCTGGAGTTCGCCCAATTTCATGTTCATCGCTTCGGTAACACTATCTAACCATCTCATCCTGTGCCACCCCCTTCACCTTCAATCTTTCCCAGCATGAGGGTCTTTTTCTCATCATAGGGGATTGGAATGCTAAAGTAGGCAGTCAAGAAGTAATAGGAATAACAGGCAAGTCTGGTCTTGGAGTACAAAATGAAGCAGGGCAAAGACTGATAGAGTTTTGTCAGGAGAACACATTAGTCATAGCAAACATCCTTTTCTGGCAGCACAAGCAGCGACTTTACACATGGACTTCACCAGATGGTCTACACCAAAATCAGATTGATTACATTTTTTGCAGCCAAAGGTAGAGAAGTTCTATACAGGCAGTAAAAACAAGACCTGGAGTTGACTGTGGCTCAAATCATAAGCTTCTTATTGCAAAATGCAGGCTTAAACTTCAAAAAGTAGGGGAAATCACTAGGCCCTTCACGTCTGACCTAAATCATATCCCATACGAATATACAGTGGAGGTGACAAATAGATTTAGGGGCTTAGATTTGGTAGACAGAATGCCTGAAGAACTTTGGACAGAGGTCTATAACATTGTACAGGAGGCAGCAACTAGAACCATCCCAAAGAGAAAGAAATGCAAGAAGGCAAAGTGGCTATCTGATGAGGCTTTACAAATAGTTGAGGAAAGAAGGGAAGCAAAAAGCAAGGGAGAAAGGGAGAGATAAACTCAATTGAATGCAGATTTCCAGAGAACAGCAAGGAGAGATAGGAAGGCCTTCCTAAAAGAGCAATGCAAAGAAATAGAGGAAAACAATAGAATGGGAAAGACTAGATATCTTTTCAAGAAAATTGGAGATATCAAAGGACAATTTTGTGCTAAGGTAGGCACAATAAAGGACAAGAATGGCAAGGACCTAACAGAAGCAGATGAGATTAAGAAGAGATGGCAAGAATATGGGCAGAAGATTTAGCCGAGAGGGTTAATGCCTCCGTTTGCCCGAAGAACAGCTGAAGATCTCAAGGTCGTGAGCTCGGGACTGCCGGAAGTCTCCGTGAGCAGCAGACCTTGCAAACTGCGGCTGATTAAAGCGGAGTTTCAGCTGCCTCAACAATGGAGTGTGCTGGAGGAGGAGTGTGCTGAAGACAGCTGCGTCTCTGGTGGCAGCAGAGAAGCATCAGCCAGCAGAAGACAGACGGGTGGCTAAAGAAAGTGGGCTAAATCCAGAAAGAAAGATCTGTATGTGTGTAGTTCTTGAAAGATAGAACATGTCTGTAAATCGTAAAAACCTTCGGGTTTATGAATAAAAGTCTGCCCATGTAAACCGCCTTGAGTTTCAGTCACTAGAGAAATCTAGTGAGCTTAAGAAAGGCGGTATATAAATACATGTATTATTATTATTATTATTATTATTATTACTATTATTATTATTATTATAATAATAAGAATACACAGAGGACTTATATATCTGGACCCATTCCAATCTGGCTTCAGGCCGGGGTTCGGGACGGAGACTGCCTTGGTCGCCTTGGTAGATGACCCACGCCAGGGAATGGACAGGGGGAGTGCGTCCCTGTTAGTCCTGCTGGACCCCTCAGCAGCATTTGACACCATTGACCATGGTGTCCTTCTGGGTCAGCTGGCTGAGTTGGGGCTTGGGGGCACTGTTCTGCAGTGGTTCCGCTCCTTCCTAGCTGACAGATCCCAGAAAGTGGTGCTGGGGGATGCCTGTTCGGCATCCCAACCTCTTAAGTTTGGGGTGCTGCAAGGGTCCATCTTATCCCCCATGCTATTTAACATCTACATGAAGCTGCTGGGAGAGGTCATCTGGGGGTTTGGAGTGGGGTGCCATCAATATGCTGATGACACCCAACTTTATCTCTCCTTTCCCCCTGATTCTGAGGAGGCGGCTGAGGTCCTGGATCGTTGCCTGGAGGCGGTTGGGGGCTGGATGTGGGCGAACAAGCTGAAATTAAATCCGGATAAGACGGAGGTGCTCCTGGTCTGGAAATCCACAACTCGGGTATTGGACTATTGTCCTGCTCTGAATGGAGTTACACTCTCTCTGAAGGAGCAGGTCCGCAGTTTGGGGGTTCTCCTGGATCCACAGCTGCTCCTAGAATCCCCTAGAATCCCCTGGCGGTGGCCAGGGGAGCCTTTGCCCAGCTTTGGCTGATTCTCCAGCTGCGACCATACCTGAGCTGCGCAGACCTGGCCACGGTGAGCCCTAGTGACATCCAGATTAGATTACTGCAATACACTCTACATGGGGCTGCCTCTGAAGAAGGTCTGGAAATTACAACTAGTGCAGAACACGGCTGCTTGTGTGGTTGCTGGGGCTCGTCAGTTCGAATCTGTCAGGCCGTTGCTTCGGCGGCTACACTGGCTGCTGGTTCCTTTCCGGGCCCGATTCAAAGTGCTAATTTTGACCTTTAAAGCCCTTTATGGCTCGGGTCCAGGGTATTTGAGGGAACGCCTCCTTCCATATAATCCTGCCCGTACTCTTAGGTCTTCTGGGGGGAGAGGCTTCTGACTGTGCTCCCACCAGGAGAGGTGAGAGGGGCGGTGGCCAGGAATAGGGCCTTCTCGGTGGTGGCCCCACAACTTAGGAATACCCTCCCCTTAGAATTAAGAACTGCTCCCTCATGCTGGGAAAGATTGAAGGCAAAAGGAGAAGGGGGCGGCAGAGGATGAGATGGTTAGATAGTGTCACCGAAGCGATGAACATGAAATTGGGCGAATTCCGGAAGCTAGTGGAGGACAGGGAGGCCTGGTGTGCTGTGGTCCAGGGGGTTGCGAAGAGTTGGACATGATTTAGCGACTGAACAACAACAACAACAACCGCATATAAATGGAGAATCCACTGGCTTAAAACACAAACTTACTGTTCACGGTGAGTAAATATATTTAAGAACGTAAGTGCTTCTTAAATATTGCACCTCTCAAACATCCAAAGTTTGAAGTTTATTGTACATGGCTCTTTGAGGTAAGCAAGTTTGGTCACCTTTGTCATACTAAAGGCACAGGTGCCCTGCTGGAGACAGCTTTCTTTGTGTGCTTATTTTAAAATAACTAGATAAATCACACTGACAACCACCTGAATCCAGAAGCTTGTAAACATTTTAAAAAGGAGCACCCAAATTGGAGCAGTATGGTCTTGGGAGTGAGTCATTCCTCCTTATAGCACTTGTGTTTCCCTGAAGTCAGTAAAGGGGAACAAAATGCTATGTTTTTTCAGGAGCCTGAGTTCCTATGTAACGCAAAGCCTCTGAGCCTGTTAACTGAGCAGTGAATGGTTCCGAAGGTGGGGGGGGGGGAGAGCTGCCTTACATAGGAGTTGAAGCTCCTACACAACCGAGCGTTTTGCCCCACCCCCATCCCCAGTAGGAACATCACCAGAAGTCGGGACAGTGGAATGGACAAGCTTGTCTTCTAGAAATACACATTCAGGGAAGCCTGTGCTGCCATGCCAGGGATGATGATGATGATGATGATGATGATGATGATGATGATGATGATTAAAACAAAAATATTATTTATTTTACATTATTAATTTAAAATACTTGTTGTCCACCACCTAACCTACAGTTCTAGAGTTCCTTTCAGTTCACTGCCATAACAATACAGTTAAAAAAGAATCTCATTACAAACTAGGCCGAAATGACAAATTAGGTCAGCAATCATCTTAAGTGACACCATCCCAGCGGTCCGAAATAGCACCAAACGCTGAGCAAACATTTTAAGCTGGTGCCCAAACTCATGAGGTGACAAATGAGAAGATATGGGGAATTACACAGGCCAGGTGCCACCACAGAGAAGGCCTGGCCTTTGGTAACTTTGAACTGGGCCTTTAATGAAGACCTTAACAACTAGTTAGTGCCAGCCCAAAGTCTCCCAAATGCAGTGTCCCGAATGCCCCTTCTGGTCTGGGAACATGCCAGCTTCTGCTTTTCCCTACTCCTTGCATCAGAAAAGGAAGAGAGAGATGGAGTGGAAGTGTCGAGAAGAGTGGTGGACTAGACTCTCACAGAACACTCTAGCCCACTACTTTCCTCTCCTCCACACTTTTTCTTCCCCTCTGGGCAATGGCAGGAAGAGTAGAGGGGAGCAGGTGGAGAGAGGTGAGGGTCGCCCTCAATCTGCTGCAGGGCCAGCTTCAAGCCAATGTGACCAATGTCATTACATCGGGCCCGGCGTTTTGGGGGCCCCTGCACCAGTGCAGTGAGCATATTGCCTGCTGCTGCAGTTAGGATCTCTTAGGATTGTATGTAGGTCAGTGGGGCCAGCAGAGCAGCTTTGCCTTGGGCCCCTCTTAGCTGTCCCAGCTTCTGAAGTGCCCAAAATGGGCCTCCTGGAAGCAATTGGCAGTGACATCATCCTGTCACCACCAACTATTTCCAGGTGCCACATTTTGTGTGTGGCACCACAAGTGCTCTTCTTGGTGAGTGGGGGGCCCCACAGGAATGCCCCGCATTGGGCCCCGCCACTCCTAGAGCCGG
This sequence comes from Lerista edwardsae, assembly GCA_029204185.1. Classification (NCBI taxonomy): domain Eukaryota; kingdom Metazoa; phylum Chordata; class Lepidosauria; order Squamata; family Scincidae; genus Lerista; species Lerista edwardsae. The sequence goes on along the minus strand of JAJKFI010000170.1, from coordinate 364,794 downwards.
CCCTGATCCGCTGCCTAAGTCAGCTGCCTCAGTGTGCTGTAATTAAAGATGGGTCAGTTTGCTGTAATAACAACATTTGGCATATTTATAGAGCTTTGGGGCATTCAAAACTCTCCGCATGCACCTATCTTGTTGTTAGCTGTACAGTAATCCTGTCAAGCATCATTAAGACCAAAACTGCAGGACTGAGGCTGAGAGGGGTTATTTCATTCATTGAGCTCATGACAGAGATGAGAGTTAAATCAAGTTCTTCCAAATTCATTCCTCCAATTACTCACCACTATGGTGCACCCTCTCCAGTGGTGTAGTGTAATGGTTAGAATGTCAGACCAGGAGTAGGGAACCCCAGGCTCAAATCCCATCCTTAGGTCCCAATCCTAAACTGGAACGAGCATTCCAGCGGCACTAGGAGCTCTCCGGCTGTTGCAAAAGACAACGCACCAGAGTGCGCAGGCTGGCTGGCTCCATGCACCAGTGGACCGTAGACACCTGCTAGCCCTAGTAAGTACAAGTAGGGTGGAAGGGAGGTGGGGGTGGGCAGAACAGGGCAGTTCTGGACAGGGGTGGGGCGGAGGGCAGATCTGGACTGGGGAGTGGGTTTGGTGGGGGGGGGAATGCCACCCTGCATTCCTAGCATGCGATTGTTTCCACATCATGCATTTTGAAATTCTGAAAAATGCTGTAAAGAGATGGGACTGAGATGTTCAATGACAACTAACACGACTGGACGTCGAACATCACTAGGTGGAGCAAAAAGCATCAGAACATCAAAATCCAGAGCTGTGATGCCACCCCAGCAAGACACATTTTGTGCTGGGCAAACTGGTACAGTTGACAGAGAAAGACAACTATAATACTGGGAACCAGTGATCTGAGCGAACAGATGCGGTGCTGTATTTTTTTATATATTTTATGATCCTAGGAATTAATTTGTTGTATGTTATATTTTTAATATTGTTTTTATTGTCTTAATACTGTTTTTAATTATTGTTTTTTACTGTGTTTTTAACTTTGTAATGCCGCCTTGAGGGCCTTTGTGGCGGAAAGGCGGGGTATAAATCAAATAAATAAATAAATAAATAAATATTTATTGAATAAGTCCAGTGGGTGGGATTGGAGGTGCTCTCCTTTGCAAAGAGCAGATGACCTTGAGTTCCACCAGGCAGGGGTTGGAAGAGGTTGTTTACAACTACACTTGGGTAAAGCTGAGGAGGGGCCAGTGGCAGAAAGTAGAGAGGTGTGAATGCCTCATTGTTGGGGGGAGCTGATGGGTCATTTTGGAGGTGGCCAGTGGGAGGGCTCCAACCCCCTAGGCCAGCGAAAATAGGAGTCCAGGAAACCAACCCAACGGGAGACCCATCAAGGCCTTGGCAAGGACCATTGATAACTTGACAGCTCGTTTAGCAAGATAATGGAGACTGAAGGCCCTTTGATACATTGTCCTGGGTCCAGAGCATTGACACCTCTTGAGCAAGCCGAGGGAGGGCTGGAGAGAGGAGGGAGAGAACTTGACTCCAGCGGTTTTATCTCTCTTCTATCGGTTGAGTTTTGATCACTTTATGGTCCTTGATGGGCACTAAACGCCCATCAGGGAGCAATGGAATGTCTGAAAGGCAGTGGGGTGTAGTGGCTACAGCAACATCCTGGAGCCCACTGGGAAAAGGTTGGGCAATTTTCTGGGGTTAAGATGGTGGGAAGACTGTGCTAGCTGTCCAATTAAGAATAAGGCATAAAAGTGGAGTGTTGTCATGCAATAAACAACCCAACTGACCATTTGATGAGTGGATTCAACATATAATCTTTAATTATGCGTCCACTCATAACAGTGGACCTGATTGTTTGGGCTTCCAGAAGCCCTATGGTAAGCTGCTGCAGCAATAACAGCCTTGTGGCACTTTAAAAACTAAGGGCTCAATCCTGTCCAGCTTTCTGGTCCTGACGCAGCTGCAATGCAGCCCCAAGGTAAGTGAGCAAATGTGCCGTGAGGGGGCCTCCACGACTGCACACCCACCAGAGAATGCAGCGCACACCCCATTGGGCTGGCTACACCAGGGCTGGAAAACTGGATAGGATTGGCTCTGACACATTTATTGCAGCATATGAGGGCTAAGGTTTTCTTCATCGTACGTTGTTTGGGCTGTGAAATATTTTGTAAAATCTAAAATTGATCCTTGACTTCTATGATAATTTCCGCTATGTATTTCATAATACTGTGATGTTTTATGTTGAAATTTGGAGAGAGAAAAAAATTTCAATGGGAGTGAGAGGTTGACTGATGGAATTGTCTTTGTTACAAATGGTATTAGCAAATCATGTGTAACCATTCCTCCGAAAAGCTGGCATCTTGGGTGATTATGAATATTCTGTAAGCATACATACAACTGAGAAGTACAGCCTATGGATAAGCTTGTAAAATTTATTGGCTTTTTGCCAATTTAATTTCGAATACTGTATAGCCAAAATCAAGCCATTGATCCTCTCTGTTAATCTTAATTCCCCTCTCCCCTAGTAAATAAAAACTGTTTTCTTCCTGAACCCTTACAAGGGACCTCCTACATTTCAGAACAGTGATACGTCATCATGGATTTGATAATGAGATTAGCGAGGAGCTGGGAAAGAGAGATGGTTGGCTCCAGACAGGATCAAGAGCCAGTGAATACGTCCCACCCAACCTAGATCAAGTGGTGAGTTCATGAGGCTTTGGTCATCATGTGGCAAAGTGATAGGCGGGGTACTGTCCTGCAGAATCAGAATGGCTGCACAGCCCATGTGTGCTAACAAGGTACAGGTACAAAAATGTTAATTCATCCCGCCATGGAAATAAACTTTGCTGAGCAACAGAGTACTCAAGTAACCACTTTGCAGCGTAGAGAATGTTAGTACTGCTTTATTTCTAAAACAGAAAGCCGCCAGGTTTCAGGTCTGCTGGGAAATCACATGCTGTCAGTTATTTTTCCCCTAATCCTAGATGTGTCAAGCTGAACACTGAGGGCTAGATACCCTGTACATAATCATTCCTTTGTTTAGTCTCAATTTCAGGATCAGCCCTATAGTCAATGGTGGGATTCAAATAAATTAACAACCGGTTCTATGATGTCATAGCCAGAGCAAAAAAAAACCCAAAACCAGCTGAGGTAAGTGAGTGGGCGGGGCCTGGCCATTTAACAACCGGTTCTATAGAACCTGGGCGAACCCCCTGAATCCCACAACTGCTTATAGTCAAACTACACTTAACCTTCAGAACTTGCTTGACCTTGATCTGCTTGGTTTTTATGGGCTAAATAGCAGATGTGGGGGTGATCTGGATGGGGAAAAGCAGCATGGGGAGGGGGATTTAACCCTTTGACCCCCCCTCCACGTTCTTGATTTAGTGTGCATGTGCATCTGTCTATCCTTGTGGGTATTTGATTCAGGAGCAAAGCTCCCATGGCCACCAAACTGAGTGTTTCTCTGGGGACTACCTCAGGCAGAAATAGTAGCCACAGTTGTACTGACCTAGAACTGAAATGGGGACAAAGGGTAAAAGCCCCCCCTTCCTGCCATGGTCCCAAACTGGATCGCACATATTGGCCGCTGCCATTAAGCCCAGAAAAAACTAAGCACATATCAACATAAGAAGAGCCCTGCTAGATCAGGCCAAGGGCCCATCTAGTCCAGTTTCCTGCATCTCACAGAAGCCCACCAGATGCCTCATGGAATACACAAGACAACAAGATACCCGCATCTCATTGCCACTCCCCTGCATCTGGCACTCCGAGGTAGCCTACCTCTAAAATAAGGAGGTTACCCTAACCATCATGGCGTGTAGCCTGTGAGGGACTTTTCCTCCAGAAATCTGACCAGTCCCCTTTTAAAGGCACCTTGGCCGGATGCCATCACCACCTCCTGTGGCAATGAGTTCCACATATTAATTACCCACTGGGTAAAAAAAGTATTTCCTTTTATCTGTTCTCACTCTCCCAACACTCAATTTTGGTGGATGTTCCCTGGTTTTAGTATTGTGAGAGAGGGAAAAGAACTTCCCTCTATCCACTTTATCCATCCCATGCATAATTTTGTATGTCTCAATCAAGTCCCCCCTCAGGTGCATTTTTTCTAGACTGAAGAGGCCCAAATGCTGCAGTCTTTCTTCATAAGGGAGATGCCCCAGCCCCATAATCATTTTTGTTGCTCTCTTCTGCACCTTTTCCAGCTCCATTATGATCTTTTTGAGATGTGGTGACCAGAACTGTATGCAATACTCCAGATGTAGCCTTTGACCTTCCATCTCAGTGAAATTACTTCTGCAACCAAAGCTGATGCTTTATCCATGTCAAATAACTCCAGTGCAACAATCCTGTGAACACTTACCCTTGGTATAATGAGATATCTTTCCAAATACCTGCAAGGATTGTGCTGTTGGACTGCTATCATTCCAAACAGCTATTGTTACTACATCTGAGTTGATTTGGGTTGTGTGTTTTTTGCTTTTAAAAATTATGGAGAAACGGAACCTGAGAGGTAAGAGATCTCGGCAGACCTTTTGTCACAAGCTGGTCACTCTATGTTGAACTGTGGCAAAAACTGGACACCAAGTCAATTCCATTGTAGGTTCCACAGTACGTAGGTGCTGTCCAAGTTTAACACTGGGCTCATCCAAACATCCAGTGAGGCTGCAAGCCTATCCATGCTTACCTGGGAGTAAGCCTAATTGACTACAATGGGACTTACTACTGAGTAAACATGCCTAGTCCCCGCAGTCATCTCAGCTCATGTTCACCACCACACCTTGCCCCAATGAAATCTGTAAATGAATTGGGCACTATGTGAAAAAAAAACATTTTTGCCTGTTCCAAATCTCTTGCCAACCCATGCTGCTCGATAACCACTTTATGAACGTATTTGTTGTTGAAATATGATATATAAATATTCTTATTTATATCAACAACATTCTATCATTGCAAAGGAAGAAATGTTTCTCCCTATCCTCTTTCTCCATACCATGCATGATTGTATAAAGTTCTGTCTTGTTCCCTGTAACATCACCTTTCCCCCCCCCTACTATTAACCTACTATTAGATGGTCACAGAAGCCTCATTTCAGCCAGGTAACAGCAAACAGTTTAATAACAAATGCATTTACACACGCATTCTCTTCCCTTTGAGATGATTCACAATTATATTAACCCTATTCCCTACAGGGGAATGACTAATCACACACACAATCCAGATCAATGATTAGAGCTTTTGACTCTTGTTTTTAACATAGGAGCTGAGCAGGAGTTTAACATTACAGCTAAAAAGCGTGTGCCAGAGCTACCTAGTGTGATTTACTCTTGAGTAGATGTGTAAAAGGCTGCACAGCTGCAATCATAAACACACTTCCTAAAAAGCATGACTGCAAACTTATGCACAGCTGCCAAGGAGTACACCCTACTGAGTGACACTTTCTTCCGAGTAAACATTTATAGGTTCCCACAAAGATTATTCAGGACTAAATCCCACCGCTGCCAATGGGACATAGCGTAACTGAAAAACTTATTTCAAGAGTAATCAAGTATTTGGGTTGTGCTGCAAATGTCTTACCTGGAGGTAATTCCCATTGCACTCAAAAGGACTTACTTCTGTGAAAATGCATGCATAATGAGGCCGTAAAGAGTTTAATAAACTGAATTTACATTTCATTTGAACAAGATCTAAATAACCATGAGTGGCTGTCGAACAAGGTAAGGCGATGCAGAATCAGGTGCCTAACTGAAATGAATATTTTTGGAGTACCAAATCTTGCATAGGTTCATTTTGCAAATTAGCTGTCTCAGGAGGGTTCTTAAAATTTATATGGACCAAGCCCCTAACTGCTTTCTTTAGCATGACGGTTTAGCATAAATCCTTTAGCATGAGGTTCTGCTGCTCCCTTCTTAAGGAGGCTGGTTGCCTCGCAATCCTTCCCCAACGCTCCTCTAGAACAGCAGTCACCACTTCGTTCCCAAAGAACCCAGGTGTCCTAGTAATTATTTGTTTCCTCTGGCCGGGGCCACACTATCCACGCTCACTGCCACCTTTTTCTGACAGTGGAAAGCTAAGCCTGTCGAATATCTGCCTGCAAACCGGCAGTCAATGAATGGCTAGAGGTGCCCCGCCAGGGAAAAAAAGAAGTGGAGGATCTTTTTGTCCCAAACTAGGAAAGAGCCCAGAGCACTGCCAAGCTAAGTACCGTAGTCAAATGATGGTTAATGATGATTAGTGGGGCGACATAATTTTGATCGGTCTCCCCCCGCCAGAGAAGCAACCCTTCTCGACCGAGATCAGCCTTCTTGGCCCGCAGCCCCCCGCAGAAGCCCTGCTGGCATCGCCCCCTCCCCCGGCTCTCCTGGCCCCTCTTTGAGGCTCCTGGTCTCCTCCCCCATTTCCCTTTGGGCTTTGAAGCACTCTATCGCTTTCCCCAAATCCCTTCCCCTCCCACCCAGCCATCATTGCCACCATCTCCAGCCTTTCCCCGCGCCCCCGGGGGGGTGGATCCGAGGGCTATTGTCCCGGCTTGAATGGGCCCAATGGGCTGGGGAATGCCGGGTACTTCAGCCTGCTGGGCCATGGCTTTGGTCCGGGGGTGGGTGGGGGGTAGGGGCCCCACCAACCCAACCTTGACTGGGCTTTGAAGCCGGGCGGCCCAGAGGGGGCTGATTCATTCTCCTGAGGTGGGGCCGGCTCTTCGTCTCCACCCCCAGAGGCAACCTCCCCGTGGCCAATACCTGGGGACGAGGAGTGGCCCGCCGGGGCTTATCAGGCCAGAGGGCGGGGCGAGCGCAGGATGGCTTCTATCACCTAGCGGTGGGTTGATGTGGGCAGGCTGGTTCCTGCACTCTGCTCTCCTGGGGCTGCCTCTTCGTGTCCTCTTTCCCTTATATTAGCTGTGAACCCCAACTAGCTCCTTCCTGCAACCTGAAATTAAGAGAATTTCCATCCCCCTGGTCTTCTCCCTCCTGAGTTGTTGTCCTCCTCCTTCCTTTCTTTAGAAGAAGATTGCAGTTACCTTTCTAGACATAGGGGCTCTCCCTCCCCCCTCCCAACTTTTGGAATTAGCTGCAGGACAGCTGGCTCCAACCTCAAGCTTTCTACCTTCCCCCCCCCATTCTTGCCCCACCTCTAAACTCCTGAAGTAACTGCTCCTCTGCATGATCAGTTGGCTTCCCTTTTGTATGTGTATTCAGTTGAATATCTGTTGGCTGTCAGGAGCTTGTAGTGGAAGACCAGAAGAAGCAAGGAAGAGAGTCTGGCCTGGTGATTGAACCTTTTTGCGTGAAGGAGGAGAATTGGGGATTGCATTTTCCCCCCTCTGGCTGCTGAGGATCCTGCCCTGTTGCTGTCAGTATAACGGTCTTGTGGGACGTTTTGAGTTTCTGCTGTTTCTTCCTGGACGTCTCGACTACCTTCTGGTCAAGAACTGCTTGCCTGCGCTGTCTGGACATCTGCCTTTCTTTGAGAAGAAGTTGGGTGGCGGAGATTCAGAGGCATGGCTGGGCATTTGGGCCGAGAACTGGGGCGCTCCTATGTGTTCCCTGTTCAAAGCCTCCACCTCAACAACATCCCCGGGGTGCCCCACCACGAAGCCACTGGGGGCTTCTTGCCCGAGGCCTTCGGCGGGACAACGTCTGGACAGGGCTTTGGGTTCAAGCCTGACTATGGGTCGCAGGGGGGGGATGATGGAGTCCCACCCTGGTGGCGGGGAGGTTCCTCGAAGCTGGTTTTCCTTTCCTGCTGGGGGGGGACCCCTGGAGCCACCATCCTGGGGTGATGATGGGGCCTTACATGGTGCCTCAGTCTGGAGAGGCCTGCCCAGGCCCGAAGCCTGACATCAAGGTGGAGCGAGACTTTGAGCAGCCGGGGCCCTACCATGGGCACCCCTGGGCCGGAGGTTGCCTGGTGCCTTCCACGGTTGCTCATGCCCCTCCCGGCAATGGCGGGGAGACGGTCTCTCCCGACAACGAGCCCCCGTCTTCCAGCAGCCCTGTCGGCCAGCTTGTGGAGTTGAGCAGCGCCGATAGCAGTCCCAGGAGTGATGGCAGCCAGAGCCCAGGTGGGCAGCTGCCCCCTCGAGAAGTCAAGGAAGAAGGAGCCAGCGGAGATGAGGTAAGTGTGCTGTGGGGACTGAGAGCTGAGGCCCAAAGGCATCACTGCTGCCCATCGGTCCCTGAGCATGTGAGGCTCTTGCAAACCTGGGAAGAGCAGCTTGTTTTGGCCCACCCGGCACACAGATGTAGCTTGTTTGGGAGGAGGAAGAGGGTATGGCTTGGTGCTGACTTTTTCTAACTTCCGCAGTTTAGAGGCTATAAATCAAGACATCGACCTATTAGCAGCTTCCTTCCCGAGGAAAATTTTAGGAGTCCCCAATTTGATTCGTCTATCAACCCTAGTACTCGAGCTGGGGATTCACCTCCCGTCTACCTTTGCATGGTCCACCACGTTCAAATGTTGGCTTTGCCTACATCTTAATCTTAACCCCAATTCTCTCTTAAATGACCTTCTTAGAGACACTTTCTTTTCGAAGTGGCTTAAGCTGATAGAGGCTAAACTTCTAACCTTAGATCTGAATCTTGAGTCCCTTAATGATCTAGGGATTCAACAAGCTCATGCTCTTATTAAAGCCAAACTTTGGCAGCACGAGTTTGAGTCCCTCTCAGCCAACTTGAACCCCACTTGCTCTCCGTCCTTTTTTGGCCTACTGCCCTCCTTAGGCCACCCCTTGAATTATTTTGCCTTATTAACTAACCCTCGACTGAGAAGAGCATATATGTTAGCTCGATTAAATATATTTCCCTCAGCGACTCACGCAGAGTATGTTTGTTTTGTCAATTGGTGCCGGATACTTTGGAACATATTTTATTTTATTGTCCAGCCCATTCTTCCCTCTGTAAGTTACACTTAGAACCTTGGTTATCTCTCCTTTCTAATACTCTTTCTGTGTTTCTGAGTGATTCTTTCCCTCCTATCACAGTGGCAGTTGCCAAGTTTTTATGTGAGGTCTCCCAAACTGACCCTTCTCCTATAATTATGTTTATGTTGTGATTTGTGTTAGCGCTGTAATATGTTGATTATATGCCAATAAAGGTTTGGGAGATTGATTGAACTTCCGCAGTTCAGTCTTTCCTTCAGAGATGCATCGGCCAGAGGAAATGTGTCTCTGCTAACAAGAAATAGGCGCTGATAATCTTTTATCTTCTGTGACTTTGCAGTAGCAAATGCCTACACAGTGAACAGAGGCGTTTCTACAGGGATGGCAAAGCTCTAAGTTTTGCAAGAAGCCTTACCCTGTCATGTAAATCCCTCCTCTCCCTTGCTGCTGTAGCCAGTAAGCAACGCCAAGATTGGCTAAAACGGTGCAGGAGAGGAGTGGTTTCCACCGCAAGGTAAGGCTTCTTGCAAAACTTAGAGCTTTGCCATCCCTGTAGAAACGCCACTGACGGTGAAAGCTTATCTGTCCTGACTTCAGCCAGGAATATTGTGCGCTTTGGCAGCTGGGCAGGGTCGAGTGGAAGCTTCTAGGGTAAAATCTTGGGTCAGCCGTGAACTTCTTGGGTAGATAATTGGAGTCTGGGTCAACTCCTTGCACGTCTAGGGCGTTTACTGGGTGGTCCTGGGTAAGTCACCATCTCCTAACATGCCCTCTGCCTCCCTGGATTGTCTTGAGGATAAAGTAGGGGTAAAGCAGTAAAGAAAGGGGAAGTGTGCCAGCCTGATAAATTAAAATATAGGTCTTTGTTTTTGCGGGGTCTCTGCTGAGGAAGCAGGCCAAAAGTTCAACCTTTTTTAAGAGTCTTGTGCCTCTGGGCAGCTGATAAGAGCATGAAGGTCATGGCTGGCGTTCCTGGCAGTTGGAATTCTGCTTCTGGACTTGCACCATTGAAAAGCTGTGTGGAAGGCAGAACTTCACCAGGTGCAGCTTTTTCGGTCATATGGGTATCCTGAGAGGCGAGTCTGCTTCTGGCGGAACTGAGAAGTACCGGAGTTTGTGTTGCCCTGAGAAATTCACTTGGTTGGTCTTTCCCGTCAGGAAATTGTGCCACTGTGCTTGCCCTTGCAGTTTGCTTATGAGAATGGATTGGGGAGGGGGGGTTACTGGCTGGAAATTTGTGAACAGGGTGGCACCAGAAGAAAATGTGGTGGTGGGGAGAAGGGCATAAAACTCATTTTGGGGGAAAGTGTGTGCCATTTCGATCTAGAAGACAGCACTCAATGATCCAATAGGGATGCCCCCAAGCCACAGATTCTCACTTGCTGGAGTCAGAGGCCCACTGCTGAGTATACGGGTGTCCGCATGTACATAGACAAAGGTGTGTGTGTGTGTGTGTGTGTGTGTGTGTGTGTGTGTGTGTGTGTGTGTGTGTGTGTGTGTGT
>JAJKFI010000170.1:320783-354414 GCA_029204185.1 Lerista edwardsae | reverse complement strand
TGTGTGTGTGTGTGTGTGTGTGTGTGTGTGTGTGTGTGTGTGTGTGTCACACAGGAGCACAAACTGTAATGTGTTTGGCGTACTGATCTCGGGAATAGAATTTGCCTTCCCATGCAGTCAAACCAACTTGATACTTAGCTGGGCAACTTCCTATGGAATAAATCAAGTCATGCAGTTTCACATTCTAATCACCAATGAAAACACTGTACTGACAGTAAAAAGGATGATGGGCTTTGCACAACTCGACAAGATGGGAGGATGGCAGAGGTTATGGAACAGGAATGAGTTGCCCAAATGCTTTCTCCTCCCAAAGTCTTAAGGATTTCGCAGTAGCCTAATAGACACTAACATAATCATTTTTAACATGTGTATTTAAGAATGGCAGTCAGATTGCACAAGGGAATCTGAGGGCAACCTTGACCCCTTAACACCCTTCAGGGGCCTAATGAAAAGCACATGCTGAATCTAATTGCACAGCGTTGTTTGCCCCAACCACTCTCAGATTAAAGGCCTGAACAAGAGGGTTATAGAAGAGCCCTGCTGGATCAGGCCAAAGGCCCATCTAATCCAGCTTCCTGTATCTCAGTGGCCCACCAGGTGCCTCAGGGAGCACACAAGACAACCAGATACCTGCATCTCCTTGCCACTCTCCTGCATCTGGCATGAGCTAGTTTACTTCTACAATAAGGAGGTTACACCACCCATTATGGCCTGTAGCCTGTGGCTGACTTTTCCTCCAGAAATCTGTCCAATCCCCTTTTAAAGGCACCTAGGCCAGATGCGATCACCACCTCCTGTGGCAAGGAGTTCCACAGATTAATTACACATTGGGTGAAGAAGTATTTCCTTTTATCTGTTCTCACTCTCCCAACATTCAGTTTTAGTGGCTGTCCCCTGGGAGATGCCCCAGCCCAGTAATCATTTTGGTCACTCTTTGCTGCACCTTTTCTAGTTCTAATATGTCCTTTTTGAGATGACTTATCTATTAGAGTTCTCCAGTGGAGTATATGTGTTAGTGGACCTAGGCAGCAGATTTAGATGAAAGCCATTAACTCATCCACATTGAACTAGTTCAGGTTCTCGGCATTCTTGCAGCCACTCAATAACTTGAAGGCTGGTGACTATAAGTGTCTCAACGAAGAGGACTATAACAGATTTATAAACTTAAGTAAATTACAAGTTAACCCTGCTAGATCCAACCAACCAGATACATAAGAGCCCTGCTGGATCAGGCCAAAGGCCCATCCAGTCCAGCTTTCTGTATCTCACAGTATTTTGTTGCTCTCTATTCTGGACTTCTCATGGTTGTGTAATTGCTGCGATCCAAGAATGCTAGTTTGCATCTCTCCCCCACCCTCCTTGCTAGTTTCCAGGAGTTCATTATTCTAACATAGCTGTTCTCAAACATTTTAAACCCATGTTTTAGAATGGCACTCATGCCAGGACCCACTGGAAGTGATGTCATAGCTGGAAGTGATATCATCTCCAAGCAGGAACTGCTGTCACTGTGACAAAATATAATGACACTCCTGGAATGCAAACTGGTATTCTTGGGCTGCAGCAGTTGCACAACCATGAAACATCCTGACAGAAAGAAAGATTAGGACAAAATATGATGTAAAAGCACTAAACTAAAACCAGAATTTAAAAAACCCTCCCTAGAAAATTCAAACTGTTAACACTCACAAAAGAAATATAGCAAAAGTAAAATTTGCAGTTTCCAAGATGGCTGCTCCCTGGTTTCCACAACCCACCTAACATCAGGTCATGACTCACCAAACAGTGTGCTAGAACATTCACACGCACTTCTGCACACCAGGTGCTGGGAACATATAAACAGGAGTAACATATAATCTTTTCATGCCAGGCTAGTACATTTCCCTGAGGTACTTAGCCAGCCACTGCTGGGGAAAGATTTATTATTAATATTATTTATTTATTTTATTTATTTATTTAATTTATATCCTGCCTTTCTGCCCAATGGGCACCCAACATAAGAAGAGCCCTGCTGGATCAGGCCAAAGGCCCATCTAGTCCAGCTTTCTGTATCTCACAGCGGCCCACCAAGTGCCCCAGGGATGCATGAGACAACAAGATGCCTGCATCCTGTTTCCACGCCCTTTCACCCGGTACTCTGAAGTAGCCTACTACTAATATAAGGAGGTTACAGCCCATCATTGCCTATAGCCCACGATGGACCTTTCTTCCAGAAATCCGTCCAATCCCCTCTTAAAGCCATCTAGACCAGATGCCATCACCACCTCCTGTGGCAAAGAGTTCCACAGATTAACTACCCGCTGAGTAAAAAAGTACTTCCTTTTATCTGTTTTAACTCGGCGGCTTACAACATTAAAATAGAATAAAATTACAGTGTTTTAACCATAAAAGACAGTAATTAAGCTAAGATGCTTAGCTAAATGGATTTTGGCCTGATCCAGCAGGGTTTTCTGTATATAGTAACATTTGGAAGGAGAGGGAGCAGTTAGAGTCTAAACTTCTAAACAGAAAGAAGTGTTGGGACTCAACACTTAACAATAGCCTAACAATAGCCGTCTGATCTGGTTAACCCAGAAGACGGTGGAAAAAGACCATCATACTGTTCCATCCATAGACTTGACACAGCTCTAGTGAGCTGTAAATAATTCTAGTTAACAAAATGAAATATTTCTTTACCCAATGCGTAATTAATCTGCAGAACTCCTTGCCTCAGGATGTTGTGATGGCACTAGGCTTATAATGCCTTTAGAAGGGAATTGGACTGAGTTAGGGAGGAAATGTCCATCAAAGGTCACAATCCATGATGACTATATGCAACCTTCATGCTTCAGATGAAGATGTGGGCTTGCAAGCTCATGTTTTATCTTCTAACAGCCAACTCCAGCATTTGTGACAGCCCCCACCCTACCCTGGCAGGTATTTACCATGTTTCCCCCCCTCGCTTCAAATCCCAATCAACACAGCCCAAGAGTTTGTGCAATAAAAGGGACATCTCCATTTCAAATTGTACCCCTTGCCTCTTGCTTTCCAGGAATATGGGTTTAGAGGGTGTGTTGGATTTTGCTATTTGCAAAGCAGACTGCTCATACCTTGGTTACCTCAGCCTAGAAAAAAGGCACCTGAGGGACATACAAAATTATGCATGGAATGGATAATATGGATAGAGGGAGGTTCTTTTCCCTCTCTCACAATACCAGAACCAGGGGACATCTACTAAAATTGCGTGTTGGGAGAGTGAGAACTGATAAAAATAAATACTTTTTCACCCAGAGGATAATTAATCGGTGGAACTCCTTGCCACAGGAGGCGGTGATGGCATCTAGCCTAGATGCCTTTAAAAGGGGACTGGACAGATTTCTGGAGGAAAAGTCCATCGCAGGCTACAGGCCATGATGGTTAGTGCAACCTCCTTATTTTAGAGGTAGGCTACCTCGGAGTGCCAGATGCAGGGGAGTGGCATTGAGATGCGGGTATCTTGTTGTCTTGTGTGCTCCCTGAGGCACCTGGTGGGCCACTGTGTGATGCAGGAAGCTGGACTAGGTGGGCCCTTGGCCTGATCCAGTGGGGTTCTTCTTGGTTACTGTGGCTTTGGCCCTGCACTTCCACCCCATTTTGAGCATTTGTGAACATGAACACCCTTCAGAGAGAAGCCTCCAAGCGCTCATACACACTTTACCTGATTGGGGTAGGGCTGGAGAATCTCTTTGAACCTGTTGTTGTTGTTGTTGTTGTTGTACAGAACACAAGTTCCTGCTACAGGGCTTATCCTTCCTGAGTTGGAAGTTTGCGATTGTGGCCTGCCCTTGTGGCCTGCCCTGCCCGCTTGTGCGTTCCCAGAGAAACAAGATAACTCTGGGCTAGGCCTGAATAGCCACTTCTGCCCTATTGATCCCAAAGAGTGGTCTGCAGTGGCCTTTTCAAATGCAAAGGGCTGTGGGATAGCCACCTGGTTCTCAGCACAAAAGGAGACGGGTGGGGAGCAAATGCAGGCAAACAAGCTTAGCTGCAGAAGAGAAGCTGTTGGGCACACCAGTTCTCAAGGTTGTATTGGGCAATCCAGGAGAGAAAGGAATTCCTGAGGAACAGGCATTATACTAATGTAGCCTGAGCATCTTCTGAAACATCTTTTTCCGACTGCAGCCCCTTCTAGATTCATCCCTTCTTTGGCACATTGGAGAGAAATGTCTCTCTTCTCCCCCCCTGCCCAATTACCAGCTGTTGCTCCCTTCTCATTATTTTGGAACCCAAGGCAGATGCTTGGCACGGGAAAGGATGGCAATAGACCACTGTGTTCTGTAGGAGAAAAGTAGATTCTTGGGTCATAGTGGGTGAGGGTATTTTTCAAAGAAAAGGTGAGGCTCCAGAAGCCTTGTCTCTCAGCCCCAGATGCTGGCAGTAATTGCTTGCTGATAAGAGAAATGCACTCTGTACTTTCTCAGGAGCATTCTCTTTATGGGATGCTTATCACGTGTGATGTGATATTTTTGCCTGCTTGATATTTTTTGGTGGTTAAACAGTGCATCTCAAGCACAAAACCTAGGCAATTAACAATCAATACAAACTGGGAATATTTAAAATCCCAGTCCATGAAGGAAGACAACCTGGCTTTTATTCTTCCATGCGGTCCTAGGACTGAACCCTGGGATTGAAGAACAGCCCCGGGCATTTGTGGTTGCTGTTGAGTGCAGGAGGAGTATTCAGCTTATGCTTCTGAGATAGGCGTCGCATTGTTTTTAAATGATTTGATCTTGTCCGTAAACTGCTTTGTGAACTCTTGATGAAAAGTGGTATATAAATACTGTTGATTGGCTCCTGGAGTACTGAAACAGTTTACCAGCTAACACAATGTTTCTTAAATTGCGAGTTGGGACCCACTAAGGTGGGTCACGAACCAGTTTCAGGTGGGTCGTGTAGCACCTAGGGCAACCATATTGAATATATGGGAAGATAGGACACTGGAAAGGGGGGAGGGCTGTGTTGTTATTTTGTTTGTGTCAAAGTTGTAAATAGTTTTTTTTTCCCCCCTTCCTGATTTACTTTCCTATTGGAAAATGTCTTGAGAAATAACTCAATTTATGACTGCATTATTAGGAAAGCAGCAGGCTCTGATGTCACAATGGCAGCACTCCCAGCCCCCATCACTTCTGGTGGGTCCCGGACAGATTGTCATTCTAATAATAATTAATTATTATAATTATTAATTAATATTAACAATTATTAATTATTATTAATTATAATTATTATATCTTATTATATCTTAATAATAATAATAATAATAATAAGTGGGTCCCGGTCCCATTTGAGAACCATTTTTCTAACACATGAATTAAGCATTTGGGTGTGAGCAAACCACTTGAACTGTTTTTAAAGCTATCAGTGTAACCCTCTTCACCCCAGCACAGTGTCTTTCTCGTGGCTGTTGCTGGTGGTGTTCTCCATTCTTTTAGATTGTGAGCCCTTTTGGGACAGGGAGCCATTTAACTTTAATGTTATTATTTGCCTGTAAACCGCTTTGTGAACTTTGTGTTGAAAAGCGGTATATAAATACTAGTGATTGATTGATTGAACGTATGGTGCCCTTCTGGGCTGAGGGAATGAAATGAGAAAGTGGTGATGAGAAGGTCTTCACCTTTTTATGCTTGGATTTCCTTTTGAGAAGGAATTGATCAGGTGCTTAGGAGCCAAGAGTTCTGTATCAACTGTGAGGTTTTGTGCCGCATTCCGAGTGAAGGGTTTTGGCCGTGGGACTTGAATCCTGATACAGCTACGGCAGTCTGGCTTGGCCTTGAGCAGGGTTGTCAACTCTATTTCTGAGCCTGCTGCTGTGCCTTTTACAGCAGTCTACTGTGCAGAAATCGGACAAAGTTTTCCCTGCCTTTTCCTCTCTGTTAAGGAAAAGCTTCACCTGTTTAACTTCTGACTGATGCTTTTTTCCTAGCTCTGGGCCTGCATATCTCCCTCTCTTCCGCCCCCCCCCAAAACAAAACAAAACAAAACAAAACATGGAGCCAGTTAAAATAACTGAATTGGAGGTATTCTTAGTCTTGTTAAGCATAAACAAGCATATGTGTGGTGCGTTATAAGTGTGGAGGTGCTTCCTGTGTGCTTTCTTGATATTCTCCTTAAAAGTCTCTTGAAAGGTAAAGAACTTTTTAACCCCCCCCCCCCAGTGTTGCAACTGAGAGGGGAGGGGCGGCTTGCCTCTAGGCCACTGAGTGAATTCGTGGCAGAGGTTGGATTTGAACAAGCGAGATCTAGATTCATAGCTTGTTCCCTGAGACAACCCTGCACTTGCGCCAGCTGTAAAAATTAGCATAAACAGCTGGGTAGACATCTCTTGCCTGTGATCTTGAAGACCGGAGGACCTTCCCCTCCCCCCCCATCCCGCCCTCTTCTACAATGCAATTGCTGCTTAGCTGGCCCCCTCCAGAGGTGACATCATACCGGTATTTTTTTCTTTCTTTTTAAAACAGATTAAAGCACGTAATGGGTTTCTGTAAGGTGTTGAGTAACATTCCTTGCTAGGTGCATGAGATCCTATCTGCAGCGGAAGCCAACCCCCACCCAAAGATATCAAAGGTGCCTGGGCCCCCTTAACCTTGAAACAGTTGCCCAGAGGCCCCCACCAAGCCTGAAAGAACTGCTTCAAGGCCAACGCAACTCTTCCTGAAGAAGGCAACTCTTCCTGAAGAAGGCGTGTGGGCCACTTTGATTACACCTCGCATTTCTGTAGCAGTGACTACACCTGGTTTTTACTTTAAAAAAAACATTTAGTACTCCCCTGGATTACAGTAAGGCAGCTCAGAAACAATATGAAACAATATATGTATTTTTTTAAAAAGAAGAAATTCGGTACAACACAATGCAACCCTAACCCTTGATCTTTTTTTTTTCTTTTTGGTTAAATTTAAATCGCGTAGAAAACATGTGTATTTTAAAAGTACAGGCATGCCCCAGTATCCCCTGATTTGGTATCCACGGTTTCAGTTATCCATGGATGCTGGGATGCCTATATAAAAGATAGGGGAACATTAAACAATTTTTTTTACCTTGTTGCAGCAAAAACACTGATGTTCCCCCATCTTTAAAAAGGCATTCCCAGTATCCGCGGTTTCTGGTATCCGTGATGGGGTCTGGAACAGAACCCCAGCAGATACCGGGGCACACCTACACTTTGATTGACTTTTTGATTGACTTGTTTTCCGACCAGTGAGGGAAATCCTCGGGATGAGTTTGCACCTACTTTTCCAAGTAGCAGTGGGAAGTTCAGCAGTCAACACTTGTGGACTTGCCCCTCTGCCACTGAGCAGGGAGGAAGAACTGCACCTATGTTGGCCTGGACTGCAGAGGCGGGTAGTGACTATTCCATAATTCCTTGAAATTAGTAAGGGAAGGTGGAGGATTCTGCTCTTAAAAAGTGTCCTCTAATTCTTATGCTGTGCCCATTGGTCTGCATGCCTTTAGCACCAAGAGTTCCGGCAGTCTTGTGACATTTGGACGTGATAATTCTGTATGTCGGCTGCTTTCAGAAGTAGGAGTACCTGCTGTTATGTAGCTTCATTGCAAGGGCAGTGAACTTAGCTGCTCCATAGACAACCTGTGGCTGTCTTGTAGTGCTGTCTTGTAATCTGTGGAACTCTTTGCCACAGGAGGTGCTGATGGGATCTGGTCTAGATGCCTGTAAGAGGGGATTGGGACGGATTTCTGGAAGAAAAGTCCATCGTGGGCTATAGGCTACTTCAGAGTACCGGGTGCAAGGGAGTGGCAACAGGATGCAAGCATCTTGTTGTCTCATGCCTCCCTGGGGCACCTGGTGGACCACTGTGAGATACAGGAAGCTGGACGAGATGGGCCTTTGGCCTGATCCCGCAGGGCTCTTCTTACGTTCTTACCAATTTAGTTCCTTTGGCTTTTTCTCTAGATTAGTGGCTCTCAAACCTTTTAGCACAGGGACCCACTTTTTAGAATCACAGTCTGTCCGGGACCCACCAGAAGTGATGTCATGGCCCCTGCAAACTGGGCAAGAGGCACTTTTTCAAGTGGTGTTCCTCTAATATTTAGCAAGGGGAGAGTAATTGTCCCTCTTCATCCCTGCACGGTGTCTTTTCTAGTGGCTGTTGCTGGTGGTGTTCTGCATTTTTTTTTTTAAAAGATTGTGAGCCCTTTTGGGACAGGGAGCCATTTAACTTTATTATTATTTGCCTGTAAACAGCTTTGTGAACTTTATGTTGAAAAGCAGTATATAAATGCTGTTTGATGGCCGGAAATGCCATCATTGTGACACCAGAGCCTGCTGCTTTCCCGAGACTGCAGCAGAAGTTGGGTTATTTCTCAGCTATTTTCCAATAGTAAATCAGAAAGGGGGAAAAACCTTGACACAAGCAAAGCAACCACACAGCCCTCACCCTTTCCAGCATCCCATCTTCCCTATAGCCCACAATGGACTTTTCCTCCAGAAACCCATCCAGTCCCCTTTTAAAGGCATCTAGGCCAGATGCCACCATCACCTCCTGTGGCAAGGAGTTCCATAGCTGAATTACCCGCTGGGTAAAAAAGTATTTCCTTTTTATCTGTTTTAACTCTCCCAACACTCAGTTTCAGTGGATGCCCCCTGGTTCTGGGGGCAAGCATGGCAAGTCTATTGCAATTCCACATACAGCAAAATTTCACTGATGCTGAACTGTTCCTGCTGTCTCTTACAAACTGCAGAGAAAAGCCTCAAAGGAATTTTGTAGCTTTAAGGAATTGAATTCTGCTAGTGACAGCCAGCAGGTGGAATAATCACCCACCTGAGGGCAATCACCGGTTGAGTAGCATAAAGAGAAGAGAGAAGCTCTGCTACTGCTAGCTTGCTAGCTAACCACTAGCCTCTGGCTTGGCAACCCAGTTAGTCTTGGTAAGACTGGTTTATACTAGTCAGTGTGTAATGCTAGTCAGTCAAGTGCGTTATCCACTATGTCTATCTGTATGGTGGAATGTTTCTGATGAAGTTATTCTAGGCAGAAGAGAAGTGAAGATTGTGTGATGATATACCTTGACATGTTATTATATCCAAGTCAAGTGTTTTCTTGCGAAGATACAGAGACCTGTCTTGGACTATTCTACAGGTGAACATCTCATCAAGTACTTAGCTACTGTTGTCATCTGCTGTATGGAACTGTACTTGTTTGTTACAAACTGCACCCTTTGTGTTTGATTCTCTTGTGGAATCCTTATTTGTGTATAAAGAAGCCTTAACACTTCAGCATTGTGGACTTTGTCTCCATTTTTTGTCTCAGTCAAGAACACAGTGGATTTCCAGGTTGAGCACGTAGGTTTTAACTCTGCTTTTTGTGTGCTTGAAGGGCTTATGCCACTATAACCTTCCGCTAGGGATTTGCAGCCCTGATACAAACCCAGGCATAGCTAATGAAAATATAGCCCGATGCAGAGGGCAAAATGATGCCCTGGAGGTGACGTCACAACAGGAAGTGACATCACAGTTGTATTTTCATTCTCATGTTTTTTTAGCCATAACGTTTGATAGAACGAAGATACCACACTCTGGTTTGTTTCATTGCATTCTTCATTAAATTCCACAATGAGTGATGTATAATATGACAGTCTGATTCCTAAAAACCATGATTTTAACAAACCAGTTTTTACATGACAGTTGTATTGTCATTTTCTGGCTTTTTGGCCATAATGTTTGATAGAATAAAGATATTATACTCTGGTTTGTGTCATTGAATTCCACATCAAGTGGTATATAACATGATGGTATTATTCATATGTAGGGATGTGGTGGCGCAGTGGGTTAAACCGCTGCTGCTGGGCTTTCCGACCGGAAGGTTGGGAGCTCAAGACTGCGTGACACAGTGAGCTCCCGTCGCTTGTCCCAGCTCCTGCCAACCTAGCAGTTCGAAAGCACCTAAAATGCAAGTAGATAAATAGGGACCACTTTGGTGGGAAGGTAATGGTGTTCCGTGCGCTACGGCGTAGAGTCATGCCGGCCACATGACCATGGAAGCTTGTCCTCGGACAAAGCCGGCTCTACAGGCTTAGAAATGGAGATGAGCGCTGCCCCCTACAGTCGGTCACGACTAGACCATTCGGTTGTGGGGAAACCTTTACCTTTTAGGTGCAGGGAATTCTGGACCATCTCCCAGGATATGTGTACAGTTCATGGTTGGCTTCATTACCACTTACAAATGGAGTGCAACACATTGATCCAAGACAGATCAATGGATGAGTTGGAAAAAAAAAAAAACCTTGGTTGTGTTATGAGCTTCTCAATGATTAAACCCTAATTAGTTCCTGAAGGAGGAGGGAAACCTTTACCTTTATTATTCATACACACCAAGGTTTTCATGATTTTGGCCACTAGTGTTAAGCTCAGCTTGTTGCCCCCCCCTAAAACGTATTGCACCCCGCTTTCCTTAGTTACACCTCTGCTTACAAACAACTTGGGGAAATGGCAGTCGTTTTAGCATGAAGCAGGGTGCTTGTTTTTACGCTTCTGCTTTAAGGGGGGCACATTCTACGTTGGGGTACTCCCTTTTTGGCAGTCCTTGAAAAGCCTCACTGCCACCATCTCCCACTGTTGTTCCCAACTTCATCTGCTCTTTGATCTTCTGGCTTCTTCTTCATCGAAGGATAAGCCGGAATAGTGCAGCATGGAGAGTGAAAAGCCCTGCTGCTCCTACCGCCATCTCCTCCACCTGCTTTGGTGCCAAAACCCAAGTCATTGGCAGTGATGTCGTCCCATCCCTGCCAATGACAGTCAATCCTTGCTATCTGTGACCTTGCTTATCTGCGAGGGGCAGAATTGCTTACTTGTTTATCTAGTATGCAGAGACCTTCCAGAGGCTGCAGGGATCTTCAGGATGGCACCTGCAACCAGCACGGACCCCTTTAAAATGGCTGGCAGAAGCATCTACTGGCCGTATTTAAGGGGTCCATGCTGTTGCAGGGGCCATTCTGAAGCTCCCTGCAGCCTCTGGAAGGTCTCTGCAGCATTCAGAGCTGTTTTGGCTCTACTCTGCTGGCTCCCTGAGGGTCTCTGCTGGAGTCTTCTGATGGCCGATGAGGTACCTCTTGCACCTAACCCCACTGATCCCACAGGATCAATGATTTATTATCTGTGAATTCTCTATCCACGAGGATTTCCAGGAACATAACCAGTGATGTCATTCAGGGGGAACGGACCAGAACGGGCGCTCCGGATCCTAACAGGCTCCCTGGCTGGTTCCGGGTTCCCGACAAGTGCCAATCAAAAGTGAGTTCCTGTTCCTAAATCATTTGAATGACACCACTGAACATAACCCTAGTGGATAATGATTGACTGTACTTCTACTCCTGCTCACTCAGCGGTGACGCTGAGGTTGTGCATCTCCCAACTGCTGAAAGTTGGACTTCCCTGTCCAAGGTGGATTTGCTTGCACCTCCCCCCCCCCCTTTCTTGAGCAACTGCCACGGAACTCCGGCATGTTCTGGAATTTGTTCTTGGTTCACAAAGGGCATTGGCTAATCCTGGTGGGCTGCCCAGCGGTTTCATGCAATCGGTGTGCTTGCACACATCCTGGCACTCTCCTGGCCCTTGGCTGTATGTTGCAGGGGAGGGCTGGGGGTGGCAAGGTATTCTTGTCTCCCAATATTATTAACTTTGCTACCGACCCCCAGAGTTTCCCAGAACCCAGTGTGAAAACCACCGGTGTATGGTTTGTGGGCATTGTATTACACAGTACAGGGGAAATGTGCCTTGTGCTTCCTGTTGTCTCAGTCTCTTCATACTGTTCAGAATTAACCGTCTTATCTTTCCTACCTTAGCCCCAGCCTCCTTGCGCACAGACTATCTCCTCCGCATTGGGAACTTCTACCCTTGAAGACAAAGAGGTATGTGACGTTTTCACTTTGGCTGTCACAAAGAAGTATGTGCCCTTTCTGACGCTCTAAGCAGTGTCTAAAGTCGGCCGTATGCTCTGCAGAGGGAGCCATAGCTCAGTGATGGAGCTGGCAAAATTTGCCCTTATTATTATTATTATTATTATTATTATTATTATTATTATTATTATTATTATTAATAATAATTCAATTTCTATCCCGCCTTTCTGCCCGAGGGCACCCAAGGCGGCTTACAACATTAAAAAGCAGTATAAGAAACCACAATGCCTACAATTAAAACAACATAAAGAACAATATTAAAAACTGTAAAATTATAAAACCACAAGTCCCGTGGATCCCACAGTTCAAAAAGATAGAATGTAAAAAATGCCAGCCTGCCTGTCAACAGTTGAAGGCTTGTTTGAATAAAAAAGTCTTCAGCCCCCGCCGGAATGTTGCCAAAGAGTTCTTAATTCTAAGCGGTTCTTAATTCTAAGGGGAGGGTATTCCAAAGTCGTGGGGCCACCACCAAGAAGGCCCTGTTCCTGGCCGCCATCCCCCTCACCTCTCCTGGTGGCGGCACTGTCAGAAGCCCCCCCCCCATGACCTAAGAGAATCCTCATTCTCTCCAGATGTTGCTGGAAAAGACCACTTGTCTGAAACCCTGGAGAGCAGCTGCAGACAATATTGACCTAGATGGCCTCAGTCACGACTAGACCTTTCGGTCGTGGGGGAACCTTTACCTTTTACCTACCCTGTTTGCAGAGGTTAAATATTAAAGAATCAGCCATGCTAATGAAGTAGAAACGCCATGTTCACATGCAGTATACCTCTGAATACCAAATGCTGGGGGGCCTGTGAGAATAGTGGCGGTAATTACTATTGTGAGCCTCTCTGAGCATCCAGTTGGTTACTTTTGGAGACCGCATGCTAGGCTAGATGGGGTGTGGCCGTCCTCTTGCAAACCATTTTCATGTTGCTGCTGAGCATAGATGTTTCCATTGCCAAACTATGGCATTGCGAAGGCTGAAACTGAAATGTGAGATTGAGAAATGGGCTTCTCCTTTGATTCTGTTGGGGAGGGGTTCAGGTAAAACTTACCTGACCTTGGGGAAAAGCATGACTAGCCCTGTGCCCTCGGGCCCAGGACAAAGACAGCCATCTCTTGATCCCAAGGAATTGTGTAACAAACACCCGTTTGTTCCTTGCTGATTGCCTGGCCTGAGGCTAAACGGAAACATCCCTGCCAAAGAAAAAGAAAATCCAGTTTGATCGCCCTGTTGTGTCTGCACCCAGCACCAATTTGTTTTCCTTATCAAAGATGCCACTCCCATTGCTAAAGAGATTGTGTATTTGCCTGACTGGTCCAGACTAGGGGAGAGATCCAGTGGCAGGAGCCAAGATTTGGGGGGGGGGGTGTCCCGGGAGGAGCAGTGCGAACTGTTGGGCTAGAATGCTTCCAGATGTTAAGGATTTCCAGAATTCAAAGGAAAGCCAGTTGCTTCTTTAGATCTAATGTCTGGCTTATCGGTCATTTAAAGGCCTTTTGACTGCAGTTGCTGTACATGCGTGCCTGGACTCAAGTCCCAATAGACTACAGTAGATGATCCTTTCTACCAGATGTTTGAAGTACAGGCTATTCCGAAATCCAGACATTTGTGTTCAAGACTTTTAAAAAATTTTCTGTAGTGTAAACACTAGAAGGTCTTGTGCTTGTTCCCACATATAGGCTGTAAATTCTATTCTCTGCTTTGTGGTGTCTGCCATGGTTGAAAAATGTCACAGGCCAGCAGACAACCAAATTGGTAGCAGTGGAAAGAAGAAGCATTTCTCATTACATTTATGCAGTTATTGCAAAATCCAGCAAAATCCAGGTACTTTCCTATCCCAAGCAGTCTGGATAACGGATACTCAGAGCGCAGTCCTAACTTGGAGTTAGGCCAGCCAAATTTGGCCGGCGCAAGGACCACCGTAAAGCATGTTTAGACCACTCTCGGAGTCAGTGAGGATGGCACACATCTGTGTGCTGGCCTCTCTGACTCCAAGAGTGATCCAAACATACTTTATGGTGTCCTTTGTGCTGGCCAAACTTTGTTGGCCTAACTAAGCCAGCCTAACTCCAGGATAGGATTGCGCCATCAATCTGTAGTTGGATGTGCTTCTGAATAAACATGCATAGGAATGTGCTGTTAAAACCCAGATGTGATTGATTCATAGATGAAACTTAAATATAGGAATAAAGATGCCTTGTTAGAGATATTTAAGAATCAGAGCAGGTAGGAGAGTTTAGCAGAGATAATTAAGGTTGCTTCTCATTTATATTTCTACTTATGAAAACATTGAGAACATGGAGCATTTCCGGCTTCAGTAATCTACCAGAGACGCAAGGACTTCAAAGCAAACATGTGGCAGGTCTTCAGTCGAAAGATGCCTTGTCAGTGATGCTTAATGAGCACTGTCCGCTTTGGCTGTTCGGATGATGCAAAAAATATCTACCTGGGGGTGTGGGGTTGATGATATTTAGAGAACTGCTTTTCAATCAAATTTTCAGCTTTCCAAGAAAATCAAATGATTCCCTGTCCCAAAAGGGAACATAGAGAGAGGTGCAGAAGAAACACCAGCAAACTGCCCTTAAAAGGCATACAGCGCTGGGGTGAAGAGGTACAGTTACTCTCCCCCCCCCGTTAAATACAAGCATCACTTGAAGTGCCTCTTTGCCTAGTTAGCAGAGCACATAGGAACATGTTCTTGTGCCTGGGTACCAAATGAAGCCCTTGGTCCATCAGGCCCGGTATTGCCAATACTGGTGGGCATTAGTTCTCCTGGGTTTCAGGCAGGGATCTAGAGATCCCACCTGGGACTTTCTGCATGCAAAGGATGTGCTCCACCAGTGCGCGACAGTCCCAGCCCCTGAGGAAGTGTCCCCTGTTCCCAGGAAGGGAGAGAATTGAATTTGGGCCTTTTTGCACGCCAAGCGAAAGCCGTACTGGCAGACTAACAAGCCGGAAATGAAACTAGGTTAAATAAAACCCAACAGCAGCAGCATGCAGATTGCGATCTGTGGCTGTCATGTGTGCCCAGGTGTCTCAAGTGCCAACCCTGGAGTGAATACATGCTGGGAGGCTGCAGTCAGTGGTGGCTTTCGAGAGGGCATGAATACAGTGGGAACCCCTGTGTGGCTGACTGTTTCCTGTGATGACCTACATGCACATCTGGAGAGATCCTGAAATGTGTGAAGCAGTTCTGGCTCCTCGAAGGAACACGATGTTGTCGGGGTGAATTTGCTGCCTGCTAACTCTGGAAAGTAGTTCAAAAGCACGTAAAAATGCAAGTAGATAAATAGGGACCACTTCGGTGGGAAGGGAACGGTGTTCCGTGCGCTACGGCATAGAGTCATGCCAGCCACATGACCGTGGAGCTTGTCCTAGGACAAAACGCCGGCTCTTCGGCTTAGAAACGGAGATGAGCACCGCCCCCTACTGTCGGTCACAACTAGACCCTGCGGTCGGGGAAAACCTTTTTACCTGGCCTTGGCAATACCAAGCAATGCTTTGACTTTCATCCACTTGACTTGCATCACTTTGCTCTTTCAACCGTTTTCAATTATAACCCTGTTCCCCATTTTGTTCACATGCCTTTCCTCATTTGTCCGATTCATCCAACCTTCCATGATGTTTGTCTTTACGTATGTTTTCTTTTATTTCAGTTTGTTTAGGGGTTGCATGTCTTCGCACGTGTGATATGCAGGTCCTGCCTCCTTGCTTGCAGTTTCAGGACCCCAGATTTTAGCTAACGGGAGGCTCTGGGTGGAAGCCGGCCCTGCGCCCCCAGAATGTGAGCAGAGCTGTGCTGTGGTGGCTACCAGAGGGTCTTCTGAGGGCCCACAAAGCCGGGCACGGATTCCCCTGCCCTTGGAATGCCAGAATCATCGGAATGCTTAAAATCACAACTTCTGGGTTTAACTCTCGATGCATTCAGACCATCTTTGATTATTTGGAGGCTGCAGTTACTAGGAAATAGTTTGGGGCAGAGAAATGGATCGCTGGCGCTCTCGTGGTGAGTGGCCAGCCTTTTAATTGGCACAACCCTCTGACCCTGAGCAGAACCCTTGACCAGACATGGGCCAGGTCTGTCAATCTGCTGTTGACTGGTTTTGTGACTTGTGAATTGGACACAACACTTATCTTAGGCTTACCTGGAAGTCATCCCATTAAAACCAGTGGGGCTTGCTTCTGAGTAGACGTGCATTGGCTCGTACTGCAGAAGGCTGTAGTTTGGCCAGTGAACAGTTAGCTACCTTGGAAGCAGAGGCAGATCTAAGGGGGGGGGCAAATCTGTAAGTTTTGCAAGGAGCCTTACCCTGTCATGTCAATCCCTCCTCTCCCTTGCTGCTGTAGCCAGTAAGCAACGCCAAGATGTTGCTTTTCCCTGTGAGGATTGGCTAGAACAGTGCAGGAGAGGAGTGTTTTCCACTGCAAGGTAAGGCTTCTTGCAAAACTTGGAGATTTGCCTCTGCTTGGAAGTTGGGTGAGGGGAGTTGATGGTGGAGTTCAGTAGGCGGTGGTACAGTTCTATGGCCTGCAGTTTTGGGGACAAAGAGCTGTGATTGCTGGTTCTTTTGCTGCGTTTCGCGGTCTGTGTTGTGTTTTACCCCTTACAGGTTGGAGCAGAGACATTGGATGTTGACATGCGCCAATTTTTCTCCTTGCTTTCCCTAGGATGTTCCCACCACTGCAGAACTGGAGCAGTTTGCCAAAGAGCTGAAGCACAAGCGCATCACCTTGGGCTTCACTCAGGCAGACGTGGGGCTGGCCTTGGGCGTCCTCTATGGTGGGTATCACAAAGGGGTTGAGTGTGGGAGTTGGCAAGCTGCTTGGCCCTCTGCAATGCGTTCTTCTCCAGAAACATGGTGGTGGAGTAACATAGAGGTGCGGGAAGACTATTTTTTTAAAATGGAGGGGTGGGGTGGGAATGTACTTGTGATCGACAGACCTTGCCTCCTGTGCCAGGCTGCTCATGTGTCAGATCTCCCTGTAGTCCCAAGGCGGGCAGCGCCATCCGAACCCCAATGTTCAGCCGATGCTAGCTGCCAGCATTGGGCCAATGGCAGCAGTGCTGGCACGAGAGCACTGACTGGTGCCCTCTCACCAGTTTTGCCGCTGCTGGGCCGACACTGGCAGCAGAGTTGGCCCAGCAGTGCCAGCCGAAGCCCGCAATGCTCCTGCGCCGGCTGAGTTTGGCTGGTGCAGGGAGATTTCTGGGAGGGCGGAAGGGAGGGAGTTTCTGGCCGGGGGTGGGAAAGGGGAGGGCAGTGATGTCCTCTGGGCAGGACGGTCCGGAACGCCGTACCGCTTGTTCCGAGGACGGGCTGCGATGGGGCGCCATTGCGTGGCAGATGCCGCGCGCTTTTTGGCCCTCCCGCCCTCCCCTGCGCTTGATTCGCTCCGATATGGAGCTATTCCGGGCGCAGGGAGGCGCGGCCGGGCTCCGCACAGGGGGCGGGGAGCTGCCAGTCAACCGTGCGTTCGGGTTGTTGCCGCTGACGGGTGACATCACTGGGGAGGGGGTGGAACTGGGCCTCAACCAAACCCCGTCCCTAGATTTCATGGTCCCAATTTGGGCTGCATGGCTTGCTGGGAGCTGCGCCCAGGCGCAGGTCTGAGCAAGCCCATCGGGGCGGCTGGCGCCTACCCCGGTGTAAGGGTGCGAATGTGCCCGTGCCTCATGGACATTCTAGCCACCTCCTAACTTGGATTGCAAACTTGCGTTTGGATATGGCGCAGCTACACTGCCCTGCCCGCTCCAGCCAGAGGCAGATCTAAGGGAGGGCAAAGCTCTAAGTTTTGCAAGAGGCCTGACCTTGCTGTGGACATCACTCCTCTCCTGCACCGTTTTAGCCAATCCTCACAGGGAACTAAACAGCAACATCTTGGTGTTGCTTACTGGCTACAGCAGCAAGGGAGAGGAGGGATTTACAGGACAGGGTAAGGCTCCTTGCAACACTTAGAGCTTTGCCCTCCCTTAGATCTGCCTCTGGCTCCAGCACCAGTTAGGATTGCTCCCACAATCCATTGAGAGCGCCATCCTCGCCTGGAGCTAGGCCGGCACAGTGAGGCCAGCAAAGTTTGGCCGGCACAAGGGCCACTGTCAAGCACGTTTGGGTCACTCTCGGAGTCAGAGAGGCCAGCGCACAGGTGTGTGCCATGTGGTCCTGATTCTGAGAGTGGTCCAAACATGCTTTAAGGTGGCCCTTGTCGCGGCCAAACCTTGCTGGCCTAACTGTGCCGGTCTAATTCCAGGTTAGGATGGCGCTCTCAGTGGATTGTGGGAGCAATCCTAACTGGTGCTGGAGCGGGCAGGGCAGTGTAGCGGTGTCTTGGATTGCCTTCAGATAAGAAGTGGAGATAAAGGGATCTTCTGTGTTGTGT
The DNA here is from genome assembly GCA_029204185.1 of Lerista edwardsae. NCBI lineage: Eukaryota > Metazoa > Chordata > Lepidosauria > Squamata > Scincidae > Lerista > Lerista edwardsae. The sequence goes on along the minus strand of JAJKFI010000170.1, from coordinate 336,127 downwards.
TGTGTTGTGTTGTGTTGTGTTGTGTTGTGTTGTGTGAAGAACTGCCTTTGTAAATGCAAACCATTATTTCTTTGGGGTGGGGAGAGGAATCTCCAGCAAATTCTGAATAGGGAGGCCTCAAACTTTATGCTTCTGGTTCTGTGTGGTGATTCAACTTCAATGTGTTCCCTCAGGTTGGGTGAGTTGCTGAGCTGCCTGGACTCCTCCTGCTCGTCCCCCCCTCCAGCGCTCTCTCCCAGGTCCTGGTCTGACTTTCCCCCATGTGTTTGTCTCTTCAAGGCAAGATGTTCAGCCAGACCACCATCTGCCGCTTTGAGGCCTTGCAGCTGAGCTTCAAGAACATGTGCAAGCTGAAGCCGCTCCTGCAGCGCTGGCTGGAGGAGGCGGACAGCAATGAGAACCTGCAGGAGGTAAGGGAGCCCCGGTGGGGAAGGCGGGCAGGTCTTAGACCGAAGAACAGTCTCCTTATCTATATATTTAAGTGTTTTTTTACCCTGCCTTTCCTCTGCCAGGGCAGATGCCCAATGTGGCTCACAGTTATTGAAAGAAAGCAATAGCGCAGTACATAGAAACACAGAAGGGACGTGGTGGCGCAGCGGGTTAAACCGCTGCTGCTGGGCTTTCCGACCGCAAGGTTGGGAGTTCAAGACTGCGTGACGGAGTGAGCTTCCGTCGCTTGTCCCAGCTCCTGCCAACCTAGCAGTTCCAAAGCACCTAAATTTTGACTGTGCCACCACCAGGAGAGGTGAGAGGGGTGGCAGCCAGGAAGAGGGCCTTCTCAGTGGTGGCCCCCCAACTTTGGAATACCCTCCCCTTCGAACTGAGAACTGCCCCCTCTTTGTTAACATTTCGGCGGGGGCTGAAGACCTTTTTATTTCAAAAAGCTTTTAACTATTGACAGGCTATCTCTCTCTCTCTCTTTAACTTTATTAATCTTATGACCCACGGGGTTTGTTGCTTGCTGTTTTTAAATTTTTAATTGTATTTTAACATTGTTTTTAATTGTTTTTTTAATGTAAACTTTGTTTTTATTGCTTTTTTTATTGTAATGCCGCCTTGAGTGCCTTTGGGCAAAAAGGCGGGATATAAATTCAATAAATAATAATAATAATAAATGCAAGTAGATAAATAGGGACCACTTCGGTGGGAAGGGAACGGTGTTCCGTGCACCACGGCGTAGAGTCATGCCGGCCACATGACCACGGAAGCTTGTCCTCGGACAAAACGCCGGCTCTACAGGAGATGAGCACCGCCTCCTACAGTCGGTCACGACTAGACCATTCGGTCGTGGGGAAACCTTTACCTTTACATAGAAACAAGACAACAGGAGTGTTTTTTTGGAGGGTGGGGCGTGTCTGGAGGCACACCCTAGTATGTGGCCCCCAGGGGGGGCAGCCTGTTCTCCCACAACCCCACCATCCCTGCCTGCCCCCAGCTCCTGCTCCTCTCTCTACTGGAAGCGTAGAATGTGGCTTTGCCACACTCTGCTCTTATGTGTCATGGAGGGGCAGTGCGCGGGGAAGGCACTTGGCTTTGCCTACGCTCTGTTCCTCCATGTATCGGAAGAGTGGAACACAGCAAAGCAAAGTGCCTTCGCCACACTATGCCCCTCTGTGACATGGAGGAATGATGCGCCCCTGCAAGATGGCAGCAGCGCAACATTTCTCCAGCTATCAGAGGAGCGGAGCACCACAAAGCAGTGTGGCTTCTCAGTGCTCTGCTCCTCTGATACACAGCGGAATGGGGGGGGCACAGCCCTATGCAGAGAGCAGGTATATATTTCAATCCATGGTGTACATGGTGCCTTACAGAGTTATATGAGCCACATTGATAGATCCCTGCTCCCACGTGAACTTATAAAGGATCTTTTCCACCTGGAGATGCAGTGGATTGGAACTGGGACCATCTCCCTATGAAGCTTGTCTCTAGGACTGAGCTATGGCTCGCTCTCCCATGGAAGCCGTCATCTAAACCAGCGGTTTTCAACCAATGTGCCACGCCACACTGTGGTGCCATTAATGGTCTGCAAGTACGCCATGGGGGGTTGGGGATTGTCATAAGAACCTAAGAAGAGCCCTGCTGGATCAGGCCATTTAGTCCAGCTTCCTGTATCTCACAGTGGCCCACCAGATGCCTCAGGGAGCACGCAAGGCAACTAGATAGCCGCATCTCGTTGCCACTCCCTTGCATCTGGCATTCTGAGGTAAATTCTGAGGTAAACACACTGGTGGCCAGTCAAGACTATCCATAGCATTTCTCTTTGACAGCCACCAGAACCAGACACTCCTCTTCAGACATGTACTCACAGGAACATTGGAACAGCCCCAATGGATCAGGCCACAGGCCCATCTAGTCCAGCTTCCTGTATCTCACAGTGGCCCACCAGATGCCTCAGGGAGCACACAAGACAACAAGATGCCTGCATCCTGTTGCCACTTCCCTGAATTTGGCATTTTTAGGTAGCCAACTTCTAATGTAAGGAGGTTTCACCATCCATCATGGCCAGTAGCCCACGATGGACTTTTCCTCCGGAAATCTGTCCAATCCCCTTTTAAAGGCACCTGGGTGTCATTTATTGGAATGGACATTGGGGGATGTGAGCCCCCCACCTCTTGCAGTGCTGTGTGCCTTTATTGATTGTGGGGGAAAAACCCTGACGATGTGCCTGAACAACGTTAGCACCTTCTTAGTGTGCCGTGGAGATGCAAAAAGGTTGAAAATAGTTGATCTAACTTCACCATGGGAGATGTGACAAGAGAGCAACCAGTAAAGGAGGGAGGAAAAGTCGAAGCCAGATTGGCCAGAAAAGATGTGAAGGAGCCTAAAGAGCTGGACAGGTGGTTGCTGATGTGATGGAAAGTGGGGAATGGCAATGGGGAGTTGAGAAGGAATAGGATAAAAGGGGTCAGCTGCAGAGAGGAATTACTGGGGGTGGAGGAAAGTACTGAAGAAGGTAGAGAGTTGTGTGGAGGAGGGAGATTAGATGGGTAGGTGAGTGAAGAGGACGCCCCCTCTTTCATCCTTCAGATCCCTCCTGAAAACTCACCTTTCCCCTCCAAGCTCTTGGCATCGCCCCCAGGCCTTCTGCCTCCCCGCACATGTCTGCCTCCCTGGCGCAATCTTTCCCCATCTCCCCTTGCGCCATTTCCCTTTGCTGCTTTTGTTCCCTTCCTTTTGTCTGTTTTAGACGGAGCCCCCAGGCAGGGACTGCTCCTCTTCCCTTCTGTTGTAAAGCGGCGGCAAGCCCACTGAGACAGTGCTAGAAGTCAACAATAACCAGCCGGGGACACCCAGTTTCAGTTCTGTAATGGATGGTGATAAGGACGGAAAGGGGGTGGTAATGGAGGGAGGGGTCCGAGGGCATCGGAGGTAGATGGGGAGATTGTTGGCTTGATGGGCGGGCCTGGAGCAGGGCAAAATAGATCAGGGCCGGCCTTAAGGCAGTGTGACCAATGTCGTCACATTGGGCCCGCCCCGCCCCAGCACAGCAAGCATATTGCCTGCTGCTGCAGCCGGGATCTCAATGGGCTGTAAGTCAGTGGGGCAAGCAGAGCAGCTTTACCTGGGGCCAGTGATGTCATCCGGGCGCGCCAGGAACCGGAACACCCGGATGATTGGCAGCCCTCTGCCCCTATGGCGGAGGCCAGCCACGCCTTCCTGTGCCTGGAATCACTCCATTTCAGAGCGATTCGGACGCACGGGAGGGCGGGCAGGCCCAGCACCAGCTCGCCCGTCCTCGGGAGAGGCAGTGCGGCCCGGGCCCGTCTGCAGAACAAGCGGAACACCGTACCGGCCCGTTCCGCCCGGATGCCAAACCGGGCCTCCTGGGAGCAGTTGGTGGACGATGTCGTCATGTCACCACCAACTATTTCTGGGTGCCACACTTTGCATGCAGCACCACAAGCGTTCTTCTTGGGGGTGGGGGCCCACGAGGTGTTGGGGGGGCCCCTTGGGAATGCCCCACATTGGGCCCCACCGTTCCTGGATCCAGCACTAGCCCTAAGCCTCTGTGTCTTGCAGCACAATCCTAGGCATGTCTCCTCAGGAGCAAGTCCTATGGAGCTCAGTGGGGCTTACTCTCAGGGAAGTAGGAACGGGATTGCAGCTTTGTCACTTGCCTGCAGGGCCGGCTTTAAGCCAAGGTGACCAATGTCGTCACGTCGGGCCCCACGCTTTAGGGGGCCCTGCACTAGCAGGGTGAGCCTATTGCCTTTGGCTGCAGCTGGGGTCTCGATGGGCTGTAAGCAGTGGTGTCATCTAAGTGATTTAACAACAGGTACTCACTTTTGATTGGCATGTGTCGGGACCCGCCCACCGGAAGTGACATCATCAGCCGGAAGTGATGTCGTGGCAGGAAGGGACATGAAAAAAGCCCTTTTTGAGGCCTCAGACCATTTTAAACTGACCCAACGGTTGCAACAGTATTCCACAGCACCCCAAGAACATGTTAAGGAGGCCTGGCATCATGTTAAAGTGACCCAACAGTTCCAAAACCCCAGAACAGCTCATTTTTCAGTGGCAAGGCAAGGCTCCGCTCGCTGCCTGCCTGCCTGCCTGGCTCTGAGAACAGGCAGGCAACTCAAACGTGCAGGAAATTCAAACGTTGCAGGGGGCGGAGTCGACGAGTGGGCGGGCGAATGGGCGGGGCCAGCCATAATCCTAGGAACCGGTACTCGCGTACCCCCTGCATGACATCACTGGCTGTAAGTCAGTGGGGCGCCTCCTGCCTGTCCCTGCCTCCAAACTGCCCAAACTGGGCCTCCTGGAAGCAGCTGGTGACGTCGTCATGCACACACGGGACACCGCAAGTGCTTCTCTTGGTGAGTGGGGGACCTCGCAGGGAGGGTGGCCGCAAGAATGCCACGCAGTGGGCCCCACTGCTCCTCGAGCAGGCCCTGGTAAAATGGCCGAATCCACAGCGGAGAAGAGGCTTTTGGTGCCACTTTTTGAAGCAGCTCGGAGTGCATTTGGAAGGACCTGGGGTAGTCGCTGAGGTCTGTGACGCCTCCCCCTGGCTGCTAGGAGAGGCGAAGGGGGAGCAGCATGGAAGGGTTTGTGCCGCTGTTTGTGGGTGGTCCTTGTGGGCTCCAAGCAGCGTCGTTGAACACGGCTCTCCTCCTCTGTCCCGCAGTTGTGCTCCATGGAGTCGGCCCTGATGCAGGCCCGCAAACGCAAGCGCACCAGCATTGAGACCAATGTGCGGGGCTCGCTCGAGTCTTACTTCAACCGCTGCCCCAAGCCCAACCTGCAGGCGATCTCGCAGATTGCGGATGACCTCAGTCTGGAGAAGGATGTGAGTGGCCCCGTCTTGCTCCGTCTCCCCAAGCTCCCACCACCTCATTGCTCCTGAAAACAAACCCGCCACTATGCCAGATGGGTTGAGTTTTGTTGCAGTGTGATTTCATTTTGTGTTTTAAAAACATGGCTGAATAATAATAATGCAAGTATTTATATACCGCCTTTCTTTGGCCATTAGATTGCTCCTCTGGCTTTTAATTCAAGGCGGTTTACATAGGCAGGCTTTATTTCTCTAAACCCGCAAGGGTTTTTTACAAATTACAAAGAAATTCTGTCTTTCAAGAACTACAACAACATACAGATGGAACTTTTGTGGTTTAGTCTTTCTTTCTGGCCATACATTGGCCTTCCTGCTGCCTGATAAACTGCTTATCTGCTCCCACCAAAGAAACGGCTGGCCCAGCACAACTCCTCTCTTACAGGCAGCTGGAGACAGCTCTTATCAGTCGCACTTCTCAAGGTCTGCCGCTCACTGAGACTTCCGGTGTTCACAAACTGGTGACCTTCGGATCTTATCTTTGGGCAAACGGAGGCTTTAACCCTCTCGACTAAACCTGAATGCTGCAGATGGCCAGATTCCCTCTTGATTGAAAGTGGTCAACGGTTGTGTCTCATTTCTTAGTGTCAGTCGCCCCTCTACAGGGAGAAGTGGAGCACTAAATTTTGCAAGGAGCCTTACCTTGCTGTGTAAATTGCTCCTCTCCTTCTTTGTAGCCAATCCTCAAACGGAAAGCAAGGCCTCCGCTTTGCTTTAATGGCTACTGGCAGCAAGGGAGAAAGGAGGGATTTACACAGCAAGGTAAGGCTCCTTGCAAAACTTGGCACTCTGCACCCCCTCCCCATAGGGATGCTATGTATTGAACATCAGCTGGCTTTTAAACTATTCTTGTGACCAGTGTATAGGACCTGTCCCATAGGATCAGACAACAGGTTGTTGGGTCTTTTATATCTGGAAGTATCCGTACTCACAAGGTTCATTGTGCTCTCATGCCTAACCTAAACTGGTGCCATCGCAACCTCTGTTGAATTCCACCAGTTAAACTAGGGGTTGTGCAAAGTGTTTGACTTTCGTCAGCCCTGAGCCTGTTGCCAGTCAAGTGGATAGGCTACGCCTAAGCTCTGAAAGGTGGAAACTAGACCTTTCAGCCCTCTCCATGCACAGCATCGTTTTGAAACCTCCATCCTGTCCTCGATTTAATCACCCCCCTGAACAAGTTGTGAATATTGTCTTTTCATATATGGAAATTTCTCAGACTCCTTAGCCTCACTTAGTTAACTTTAAGCTAAACAGAAACGTCTTTAGAGTCTGTCTGGTAGACATCCAAACGGCTGATAAACAATTAATGCCTTTCATTTGAAAAAGTAGATGAACTTTGACTGATTGGGGGCAGGACCAGTGTTGTCATTCAGCCGGAACGCTGGGCGGGAGGAACGGGTGAGCGGCAGCCCGCCCGTTGCGTTCCGGTCCGTTTCACCGTCTTCCCTGCCCCCTCGGGGGCGGGGAAGATGGCAAAACGGACCGAAACGCAACGGGCAGGCTGCTGCTCACCCGTTCCTCCCGCCCAGCGTTCCGGCTGAATGACAACACTGGGCAGGACCATGATTTAATGGCAGCGAGCATGCTTTGCAGTCAGCATGTTTCGATCTCTGTTCTGACTTGTTTCAGTCCCTAGCATCTCCAGGTAGGGTTGGGAAAATCCATGCGAGCCCCGCTACCTGGCAGTGTATACAGCACGATGCTTTCTCTCAAATTATTTGTGGCTATCCAACGATATGCAGAATGCACCAACAAGCACAACTTACTCCTCCAGTTTTACAGACGGGGCCACTCACTGATGCGGAGAGCCCAAAAGTATGGGGGACTTGAACCTCTGATACATTGCCTCTAGGGCAGTGGTTCCCAAACTGTGCGTCGGGACCCACCATTGGGTCGCAAGCCAACTTCCAGTGGGTCGTGCAGCACCTAGAGCAGCCATATTGAAAACATGGGAAGGAAGGGGGAAGGGCTGTGTGGTTGTTTTGCTTGTGTCAAGGTTGTAAATAGGCTTTTTTTCCTTTCTGATTCACTTTGCTGTTGGAAAATGGCTGAGAAATAACTCAACTTATTGCTGCATTCTCAGGAAAACAGCAGGCTCTGGCGTCACAATGATGGCATTTCCAGCCGTGACATCAATTCTGGTGGGTCCAGGACACATTGTCATTCTGAAGAGTGGGTTCCAGTGCTAAAAAGTTTGAGAACCACTGCTCTAGGGCAATGCGCCATGGAAAGTCTTGCAGATCTCAAGAGGATGAATTGCAAGATGGGAAGCAGTGGAGTAGCTAAGAGGGACGGGTTTTGCATTGCCCTGGGTACCACATCTGCAGAGGATGCCAACCCGCGACTCCAATGGCAGATCCCAAAGCAGGGGAGGGTTCAGAAGAAGGTACTGTGGTGGTGAGATCTCCTCGCTGCCACAGTACCTTCTCCTGCACCACCACCCCAAGCCCATGTGGGTGCTCGGAACAGTTGCAAGCAGCTCTGAGCGGCCCATCTCTTTTTCTTCCTGTAGGAAAGAGCAAAAAAGAAGTTGACCACTCAAAGCGCTCTCAGCTGTTCCAAGCGCACTCTAAACCTGGAAGTAATTGGTGGTGACATCATCACAGTGCCACGGTTGCTTACGGGTTAGGCATTTCTGGGGGTGATGTCCACCATCATGGCTACGTGTGCCGGATACCCCGGCTACGCCACTGACGGGAAGTGGAAGCAGGCACAGCAGGGTGTATTAACAAACGTGTGCTGCAGTGGGAGAAGTTGCTGCGGCAGTAACATGCGCGTCTTCTGCCTTGTCTCCCGCCCTCACAGGTTGTCCGTGTCTGGTTCTGCAACCGTCGCCAGAAGGGCAAGCGCAACCTGGAAGCCAGTTCTCGGGATGAATACGACAGCCCTCCCCTCCCGCCACCCTTCCCCCATGGCTCCCTTCAAGCTCCGCCTCCTGGGCTCAGTCCGGCCCACCACCAGCTAGCCGCACCCCCTCCAGGCTACAACACCGCTGCATTCGCTGCTCTCTACCTGCCCCAGTTCCATGAAGGGGATCCTTTTGTCTCCCCCACCTCCAGCCCTGCAGTCATGGGGCATCCGATGCATTCAAGCTGAAGCGTTAAGCCGCAAGCCTCTCCCTTCTAATTTTTAAATTGGGTGGGTGCCTCCTGGCCACTTTCAGATTCTTAAATATTTTAACTGGGGGACCCTTTAGGAAGAGGAGAGGCTTCTTTTTTTTTTTGAGGGGGTGTGTGTCTCCTTTTAAAAAAATCAGGGATATAGTTTCTGTGTAATCATGGCTTTACGTTGATTCTCATTACATTTCAATGGTAAAAATTGCTTCTAGAATCCACACTGCCTTAAAATCCTCATATCCTACAACCTTCAGCCGGGAAGCCTGTAAACAAAGAAGTTTGAAATGGACATGCTGACATCTGCTTCTGCTCACCCCCCCCCCCCCGCAAAAGTCCCTGCAGCCCTGAGGCATGAGAACCGACCTGACTGAAGCCCTTCCAAGCCAAGCCCTCCGATGGGGATTGGTGGGACGTGGAAGTGCTGGATGCTGGTCTAGTCCATGCAAGCAGCAAACGAGATGGTAACGCCACTGCTGGACTGTCCCATTTCAGAGGTTGCCGATGTGGGGTGTCTGGTGGAATTGTTTCCCCACAGCAGGAAAATTCCCTGCAGATTGACAATGAGATGTTGGGGGGGGGGGGGGAAGCCTGGGCTAGAAGTTTGACTTGGTGTGTGTATGTGGTTGTTTTTTTTTTAAATCTCTGATTTTCTATTTGTTCTCCTGAAAAGGTGCAATCCAGGGAGTGTATTTTAGGATGTGGGCTGCTATTTTGGATGAATTCGGCCGAGAGAGAGAGAGAGATCTTTCCCTGTTTTGACTGGGGCTCCTGGGTTAGCCTCTGTGTCTGCTCCCACAGTTCCCCACGCAGTCCCAGCCCAAGCCGGCTGCAACTGAGGCTGAGGGGCAATGGAGGGGATAGTGCCTGTCTCCATCCCCATTTTCCTTTTCCCTTCGTGTGCAGAGCATGCTGAGACTGCAGCCCCTGGTGGGCTTGACCCCTTGACTTCGCTTCTCGGCACACTGTCTGCTGAGACCCCCCCCTCGCTCCTCCTTCCTTATCTCTCTTCCTATGCCACTTCCCCCCTCCCCGCTCAGTTTCTTCTTTGTTATTGCCCCCACCCGACTTCTCCTCTGCCTCCTTGCTGTCGGTTGCAACCCGAAGGCAGGCATGGGAACTAGAGCAATGCGGCCTCTTCCAGTGACACCTCCACTCCATCCTCCTTCTGGGCCAGCCCTGCCTTCTCAGCATGCTGGGAGAGCAGCGGTTGCTGCTGCAGGGTCTCTGAAAGCTAGGCGCTGGGTGGTCCAGGATGCGGCTTCTGTCTCCGGAGCTGTCAGCCCCGCAGGGGCTCAATAGCAGACCAGCCCTGAGAATTAAACAGTGGCTGGGGCACCGATGAAGAGCTTAATGGCTCTTCACCCTAAAGAGCCATCAGCAAAGTCTCCAGAAATCGGCTCCTCTCTCGGCTGTCCTGCACCAATAATGCCCTTCAGAATCGATTTCTTTTATACGCTTTTATTTCTCTCTTGATCTGCATGCGGAAGAGATGCAAGGTTAGGGTTCAGGTGTGTTGCTGTTTGGGACCCACTGGCTGGGGATATTTAGCTGCATGTTTTTCCTTCCTGAAAATTCAAGATGCTTCTTAAGACTTAGATATTCTAGAGCCCGAATGTATGCGAGGCACAATATTAAAATGGCACCTTTCATCATTGATTTAGAACATTGTTGCATCCCTGTCTTGCCCACTCATCTTCCAAAAGAGTTATGTGGCAGGTGCACAGAATGTGTGTGTTGGTTTTTTTTTAAATGTGGCAGCCTGGGATCTGCTGCTCATTTTATTCCTTGTTTCTTTGACCTCTCGGTGTGTTCTTTTTAAAGCAAAAATCCATAATGAATTGGTCTTTCTGTAACCGATGATTACATCTAATGTGCTCTTGGCACTCTGAATTGTATGCATTAAGCTTCTCCTTATTAAAAAAAAACTGCTAACTTTACTGTGTGTGTACCATGTCTTAATCAGGATGCTTCCCAGCATCAGGTTGGAATTTTATCCAACCTGATAAAGTTTAATCGCTCTCAGCAGATCCCTGTTGTCTTCATGCTCATAAGGTCACTTAGATTTTCGCGGGAGAGGAATTTTAATAATGTCCAATCCTTTTGCAACTCTTCTTGGCTTCATCTGCCCTCTACTCTGGAACAGCTTTACTGATGGTAAGGTAAAGGTTTCCCCAGGACCAAATGGTCTAGTCCTGACCGACTATAGGGGGCAGTGCTCATCTCAGTTTCAGCCTGTAGAGCCGGCGTTTTGTCCGAGGACAAGCTTCTGTGGTCGTGGCCGGCATGACTCTATACCGTAGTGCCTGGAATGCCGTTCCCTTCCCACCAAAGTGAACTAGAGCAATTTATCTCTAATGCAATTTATCTACTTGCATTTTTAGGTGCTTTGGAACTGCTAGGTTGGCAGGAGCTGGGACAAGCAACGGGAGCTCACTCCATCACGCAGTCTCGAACTCCCAACCTTCAGGTCGGAAAGCCCAGCAACAGCGGATTAACTTGCTGCGCCACCACGTCCCTTTTACTGATGGTAAAAAGGAAAAAGTTTCCCCACGACCGAATGGTCTAGTCATGACCGACTGTAGGGGGCGGTGCTCATCTCCGTTTCAAAGCCTGTAGAGCCAGCATTTTTGTCTGATCATGTGGCCAGCATGACTCTACGCCGTAGCGCACGGAACACGGTTCCCTTCCCACCAAAGTTTTTAGGTGCTTTGGAACTGCTAGGTTGGCAGGAGCTGGGACAAGCAACGGGAGCTCACTCTGTCACGCAGTCTCGAACTCCCAACCTTGCAGTCGAAAGCCCAGCAACAGCGGATTAACTCACTGCGCCACCATGTCCCTTCTTTTTACTGATGGTAGAAGGGCCATATTAGGAATCCTGAGGTTTATTTCAGCTGGAGAAGGAACGCTTACTTATGCCCACTCCCCCTGCTTTAGGATAGGTGCCATCACCTGCTGTTGCCCACATCCTCAACATCATTTGTATATCTAGCAATTACCACATGTCCCACCAAGGGAAGTGACAAAGGAGTGACAAAGAGTGTCTGTATGAAAAGATGAGACAGGGTTACACATTATCTGGCAACACAACTGGATGACAGGAAATGAAGGGCCTGAGCAAACTAGGCGGAAGCCAGCTGGGCAGAAGAGTCGATGTGCTCCTCGCCCATATATCTGGTTGCATTTCAACAAGTACTCCAACCACTTGACACCTACTGAAGCTCTGCTCTTGCGGCTTGAATGATGTTCCGCTCAATGTTAACACATGCATTGCTTAAGTGTTCCCCTCCTCTAGAGTGTCGCCACCTGCTTCTCGAAACCCAGCAGTCTGATCTGGGGTGTTTAGATCTTGCTTCATCTTCTGGGAGATGATTCTAATTCGTGTGCTCACTATACAATAATAGGCTGGTTGTCTCCAATGCCTGGGTACTGGCAGAGGACAGCCTTATGCATGACAACTAAACCTCGTGTTAAGTGGAATGTTTAAAAGGAGAAATACTGCTTAGTGAGCAGAGTTGGGCAGGGAAAAGAGAGGGAGGCGAGCTCTCTGTTTTCTTACAGGATCCTCTGAATGGCCACCCCAGTATGCTCTCCATCCCCCATGGCTGCATTTCTTGCTCCAGAAGAGATGTGCCTTCCTGGAAAGCAGAGCCCATAATGCATCTAAACAGAACGTCTAGCTTGGAAGCTGCTTGGATGATACAATGTATGCTGCAAGGTGGCCTCAATGTCACTCTTCTACCCAACCAACGTTTGGTGGGCCTCTCCTTAGTCAAGTATAACTTGTTTCAAGTATCCTTCTAAACAAAGCTTTAGAACATTGTTTCACACTGTTGGGGAAGCTTTACCATTTGGGTGTATAACAAAATTTCCCTAGCAACGGGGATGTGGTGGCACAGCAGGTTAAACAGGTCAGCGGCGAGCTTGCTGACTGGAAGGTTGACAGTTTGAGACCACACGATAGAGTGAGCTCCCATTGCTTGTCCCAGCTCCTGCCAACCTAGCAGTTCCAAAGCACCTAAAAATGTGAGTAGATAAATAGGTATTACTTTGGTGGGAAGGGAATGGCGTTCCGTGCGCTACGGCGTAGAGTCATGCCAGCCACATGACCACGGAAGCTTGTCCTCTGACAAATGCCGGCTCTACAGGCTTTGAAATGGAGATGAGCACCGCCCCCTACAGTTGGTCACGACTAGACCATGCGGTTGTGGGGAAACCTTTTACCTTTTAGGTGCAGGGAATTCTGGACCATCTCCCAGGAAATGTGTACAGTTCATGGTTGGCTTCATTACCACTTACAAATGGAGTGCAACACATTCTTGGAAGATGAAAGACAGATCAATAGACGAGTTGGAAAAAAATACCTTGGTTGTGTTATGAGCTTCTCAATGATTAAACCCTAATTAGTTCCTGAAGGAGGATTTAGTTTCTCAGAATTAGAAAATCAGTGTAAAAATAAAGTGACACCCCCTTCCCCACTTAGTTGGAGCTAATATAATAGCTATGAGGGATTATAGGTCACAGGCACTATAACTGATTTTTACAACACTACATTCACGGGAGGCAGTTTGCATTTATTTCCATAGCTGTAATCATACCTGTTGGAAAACATCTGATGCCCTAGCAGAAGAAAAATAAACCACCTCTTTCCTTTTCAGCCATGACAGAACATGCTTGCAAGAATAAACCCTGTAGGACTTTTTGGTTATGGCCCTTGTCCTTTTGGCTGCAGAAAGTTCTTGGTAGACGGATACATGTAGCTTATTTTTGACTTAGTATTGTAGTCAGCAAAGTGTTATTCCAGCCTCTGGTCACTAGAGAGTAAAAGCAAGTGAGCGTTGTGATGTACTGCATTGCTAAGATTTTGGTTTTTGTTTGTGCAAGACACAGGAGGATCAGCAACAGTAAAGTTTTTTTTTTCCCCCTGAAGTGCATGGTTTGTCCTTAGGATGACATGCCAGGGAAGGGGAAAGCTACCAGGCCAGAGAGCACCATTTCCCTTTTGTTCACATGTTTCCTTGCAGCAGCTGTTTTTTCCTTACTGTGCTTTCAGCATAGCCTCATTGCTGTGACCCTTATTGAGAGAGCACAGATTCCCAAGGGCCAGTGTATGCTGTCTTGGACAGTGTTCACTCATCGGTCGCATCCTGCTAAGAGAAAACCTTACAGGGATGACTCTGTACAGCTAGAGCCCCTCACTGATACGGCGGCTGCAGGTTGGGCAATTGGAAAGGATGCTTTTGTTGGTCATGTGCTGTGCTTGTGCCTGCAGAAAGAGCAGGGATCAAAGGTGAAGAAGCCCCTTCCAGCATCTTCAGTTAGCCTGGGTCAGAGAAATGTGAGCAACTGAGCAGGGAGAGATAAAAGCCGTGTCCTCAATAGAGTCCCCCTCTAACATGTTGCAGTTCAGGTTCCCACTTCACTCCTCCCCCTACCCTACGTGACCCTGATAGAAAAGACTCAAGAACGCAGAACTCTCAAGAAAGTATCACCCTCATTGCTCTTGGGGAACTGCTCCTATGTTTGTTTTCTTTGGGTGATGGTTGGGCTCCACGAACAGAGTAGAGAAGACGGATCTCACAAGCCTGGATTCTTGTGCTACGTGGCATTTCAGCCCCACAAAAAGCCAAGGGCATGACTTTCCTGGGCAACAACGTTTGTGACTCCAGTATAACTATTAGAAACAGTTCATGTTGCACAGCCCACTGTGGGTTGCCAGAAAAGCTGACGCCGTGATTTCACGTTTGGATGAACTCTCGCTTGATTCTGTGGTTTCCTGAAGCCCGTGGAGATACAGCTGCATTCTCTCCTGCATGCTCTCTGCAGGCTGTAAGGAATAAACCCCTGAGGGGTGAAATGGTGCTGTGTATTGATGCTGATTATTCCTAGTGCTCTTCATTCATGCTCCAGCAGGTCATGCGCCAGTCACCCTACCTATGAAAAGCTGCAGCACTTGTCACATAAGCCGATCAGCTATTGCCACATGAATATTCACAGCTGCCTTGGATGTTGGCTGCAGTGCCCTTTGGCTTCCTGGCTTTAAAGGGACAGCATCGACAATTGGGCAGCGCTGCTCCTTTGCAGGGACGTAATGGCTTGCAGGATCCAGGATGCTGGGGCAAAGTGCCTGGCAGATTCAGGAGACAACTTGGGTAGGGGTTGCTCATTGCGGCGGGGCCTCAGCCAGTGCTAACCTGGCCAACGTCCAACGCCCTCCACGGACTCACTCACAATTCCTCCATCAAAGTCTCGCACACTCGGGAATGGATTGGTTTGTTTACACCAGTCCTTGGTACACACACACAGACACAGACACACAGTGCTTGCCCAGCTAATGCTTGCTTTTTTCTATAAGCATGCCGTTTGTGCAAATTTTCACCAGTCTGCGAGCGTGTCCGTCTGGCGCTTACGTCAAATGTTCTAACGCATGCGCACGGGCGCGCACACCGCTGCTGCTTCACATGGTTTTTGGATCACCCTTCGCTACGGACGACAAGTGGCGCAGCGGAAGTCTGCGTCTTGCACGGCACTGTAGCTGCAGCCCACGCAGGCCACGTGGAACCAGGCGTCGCAGCCGTCACACTGGACCCACTCCACGATCTCGTCCTGGGGAAGGCGACAGGGGGCGGCCGCGCAGGGCTCCGATGCAGACAGGGTCTGGGAGAAAACCTGGCAGGTGCCTCCCAGGGGGTTCTTCCGCGGCCGACCGCGACGCTTCCTGCAAGGAAAAAACACAGGAGCAGCCCTGTTAGAACCATCACATTCTATGTGCCTAAATACTTTGGCCACCTGATGAGAAGAGAGGACTCTTTAGAAAAGACCCTCATGCTGGGAAAGATTGAAGGCAAAAGGAGAAGGGGGCGGCAGAGGATGAGATGGTTAGACAGTGTCACCGA
>JAJKFI010000170.1:265183-320773 GCA_029204185.1 Lerista edwardsae | reverse complement strand
GGGGGCGGCAGAGGATGAGATGGTTAGACAGTGTCACCGAAGCAATGAACATGAAATTGGGCGAACTCTGGAAGCTAGTGGAGGACAGGGAGGCCTGGCGTGCTGTGGTCCATGGGGTCGCGAAGAGTCGGACACGACTTAGCGACTGAACAACAACAACAACAAAGCACTTTGCATTGGGAAGAGGCTACAGAGCAGTAAAGAGCACCTACATTCTGGGCTGAAGGCCCCATTTCAGCCCAGGGGAGCTCCAGGAAGGGCTAGCAAACCTGGAAAGCCACTGCCAGCCAGTGGAGACAGTACTGAGCTCGATGGGCCAGGGTTCTATATCAATCAGGCTTATACAGTCTTGTTCCATTGTGAGGGGCCACTTTTCCACCACTGGGCTGCACAAGCAAATATTAAAACCACATCAAAATGAAGTGCAAATGATTAAAAAAATAACTAGGGTAGAAATAAAAGCAAAGCACTAGCACCACAACAGAACAGTTCTATACTAATTTCCCTCAAAGGTTTTGGAGAGCACATCAGATTTCATTCGGCACCTAAAAGAGACAGAGGCTTGATGAAGGTTACCTAATCAGCTAATTGGCCATCTAATGAGAAGAGAGGACTCTCTAGAAAAGACCCTCATGCTGGGAAAGATTGAAGGCAGGAGGAGAAGGGGGCGGCAGAGGATGAGATGGTTAGACAGTGTCACCGAAGCAATGGATATGAAATTGGGCGAACTCCGGAAACTAGTGGAGGACAAGGAGGCCTGGTGTGCTGTGGTCCAGGGGGTCGCGAAGAGTTGGACACGACTTAGCGACTGAACAACAACCTAATCAACTCACAGCTTGGACAGAGATTTGACCCAAGGACTTCCTTATTTACAGTTTCTCATTAATCCCCAACTCTGCCAGTTTTAAGACCATCACATTTTTTCCAATTCTACACACTCTGTCTCTCTTGCAGGAAGGCCCTGTGTGTTCTGCCACGTGCTTGAGACAAAGTTAGATTCTAGGTTCTCAAAGAAATGGTATAATAGTCATTATTGTTCCTTTGCTCTAGCAGCCTTTAGTGCAACTGAAATTGGATTAGCACCTAGCAGAATGTAATCTAATCAATGTCCTGAGGAAATGTCCACATAGCAGCAAAACTGACAAGAGTTTTGTGGCACCTTAAAAAGGATTAAGATATATTGTGCTTTAAGCTTCCATGAACTATGGACTATGCTTCCCTTTTATGGATTATGCTTCAGATGCAGTGAAATTCTCAGTAGGCAGGCATATATCCCTAGACACGCACACCAAAAACGATAGAAGGAAAAAGATATGCAAAACTGCAGAGAGTGTCCACAGTATGGATTTGAGACTAAGCAACATGAGGGAAGAAATGGGGGAGGAAGGGGCTGCTTTGATCTTTGAGTCTTTTTTGCAATCCCCAGATCAGCTCAGATTGGCCAGAAGGAAGAATGGGACTTCCACATGGGAGGAGCTTGTTGTCAAAGGGTAGAGTTCCAGGTCTGAGCCCAGAGACAGCTGTCACATTGTTGCCATTGAACCAAAGTGCAGCTATCTTGTCTTTTGCTTAAAGTCTCTTGCCTAAAGTTGCTGAAGTATGTAACTGTTTCTCTCTTTGCTCTCATCGTTTTCACTCACTTGCCCCTGCCTGTAACCTTCTCCAATCCAGTGCCGTTAGCCCTCACAATAGAGAGAGAACTGGTTCAAGCCAGCAGAGCTGCCTCCCTCATCAAAATGGTCACAGCATATTCTCAAGGCCCAATTGTAGTAATTTTCCACCAAGCAGCAGCTTGGGGAAAAAGGGGATATAAAAATGATTTGGAATTGTATGCTCTTTTTCCCTGCCTGCCGAGTGGGGCAGGGAGATTGGCCCGCCTGCACAGGTGTAATAAAGATGATCCTCATACTCTCTCGTTTGGTTGTCTGCCTTTTTACATTCTTTCCCCGCAATGAAAACCATTTTGTGCCCTTTTTCGGCAACAACATTCAGCCCCTTGCCCCTGTCTGCTCTCATCTCCTAGACTTTTCTCTTTCCACAACAGTCCTATCGCAATGGCCATAAGGTCTTTTAAGTGTTTCAAAAGGCCTAAGCAGCGATCAGAATGCCTACAGTAGCAAGAGCACATTTATTCTATCCCACCACAGTCTACCTACCTGCTATGTGGCCCCACAACAACTGAAAGTGGGGAGTGATTTGAGGCAGGACTCCTCCAATTACACATGAAAGCCTCTGTTACAAGGTTCAAATTGCTGAGAATCTCCTGTTTCTACCCAAGTAAATTATTAGCTGCATAAGAACATAAGAAGAGCCCTGCTGGATCAGGCCAAAGGCCCATCTAGTCCAGCTTCCTGTATCTCACAGTGGCCCACCAGGTGCCTCAGGGAGCACACGAGACAACAAGATGCTTGCATGCTGTTGCCACTCCCTTGCACCTGGCGTTCTGAAGTAGCCTACTATTAATGTTGCACCACCCATCATGGCCTATAGCCCACAATGGACTTTTCCTCCAGAAATTTGTCACAGAAATTTGTCTTTGCCACAGGAGGTGGTGATGGCATCTGGCCTAGATGCCTTTCATCTAGGCCAGATGCCATCACCACCTCCTGTGGCAAAGAGGAGGCATCACCACCTCCTGTGGCAAATCTGTGGATTAATTACCCACTGGGTAAAAAAAAAGTACTTCCTTTTCTCTGTTTTAAGTTTCCCAACCCTCAGTTTTAGCGGAAGCCCCCTGGTTCTGGTGTTGTGAGAGAGGGAAAAGAACATCCCTCTATCAACTCCATCCCTCCCATGCAGTGGTGTCATTCAAATGATTTAGGAACAGGAACTCACTTTTGATTGGCACTTGTTGGGAACCTGGAACCAGCCACGGAGCCCGTTAGGATCCGGAACGCCCGTTCTGGTCCGTTCCCCCTGAATGACATAACTGCTCCCATGCATAATTTTGTATGTCTCAATCATGTCCCCCCCCTCAGGCGCCTTTTTTCCTGACTGAAGAGCCCCAAATGCTGCGGTCTTTCCTCATAAGAGAGGTACCTGCAGTGATTAATCGGAAGGATGAGTTCCTTTACCCTTCAAGGCTGCCTGACTCTTACATTCCCCCTGCATGCTCTATTTCATCTTCAACTCTGTTCTTGCCTGTTCACACTGATGTTGGTAAAAGGGTGAACAAAAAGCTCAAACCAAACTTCGAAAAAGGCAATCAATTATATATGTATCCACATGCAGCCATTTTTAGGAGTTTATCTACCCTACCATGCAATCACTGGTTCAGCAGGCATGAGAATTATAGTATCTGGAAAGGTGTGGCTTTATAAGACATGGGGGAAGAATTCTGCTGAGCAAGCAAATCTCTCATGCCACCTCTTTCCACACCTACTTGGAACATATGAAGCTGTTTTATACCATGGGAGACACTGGCTCACGTAGTCCAATACTGTGTACTCTAGACTCGTAGCAACTCTTCCAAGGCTTCAGGAAAGGGTCTTTCCTAGGAAAATGAAGATCCTTTTCCTAGGAACACCCATAACTGAATCTGGGATTTCATGGCATGCAAAACACATGCTGCTTCAGCCTCATGAGAACTAGGAACTTTAAAAAAAAATGCACCCTGAATAATCAGCAAAACACTGAACTTTCTATTAAGCCGGAAATTTAAGCACTACATTTCTGGGGTGGGCTAATGTGGGCTAATAAGGATAATGTGGCATTAAAGGGGAACTCACCCGCTGGGGGTGATGTGAAGCTTTGGTCCCAGGTCCCCCGGCAGGTTGTGGCTGCCCTCTGGCACCCTCTGCTGGAGCTGCAGGGGATTGTGGCAGTGCACGTGGCTACCCAATCGCTGCTCCTTCTCTGGCGGCGGCTGCTCCTCCTCAAGCCTTGTGATCTCATCCTCCAATTCAGGCAACAAGGTGTGAGCAGACTTGCGGCGATTCCGCGAGGTCCTTGGCTGGGAGGGTGGTTCTGCACGCCGGCGGTGCCCCAGGGAGAAGGTGAAGGGCTGCTGTTTGAGCTTGCTGAGGCTGCCAATGGAGTTCAGGATCAGCGTGGCTTTCGAGTGGCAGGAGAGGGAGGTGGGGGAGCGGTGGGAAAGAGGGCGAATGCGGTGGTTGCCAGAAGGCAGCACCGGCCGGAAGCCGCATGAGAAAGCCCAGGGAGCCTTGGGCTCGGTGATAGCAGCAAAGTCCTGCGGCCGAACCTGGACTTTCTGGAAGAGGAAGTAAAACTCAGAGTTGCCATGCGAGGGTGGCAGGGCGCAGCCCCCAGGGACGGGGTTTGGGTGGCCAAAAGCCAGAAGATCTCCATCACTCAGGTCCACCTGCTGGCCATTGGGTATGCGGATGGCATTGACGTAGGTACCTGAAAGGATAAGAGAGGAAGGTTACCGTTTACGTCAAATGTCGGATGTATATGGAGGGCCTGCATATCAAGCTCCAACGTTGTGCTTGCTGATCAGTGGGCCTTTTGACCTCTATGGTTGAGAATCTTTCCTTCTCTATACAAAGGATGATGAACAATTAAAGAACTCTTACTTGCTTAATCAATCAATAAACTCAAGTTTGCTAATCAGAATATGAGCAAATGCACCAGTTCTGAAGCAAGAAGCGTATTTTCTTTACGTTTAGAAGCTGCATGTGCGGAAGAAAGGAAATACCTTTTATGATGGTTTGCTATCAATAGTTTTATAGTGCTTTCTAAAAGATAGGTATATTTTCAAAAAATGGTGCCATCGGTTAATCTAGCTGACCAATAATTGAAATGGCAGAAAGATACTTTGTGCATTCAACCATCAAGGCCCACAGTTTGGGTATTGCAGAGACACTTTGGGGAAAGGAAAAAAACCTTATTCAAATTCCTCATTTGACATTTTAAGGGAATGGAAAAGGGTAAGCAGAGAGGAAGATTGAGATTAACATTTCTGAGCATGTGTTTCTATTTACTGGACACCTTCAGCAATGACATTTATATCCATGTTCTTCGTTCACAGTGCACGCTGAGGCAACTTTAATGGATTGTGGAAGTAGAAAGTAGCAGTTTCTTGACACTCCAAGCAGCAATCAGAGTGCAGCTTAGGAATTTCTGAGCAGGTTATTTCGGGCTGGGGTGTGCATGCCAGTGATTGCTTGCCTTCGTAGGGCCATTCACCCTTATTTATTGCACTGTTTCTACATTTTGTAACAAAAATTTGGATAAAAACACATAACACCGCAATTTGCTATTTTAATCAAGACATTTTGGAAAAAATATCACCAAAAAACCCCACCCCCACTTATGCAGAATGCAGGGATGCCCTTGCAATTCCTACGTATAAATCCAGCCTTGCCTCTGGCCTGTGACTCACCGTGAGTGCTACAGTCCACCAGACTAACTCGCCAATCCCCGGCTGTGCTGTCAGCATCTCTCTCGGCATGTATCTCCACATGGATCCGTGAGATCAAGGCTGGGTTCTGCTGCGATACTAGAACGACATCACAGACGTCAGCTCTGCGCCCCAGTCGATAGATACAGCTGGGCCTGGCAGGTCGGAAGGTGTAGAGATCTCGGTTGGGTGAGTCCCCAGGTGAAGCTGGGCCCATCCGGAGTAACTGAAAGCAGGGCAAGACCTCAGAAAGCATCTTGAGCTCCCTTCTGTCTTCTATAAACACGGAGGAGCTGATAACAAGGCTCTCAAGTTCACACAGGAGGATGCTGGAACACAGTTCTTATGGATTGGAATGGGAGCCCAGCAGTAGCAATGAATATTCAGGAGACAAGGATGACTTACTGCGGCCTGGGTGTATCTGATGAGCCACAAAATTGACTTCTGGATCAATTACAGTTAATCTTTGAGTTCACTTCTTCAGGATCACAAGTCCTTCACGTTTCACTTCTTGAAGATACAGCAGCATTGGTGCAAAGCTAAATCACTGACAGTGCAAACAGGAGTTGCTACAGAGAGAAATTGGCTTGCTGGGTATCCCAGCAAGAACTTGAACATCTCAAGTTCAGAAAGGAGAGTTTAGCCAGTCTAAGTGAAACAGTTGGGATGGGAGCGTTTCATCCGTATGCCTCATGAGCGCCAGCCATTACCCTGACCTACCATATTGCACAGGCTACCCCTAGACCCAGGACCGGTTTCTCATCCCGGAACTCTAGGAAATAACTTTGAAACCTTGAGTACAAATGCAGCCTTCAATCTTCTTCGAGTGCAATGTGCTCAGCAGCCCTTTCTAGTGCAAACCGGGAAATGAGCATCCATTAACTCTCGCAGGAGGCCTCCAGGTGCCTTGAAGACCTCCTTTGTGCAGCCACTTGTGCAAGGAGGCTCCTGTATGAAGACACCCCCCTTGTCCGCTAATAGCCTGTTGTGCCTCTTGTGCTTGCAGCAGTGTAGAGATTCTGGCACTTCATCCACCGGCTCTGTGACGGAGACAGAAGGCAGATTCTGGATCCTTGTCGAAGTCGGCTGCTGTGGAACAAGACACCGTTTAAGCATCTCTCTCCAAGACTGACCCCCAACTAGCCCTGCTTTTGTCTGCCCTGATCTGGGCGTTCTCTAGGGCCGGGCCAGCTCAGGCCACCGTTCCGCTCAGGACGCTGTTCAGGCCGGGGCCCGAGCCTCCTGCCCCCTGGGAGTAAGCCTCGCGACGCCACTCCCCGCCTCCTCCTGGACGCGCCGAGCACTGCCGTCCTCCGCTGGCGGCGCACCTCCTGCCTTCCCGTCGACGGACCAGCCTTCCCTCCTGCACTGTGGAAAGGGCGGAGGGCAGCCGGCTCGTCGAGGCGGGCCAAGCATGGAGGGAGTCGCCTGGCTGTGGTGGGGACGCACCGGTGCCCTTGGCGGGCCAGCCACAAAGCCGCCTGCCTGCCCCGCCCTCGCCCGGTTTCCCGGCAACCCGGTTCCACGCCCTCCGAGTCCTCGCCGCGACAAAGTGAACTTGGAGCTCCGCGCTGGCTCTAGAGCCGCCGTCACCTTGGCAACTTGAACGGTCTCCTCGGCGACGCGGTTCCAGAGCCTCCCGTCTCGCTCTTCGCCGGGAATGAGGGCAGCACGGCCCGGCAGCCGCATCCGAGAGTCAACGCGGCCCGCCGCTCCTCCAGCAGCTGCCGGGCTCCGAGCGGCGCGCGCTCCGCGCTGATTAGCCCAGCGAAGGCATGAGACAGAAGGAAGGGGCGGGGCCCCAGGTCTCTATTGGCCGGTTGTCACAGCAGCCTCCTTCTCCATTGGATGAGGTGGGAAGGGGAGCTCAGCGTCTTCGAGCGCGCGAAGGGGAGGCAGGGCTTCGGGAATCAAACCTCTGATTGGCGGGTGTTTGACAGCCGCGGCTAGGCGGGTGTCGGTCTTGTGGCGCGATCTAGTAGGGAAGAATCGTTGGGTGGGCTACTGTTACATGTACAGGCCAGAAGGATCGCTCTTGGAGGGAGATCCCTCGCTCTTGTGAGACGATGAGCGAGCTGCCACACTCAGTCAATCCCACACTTTATTGCTTCCGTGCAGTTAGGCTAATCTCCCATCAAAGGATCGCATCCTTGCTCTCAGTTTTATAGCATAGTCGTATACAATTCAAACAGTGCATACAGGTGCCCTTGAATGATACTTAATGTATGTTACTTTTTAAATGCATGCCTTTAGGTGGTGAGCCACTTACACCAACAGGCAAATGGGCCATAGTTCAAGATTAATCATCCACTACCAAGTGGTGTGCATTTAGAGTGTATTTATAGTAAATGAGTTTTTCCCCACATTTTCAAAGCAGGATAGGCTTCCTATCTTGCTTTCATGAGGACAGATTACGTTACTGGCACACTGCAAAGGTTTCTTTGCCATGAACTTTAACTTGTAAATCATCACTTTAAAAACTATACTGCCTTAGCTTGCTATAGAGCAGAAGCTCCTCTCAGTGACAACAGTAAACTAGCCTAGCTCTCAGCCTAACATACCTGGCCAGGGCTGGTGGAAAGATAAAACGACTAAACAAGTCATGGTATAGACACATTCATAACAATATTCCTATAGGCAGACCCAGCAAAAAGAAATGGCCACCACACCCTGAAGAGATCCAACTGGAACAAAAGTTTCTACAAGTTACTCATAGAACAATAATTGTAAACAATTATTTGTAAACACTCATTTGTAACAAAATGGGTTTTAGTGATGCCTGCCTATATGAACTGCCTTGAGTCCAAGACACTCACACACTGTAAGAATAATTGAGAAAGGTGATATATAAATATTATTGGAACTGTCCAACTGAATGGAATACAGAACAAATTATTCCAATCTTCATAAATTCAGAATCTATTTACCCTGACTTCTTGAAATCTAACCAGCTGAATAAGCTGGAAAGAACTACTGCCAACACAAGTTGGCAGGGCCTCTCTCAGAGCCCACCTGAACTGTAAGGAGGAGCCACCCCTCATTGTAAATGCTTTATATAAATAAACCAGATCCCACTATCTTTTTAGCCCCTCACATTAAAGCTATGTAGAAAGAACAAAGTATGAGAGATAAAGATAAATTCCATAAGAGAATTTTTAAAAGACTAGTAACTCAAAACTGGACACTTCTTTAAAAAGGCCTGTGCATTTAAATAATTTTTATTTACAAGTAGCCAAATGAAATTTCCCTCCTAAGAGTGGGAGCTGCCTTTAAGTATCTGCAGTGGTGCCTCCATCTTTGTCTGGCTTTTCTTCTTCTTCCAAGATAGCAGCACTCAGAACCTGAAGGTCATCCAGCACAGCAAGAAGGGACTCTGTGGAAGAAGGAAAGAAACCTGTAAGGAACCAGGGTGAGGGAGACTGAAGGAAGCAGAGTGTCCTCAGCTTGCAGGTGTTTGGGGCAAAATTTATCCAATCCTGAGACCAACTGGGGGTATTGCTTATATAGCAACATCCATGCGCATGGTGTTTTACAGAATTACACAGGCCCTAGTTCTGGAGGTTCACAATAAAAAAAAACACCAGGCAGACAAGAAGTGGATGTAGGGGAAAGTAATATTACACTTAGTTATAGGGTAATATGGGGATTAGGACAATGGACCAAATGCCTTCATGAAAAACAGTGGGGATGGGGGAAAAAAAAGAATGTGGCATCCCAGAGACATTATTGGAGATAGTTTCATTTGGCTTCATCTCATCCCAGAACTGTGTCCCCAAACATTCGGGGGGGGGGGCACTGTAAGAGAGGAAAGCCCTCTTCATTCAGAACAGCTGTCTGCAGGGTCTATTATACCTGGTCATTAGGAAAAAACCTGGTACCTCAATATGCTCACTTTGCTCTTTTCCTCTGATTTTTTTAGTATCATAATTCTTAAGAAAACCTTAACCACCTTAGAGTGCTTTGGTAAACGTAAGGGGTATCAATGCAGTAAATGCCCACTAATCTGGGAAAGACAGTACTAACATGCTGTAATGGTAAGAGAGAGAGAGAGAGAACATATACAGGTGGTGTCTTGGTATCTGCAGGGGATTCAATCTGCCCCCGACAGATACAGAAACTGTATTATACAGTTCATCATACAGATAATGAAATGTGCAGATTGTAACCCACATGGCCTCCACTGACCGGAACCTTTTTCTGGTGACCTCCGGAGCCTTTCTGAGACCCAGAGAAGCAACATGTGGCTTCTATGGAAATCATAAAGGCTGTCGGACAAAACCGGAGAACATCTGATTGCATGCAGGACCTCAGGTCCAGCCTTCCACCACAGGTTCAGAACTCAGCATCTGCAAAAACCTAAGTCCCTGTTAAAAGGCTTCAGCAGGCATTCTGAGTTGCTGCGAACACTAGAAACATTCTGGTGGACCACTTTGAGATACAGGAAGCTGGACTAGATGGGCCTTTGGCCTGAACCAGTGGGGGGCTTCTTATGTTCTTACGCCCTCCCCACTACTCAGAATACCTCTGAGTCCTCCTGCTGCAAGTTCAGAATTCACAGTAAGTCAAATCCACAGCTGAGGACCCACTGTGCATACATAGGCATTTCTACACTGCCTTTCTGTTTTTTCACAGAATTCAAACCAGCTTACATAGTCAGCTAATAGTGAGGGTTTTTTAAAAAATAATATGTTCTGTGGAATAGACCCATTGAACTCTCCATCACCAGGTGTTGCCTTCACGGTGTGGTTAACTCTTCTGGCAGTGTGCCAGAGGTTTCAGCAGGCAAACATGTGAAGCCTAGACAAGGTTGTTTTTCATTCTTTGACAGCCGACCTTTACACACTTCCCCGTTCTCCCACTGCAGTGGCTCAGCAGCTCAGCAGCAACTCTGTTCTGCTACAACGGGTAACAGCAGCTTGTCAGCCTGGCATTTCTGTCTCCCGTCCAGAACAAGACCACGGTTGTTCCTCCTTAGCTCTTCAGGCAGTACAGCAGCTCAACCATCAGATCACATCTCCTGCCCCCCCCCCATAAGAAGTGTGGGGAGGGAAGCTAAAGTGAATGCCAAATGTAGTATCAATTCAAGGTTCTGGGAGAAATATTGCATACCTTTAGATGGTGGATTAGTCCCTGCTTTCTCACTTGACTCTACTGGAGCCTGGACTGCTGCCAGCCGATTCTGCCGATACTGGGACAACAGCCCTTCCTGTCTCAAGGTAGCCTGTGCAAAAAGCAGAGAAGCTTTGATTGGTGCATCAGTCAAAGAGGGAGCAGCGCCATTATGGTTATTACTACTACTACAAATATCTTATACCTTGCCTTTGCATGCTGAAGCAAATGCCCAAGGTGGCTTACAGGGTTACATAATAAAAGTACAAGTAAAAACATCAAAAACCAAAAGCATTGAAGCATTAATTTTAACATCAAAATACAAGCAGACACACAAAACATTTAAAACAGGGCAAGACCCATGGCTCATTAGGCACAAATTGTCCAAGGGACAAGCCACGCTACAGCTCTATCCCAGAGGCAAATGTCCACCTATTATATCATCCAAATGCCAGACGAAATAGGTATGTTTTGAGCCCTCTCTGAAAAGCTATGAGGGAGGGGTAGTTCTTAATTCTTCTGGAAGGGAATTCCCTATTTGTGGTGCCATTACAGAGAAGGCACGTTCCCGAGCCACTTGGGACAGAGGCAGCATTTGAGGGAGAGCCTGTTCAGATGGCCCAAGATGATCCTCACATAGTTAACCCACCATCAACAGATTCTTGTCCCTCTCCAGTTCCCGCAGACGTCCTTCGAGCCGTGCCGTCTCCTGTTGCATGGCAGACTCCTGCAGCTTAGCCAGCTCCTGACTGCGAGCTTTGTCCCTTGCTGCTTGGCGCTCGGCCTGGCGTAGGGCAACCACTGCAGAGCAATACAGCAGGATGGAGGGATCAGAGATGGGCAACCAACATATCTGAGGCTCAGCTGGGCTATCTACTCTGCCTGGCTGCAACTCCTCAGGAGCGCCGGCAGAGGTCTTTCCAGGACCAAACACAAGCACTCCCACATATGCAGAATATGACCTACCGCTGAGCCACAGCCCTCAGGATTGATCCTGGCCTGGGACAGAATGAGGCAAAGGTCTCAAAAAGCAGATCCTGGGGCAAAATGGCCTGTTATAGTTTGCCCCAAAAGGCTCTCTGAATTTTTCACCAGAGACATCGAACTGTCATGGGCCAGTTCTGATGACTCCTCTCCTTTTCAGGCACTTTGCCGCTCACCTGCCTTGGTGTGCTCCCTTTGTGCCTCACGGAGGCTTTTTTCCATTTTTGACAGATCCTTGCGTAGCTCCGTTTCAACTTCAGTCACCTTCTCGTGCATGGCTGCAGGAAAGTACAGCATCAGTAATGATGAAGGAAAGCCCCACCCACACACAATTCCCCACATCTGCTCATTACAGGATTCTATCAGTGAACATCTGCACCATCTCACTCTTGTGCCTCTCCTTAAGGCACATGGCACCTGTCTCTTCCCGTCCCCCTTAACTCGTCAGATCCTCACATTTGTTATTCCTAACACAGAAGATCCACAGCGTTCCATACTTGTGCCCCAAGGACCCGTGCTTTTCAGTTTGTTCATCAGAGACCTGGAGTTGGGGAGCAGCAGCAACGTGGCCACGTTGATGGGCAACACTAAACTCTTTTGGATGGTGTGAAGCATGGAGTTATAATAACTGGAGAAGCCATGATGTCACATTCTTGAAGCCATGGTCCGGTCTAACAATATGGCCGACGCATGGGTCTGGTCTAACAATATGCCCGACTCAGATCATTGCCGTGAAGGAGGATTGCCGCGGATTCTCGAATAAAAATCTCCCTGCACGCGTGTAAAAGTATGCAGAACACGCAGGCATGATTAAAGATGTTGAAATTAACTTTTACACGCGTGCAGGGAGATTTTTATTCGAGAATCGGCGGCAATCCTCCTTCGCGGCAATGATCTGAGTCAGCCATATTGTTAGACCAGACCCATGCGTCGGCCATATTGTTAGACCGGACCATGGCTTCACTTCGTCCCTATTAACTGCATGGGCAGGGCCAACCCCTGGTGTGAAGTCTAGAATGGATTGTGAAGAGCTCCGGCCAGATCTTCTGCCTCTCCTGCTCCAGACTGTCTTCTGCCTCTGTGCAAAGCCCCTAAAGTGCAAGAATGATTCACTATGAAGAGTAACTGAGTGCGCCGTGCCTCACCTTTCTCATATTCCTCTCTCAATTGTCCAAGCTCCTGCCTCAAACTCTGCATAGTCTCCTCACTCCTCTGTAGGTCACTCCGTGCTGTCTCCAGCTGCTTCTCCATGGCCTCCTGCTGTTGTCTCAGTGCCTGCTCCATCACAACCTTACTCTCCAGGGCCTCTTGCAGGCTCTGTGCTACTTCCCTCATTTCCTTGAGCTCAGACTCCGCTGCAAAAGAGGAAGGGGATAGTCAATACATTGGGGCAACTGAGAGCAAAGGGCAGCATATAAATTAGTATCCCTCCAATTACCCACCCACAATTGTCCCCAGCTCCCAAGAGCTACTTGGGCTGGAAACTCCCAAGGACTTTCCACTCCAGTTTCTGGGTAGCCTCAATGAGAACAAGGCCTCATTCCAAGTTCAAAGGTTGTAAATCTGCATCTGTGCCAAACTACCGCAGACTGTGGGTGTGGCAAACACATGAATAAATGTTCATCTATATTAAAAAACCCAATCCCTGCGTATAGACAACTGGCACATTAGGAAGATGACAAAAAGTAGAAAACTAGGCCAGGGAAAAGGATTCTGTGCAGACAGGATTTGTAACATGAAGGCGGCACAACTTCTTTGAGCTGTCAGCTGCGGCCTTTGGCTCCCCACCTCGATGGAAACCAGGTCCCAGTCAGTCACCTGTCTCTTTCACTTCAGCCACCTTCTTCTCTATGAGCTGTGCCCCACGTTTGAGCTCCATCGAGAGCCGGTCCCGTTCTTCATGCAGCATTTCTAGCTCAGCTTGCAGGTCTTCGTAAGGTGGATGAATGCTGGGGAAGAGGCAGCCACAGAGATCAGAAATCTAATAGGAACTGTACAAAGTCTGCATTTCAATTGCACTTTTACAAAAGCATAATTTTTGGGGAACTCAGCTAAAAAGGGACACATCTGGTGACAGGGATGCACTCTTGGAGCAGGACCATAAGTCCTAGGTACACAGGGACACAAGCACTCCCCCCCCCCCACCAAATCAGCATTCACTTTCAACTAAACTTCCTTCTAGGAGAAATCTTAACTGGAGCCAGAGCTGTCCAAAGAATAAATTCCTGAATGTGAGGCTCAAATTCCATTTTACTCAAGAGGCACTGAACTGCTAAGACTTTCCCTGCCTTTGAGACTTACTTCCTATTTAGTAAGCAACAAGTGTAGCGTTTTTTTGCAATAATTTTGCCCATGAAGGAGGAAATGATGTATGAACTACTAAATCCTCAACAGTCCTGCCTTCCAGCTCATGGTGGGATGAGGCTTTCAGACTTACCCTTCTAGTTTAGCATGGGAGGATTTATCCTCTTGCTGGAGCTTAGCTAGGGCCACTTTTTGGCACACCAGACCTACAAGTCAAAACAAACCAATTCTAGGTGAACTTTAAAAAAAAAAATTTTTTTCCACCAAAAGAACTCCGCAAGGAGTCATCTCATCCAGTAAAGACATATTTCAGTTTAACAACTGGCAGTTTACAGATTCCCACCAGCTCTTACCAAGGCCAATCTTCAGTGCACACAAAAAGGTGGAAGAAGCATGCTGTGTGCAACCAGCCTGGATGCCTAACACAACATCTTCTAGCACAGAGTGCAGGATGCACCACTAAATGAAAGACCCAAAGTTTAAGCCGACTCCTAGTCTTCATTTAAAAAGAACAGACGAAAACCTCAGGTTTTTAGACCTGGTTAGAAAAATTTGAATATGTTAATTACTTCAGCACGAGAAACCTCATCTCAGAAACAGTCTAGAAGATAATTTTCTGGAAAGAAGAGGCATCACAGTAAAAAACAAACAAGAACACCATGCACTTTTTCCACTGGGGGAATTTTTAGCCGCCCACCCACCCACTCCAAATGCTCATGATAGCTAAAATTGCTATAGCCTCCAAAGAGTTTGGTTTGTCCCTGGCGCAGCAAAATCAAATACCCAACAGGTTTGAAGTCTGGAACACTGGAACACAGGAATTTTGAAGTCTGAAATTTTAAAGGTATAGCCATGCCTTTTTGGTTGTTCTTCATTACCACAGTTTCTTATGTGGGTTTCTCATCAAACTTTTTTTAAATTCTTTTTAAAAAAGAAGAGACTCTCAGTATAAGTAATGCCTGGCATCCAGTACTTGTACATACTAGAATATGACTAGAATAGGGCTCGCCTCCCCCTGCCCCAGAACATCCTCCCATCCTGCCCGGAAAGGCCCCCTCACCAGTGGATTAACTGCTTGCTGACAAGTGGCATCGCCTCCGGGACATCCATGGCTGGTGTTGCCATGGCACTGCCCCTGCGCTAGCGGTAACAGCTTACTGCTGGCGTTGGAGGCACTTTACAGCGCCTTGTGTGACAACAGCGCAAGAGGTACGCTTGTACCGCTGACTAGACACTGAAGGGCTCTGGACTGGGCCCTAAATCCTGTACTGTCTTTTAATCCATGGCTTAAAGACTCAAACAACATTTAACTAGTTTTTAGAAGATAGAATTATCTTCACCAGGCATATTGAAGACTCCGGGTCTGCTTTAGGACAACATATGCAAAGTAAGACCATTAAAATTAGAGCATAGAGGGGTGGGTGGGGAACAGCAGGTTAGAATGCAAAAACATTACACAAAACATCACCTTGGATGGTGTCAACTCTTTTGGCTGCAAATGCAATCCTGTTTCCCAAGCTTACTAGGCGGGCTAAGGCTGCCTTCCATGTTTCCTCCTGTCCCATCACCTGCTGGTGTAGTCTGGGGAACAGAAGTCAAAGCGTATCAATCTGAACTGTAAATGAGAAATCTTAAATGAGGTTCAACTAATAGTTAAAAACTACTGAAAAACAGGAGAATTGTCAGTAAGTCAGAAGTGTCAAATGTCCAGCCTTCAAGGCCTTCTCAGGGCCTCCCAATGGGGAGGGATCAGCACCCTTATAAGCCACAAATGGCAGGCTGGCATTCGTACTCTTAAGTATAGAAAGGCCCTGTTTGTCATTTAAAAAAACAATAAAAAAATCACCTCAAAATGTGCTTGAGGCAATCTTACAGCAAATCAACATCTCAGGCTGGGATGAGGTAGGCAGATAATAGACCTGGAACTTCTGATTTATTTTTTTAAAAAAAAATTGTCTTCCCTGTCTTTGCAGTTTCTCTCCCAGATCCCTTGTAGGAAGTAAAACACTTGCAGTGTGTCGTAAGGATGGGGGTGAAGAAAAAAGGAAAAATAAAGCCAAGGTGAAATTGGTTTGTTTGTTTTTAAGCAGGGGGGGAGGGGGAACTCTCAAACAAAAGGGCGAAATTCTCTACCTAGTAGACGTCCTGAGGCTGTGCCGATATAGACGCATATGTATATGGACACAGCCCGAGCACATCTGCTAGGGAGAGACTTTTGCCCTGCAATCACCTGAATTTCATAGCTCTGCTTTAAACTATTTAGCACCTCAGGGGCAATAACCCAGACAGAGCAGGGGAGAGTCAAACGACAGCACAAGTGAGCTGGTAAAGTGAGGCTGGAGCGGATCAGCAGAAAGAGTGGCTTTGAGGAAACTGTGGAAATGGGAGAGGCTGTTCCACATGCAGGCAGAGCTAAGGCAAGAAGGCAGAGACACGCGAGGAGACAGATGAACAACAAAACGAAGTCACACTTCATGCAGAGCGGGTGGGAGGGAATCAGGCCCTTCTTCCTTGGTCCATTGCCTGGTCCATTGCCACTACCTGCTGACAAAGTCTCCCAGACTCTGAAGAGCATTTCTGCCAGCCTCCGCTTTCTGTTGGAGAGTCCGAGCCAGCTCCTTCAAGCGCAACACCTCTGCCTGCAGAGTCTAGAAGGAGAAAGTTCCCAAGCAACGCTGCCTCACAAATGGTGTGGCAGTTTCTCCCACCTTCCCAGTAGCCTCCCCCCACTTCACACATCTTTCAGAACCATGCTGACATAAAAGATTCTTTAAGCTACTGAAAAGTCCACGCTAAGCAGCGGAAGACTAGCCTCTTGTTTAAGATGAAGGACTTCTGAGTGTACTGACTTGGGGGGGGGGCAATGCACCCAATTCAGCAAGTCTCACAAGCTTATTCCATATACCCAAGCAGAGCTTCTGCAGTTTGTATAACCTGCTTTAGAGGTTACCTATGAGAATAGATTACCTTGTTTTTTACTCTTTCCATATTAACTTCAGCAGTCCTGTCCTCAAGGTTATGGAGCAACAGTGCCACCTTCTGTTCCTTACACTCCACTTCTTCTTCCAGCTCTTTTTCCTATACAAAGAAAATTGTCTTATCCTTGGATTAACTCACGGGCATCATGACCTCTACAAAGAGGTCTGGAATTGCTTTCTCTCAATCATCTAACAGGACAGTTTCAAAGATCATTCAAAATTACTTCACCTCTCTCCTCCTGCCCCTCCCATCATTTTGCACCCAAAGAACTGAGGTGCCCCCATACAAGATCCCTCACTCCCCTTTAATCCAGGAGTCCTGGCACCCAACCCTCCATCTCTACAGTCACAATTCCCCATTCCATTTTCAGGAAACCCAGGAGCTTGTGCTGCATCTTCTAGAGTTAGTTCCCTCAATCTGAGCACATACCTTCCTCCGAAACAGATTGATCGTGTCCTTATGGTTAAGTTCCTGAGATTTCAGCTGCACCAAGAGGGAAAAGACTTTCTCCCGCCATCGAGTCAGCAGGCACTGAAGCTTCTGAGATGACTCAGACTGGAGAGGATCCTGGAGTTGGACCTGAGCGGATTCAAACATGAAAGCCTACATTCTAGGCATTTGGTACTCCATAACAAATGCAGTTGCTGCAGAAAAGATTGCAAGACTAAAGGGTAGTGAACCCCCAGTTAATGTGATATGGGGAAAGACTGCAACACATATGGTGGTAAACCTGAGCCTGGACTGTACTGCTTCAGAATGGGAAGGCTCATATAAATTCTTCTCCATTGAAAAATTAAAAAAAACCGTACATAAAAAACCATATATACTCAAGTATAAAAATGTATGCCTGAAAACATAGATCGATGTATACACAGGTCAATGTGGTTAATAAAGCTTCTAACAGCAGCTGGGGTGGTGGTGGGCTGGGCTAAGAAGAAGATAGAAAAAGGAGCTATTTTCCTCACCAGTAATGATTCTGAGGCAGCAACAGACAGCAACCAAAAAAATGGAAGCAATTTTCCTTCTTCTCCAAACAGGCAAGAGAGGTGAAGATGCTTATGGGAATTGTTGTCATTATGAGGAGTGCTGCTAAGGAAGTGCTGTACCTAATTCCTTACAAAGCCCACAAACTCCCACAAGCACCTTCATCTGTCTCCCTTCCTGTTTGGAGAATAGCCTCAACTTTTGTGCTGCCTCAGAAGAAAGTGAAATGGCTCTGTTTTTCTGGTTGGCTGTCTGTTGCTGCCTTAGAACAATTACTGGAAAGTCATTTGCAAAGTATTTCATACCCCCTCCCCAAGTTTTACCCTCGACGTAGCCATAGGTTATAGCAAAATTCTATTATTTTTGGCTTAGAACTTGCTCTTGGCTTATCCTTGAGATATATACTCGTGGATGTCTAGGTAAATCCACACAAATAGAAAACTAGCATGTCAAGGATAATGACTGGCTTTTGTACAAGAAGCTTTTCCTTAGTCAATTTAGGCAATCCCTTTAGGCAATCCCTTTTCTGCAATCTGTAGCAGGAGAGTCAAGACACAGGTTTAACAATATATTTGAACCTTTTTTGGATATGCTTCACCTTTGATTTAGAGCGGGATGGGGGGCAAGTGTTCACAAACTGTCAGCATTGGGATAGGGTTTGCCAGAGTTCTCTTGTTATCCCCCACCTTCATCACATGTTCTTTACACCAGATTTACTTACTTTATTTAAAACATTTCTATACCACGTCTCCTGTCATTCACAGAATGCCCAAGGCCAGGCTTTGTTGTCTGTACTTGGGCTCTGTCCTAGTTCTCACAACATTAGCTTGTTGAATTGTCACAGATTTACTCGGGAAATTCTGTGAACCACAGTTTTATCACACTAGAAAATTATTTCTACGGGTCCTCATATGAAGATTAATAACTTCAGAGATGGTTAAATAGGCTTTAAGCCCTTTTGATGCCTGTAGTATAGACATGGCTAATGATGAATCATATTTGGCTCCCCTTTCCATCAACAGAGGAAATGCAGAAAAAGTACACCTTGCAATTATCAGGAATGGATGTAAAACAATGCTCAACAATGATAAGGACTATGATGAAGAATGATGATGAACACCATCCGTCAATTAGCTTTCAGTGATCTCCAGAAAAGGGGGCAATTCTTAGTTCAAAGAAAATCTACTATTTTGCTATCTAATCCTGTGGTCCAGGGCAGGTCGTTACTGTCTGCTAATTTATATTGTCCAGGAGGACTGCAATCTAGCATACCCAGGTATAACTACCTTCTTGCTGAGCTCTGTCTCCTGTAGAGTCAGGATATCGCTGAGCGAAGCAAGACGAATCTGCAGAAGCTCCGCTGTTATTGTCAGGGCATTCTTCTCCTCTTCCAGTTCCTGAAATACAAGGAAAAGTGTGTTGTTGCTTTTTTCACAGAAAAAGTTGAGAATTGCTCTGCATCCATAAATTCATGAAGAAGAGCTCAGCTGCTCAGGTGTGTGCTCCTTTGCCAGGCCTCACCTGCACTCTACTGATCAGATGTTCCCTCTCAGAACTGGGTTGCTTTGACTCCTGCTCCCCAACATATGTCTTCAGTTGCTGCAGCAAAGCACTCTGGGAAGCAAGTTCTCCTTCTGCCGCACTGGAGGAAGGAGAGAGGTTGCCTTTGGTACAGCCCAAAGACAAGACCAGCCAGGAAAAAGGAGCCAGGAAGGACAGATCATACCTCAACTTGTTCTGGAGAACATCCCTGTTCTCTCTTAGATGGGCAACTTCCTTATGCTGAGCTTCCAGATCCTGTTGGAGTACA
This sequence comes from Lerista edwardsae, assembly GCA_029204185.1. Lineage (NCBI taxonomy): Eukaryota > Metazoa > Chordata > Lepidosauria > Squamata > Scincidae > Lerista > Lerista edwardsae. Next base: position 301,241 of record JAJKFI010000170.1, on the reverse strand, counting down.
CACAGCTGTTGCTTCAGAGAGGCAACTTCAGCCCCATGGATTACAGAAAGCCTGGACAACTGTGGGGTGGGATGAGAAGAAAAGACCTCAGGCCCAACATTCAGTTCACCCTATATGCTGAAACCTGCCAGCCTCCCCCTGCTCTTCTCATTCCCCCACAATCTTTTCGACCAGAAATTCTCTTGTAAGCTATTTTCCAAGGACCCCATCTAAAGACCATCATCTCCCAGAATGCTGTTCTTTAAGCACTTACTTCTGCCTGGTGCTCCTTGAGCACTGACTGCAGCAGTTCCTCGGCCCTCTCCTCCTGCCTCTTCCGCTCAGCTTCTCTCTCTTTGAGCACCTCCTGCAGCTCTCCCTGAGCCAGGCCCATTTCACAGCCATGCCTTTCCTTCATTGACTCAAGCTCCTGCCTCAATAAGTCTGCTTCCGCACAACTTTGCCTCTGAAGCTCTTCCAGCCTTTCCCTGAGTGCCTCGGTTTCCAGTTTGCTGCTTCCCCTGACTTCCTCCAGCTCTGCCTTTAAGGCAGCTGCTTCTGCCTGACTTCGCCTTCCAAGCTCTGCAAGCTCTCCCTGAAGATGGACAAGACTGTTCTCTCGACTGGCCACCATTGCCTCTTGCTGGGCTGCGGTTACTTTCAGGGCAGCAAGCTCAGCCTCCAGTCGCTGGATCTCATGGAGCTGGTGGGAGATGATCTCAGCCTGCTGGGACATGGCCAGGGTGTGACGCACACTGGCAGGCTCAGCTTCTCTGTCCAGGGACCTACAAGATGTGAGAAACACATCACCAATTTCTCCAGGAGGCATCTTTTAAGACTGACGAGTATGAACAATGGACTCCAATGAACTTCTCCACAAAAGACCTCTGACCAAAGATTCACAGCTTTCACAGCAGTAGCCTGTGAGTCTGTAGCAGCAAACACACCACAGGGTCTTGTGGCACATTAAAGACTGGCTCATTACTTGTGGCACTATCATTCATGGTCTAGAGTCCACTTTAACAGACACAGGAATTGTCTAAATACATACATACAGATATAGGAAAAAAGGATTGCAAAAAAAGATAGTCTGACAATTCTGTGTAAAGCTGAAAGACTCCAGAACTGCAAGTTGGTTACAAAATGAACTCCTACGGGTATACGGCAATCCCAAGCAATCCCTACATGTATACGGTAATCCCAATTTGATCACCACAGAAATAAATTCCATCTTTGCAAAACAGTAGTTTTCAACTGAAGCATTTACATCACTGACTCACTCTGAGCCAATGGATCAGGGACCAATGAACGAGATACAAGTCAATTCACCTGGTTCTGTTCCCCAGTTCCTCTGTCTTATCTCCCTTTGCAGCCCATCTCTGGAGTTCATCCTTTAAACGTTGATTTTCTTGTCTGAGTTCAGCTGCCTCCCAGTTTGGAAGAAATGTAGTGTTCCAAGGCTCCGCTGGAGGTGGTGCTGACCGGCTCTGGAAATGTGAAGGTGGGACCAACCCACTTGGACCTAGGGAAGAAATAACAGATAGCAATGAGAAGCTGAAACTCCATGTTTAAGAAATATGGAAAATGGACAAAACTTCCACCAGGAAGAAACCAGTTAAAAAGAAGACAAGTGCCAATGTAAATTTCTGCAAACAATTTTCACATTGACAGGCTGTGCAAAACCTACCCTACCCAGATTCTTGCAAAACATAGTCAGCAATGACAAAGAGGTGGAAAGTAAATTCCTAAGGCACTTGAAACAATGCAGAAGAAATTAAAGTCAGCAATGAGCTGAAGAGCAGCTTTCAATGACTGATCTAGCACAGTGGTCTCCAACCCTTTTTATGCCATGACCCCAATAAAAAAATAAATATATAAAACTAGGGACCCACATTGTCTTGCCCCACTTCCTGGAACCCAATCCGCCCACTCCCAGCCCCTTACACCATCCTATACTAGCACTGTTCACTGGAACCAAATCTTGGAGAGAGCAGAAAAAGTTACCATGAAGCCTGGCACTAGTGAAAGCTATTTTACCACAATTGCTAAGAACCTGAGTAGGACTGGGACACAATCTCCAACTACCTGAAGAGGTACATCAGATGCCTCCCTCTTTACATGGCGATGCTCTACTCCAGTGGTCTTCAACCAATTTCATCCCTATAAATTGCCGCTTCCCCACAACTGAGGCTTCACGACCCCAAGGCTGATGAACACTGCACTAGCACAGAGCTACTGAATCATTTTAGCAGACTTCTCAATACAATGAAAGGTACAAAGCCAGCTCAAACATTTACCAAACAACATAACTACTACAGACAAAACAGAATACAGTGATGGAAGTGGAATGCCATAAAGAATTAATGCACCCTATTTTTTTTAAAAAAAGATAATGCAAGCACTTTCTAACAAGAATCCATGTTGTATTCATATGGGAAGGAATACAAAAATTTTCTTCAACTGACCACTCATAGAAATATGCACATCTCATATTTATTTTTTATTTATAATTTATTTTTTATTTTGAAGAATTTATACTCCACCTTTCCCATGCCGAAGCAAATGCCCAAGACAGCTTACATGAGCAGGCTACTCTAAACCATGATTTTTTCAATGGGTTTTTTTTTACAAATCTACAGTATTCTTGTGATCCGCCAATCCTCAGGCCCACATGTTGCCTTCCCAGTGTGGTTCTCTCCTTTGGCTACATGCCATCAAGCCTCAGCAGGCAATCACAAGTCAAGCCTGGACAGGTCCTCAAGGTTGTATTCAGTTCTTTTGCCAGCTGGCCATCTCACACACTCCATCGCAACTCTCACTTGCGGTGAGCTAATCAGCTCCTCAGCACCTCTGTTCTGCCACCACAGGTACCGCAGCTTGTTACAACCTGGCATCCGTCTCCCATCCAAAAACAAACCACAGATTCTCCTGCTTAGCTTCAGGCAGTGCCAGCAGCTCAACCATCAGTCCTCACCTCCTGCCTATTCCAGGAGTAAATCCAGACTATTCCATTTTTGTCCAAGACGTTTTAAAAACTTCCTGTTGTGTGAACACTAGAAGAACTTGTGCTCATTCCCACATACAGGCAGTAAGTTCTAACCTCTGCTCTATAATATGTGCCATTGTTGAAAAATGTCAGGCCAGCAGATACCCAAATGGATAACAGTGAAAACAGCAAGAGAAGCATTTCTCATATTTTTGCAATTATTCCAAAATTCAGACAAAACCCCTTACATCAGAATTACCACTTGACTCCCCACAAAAAAGCCTCATGGAACGTGATTTGCAAAAGTCACCAAGTGAAGCTTTTCAGTAAATATTGTCATGCCCACCCAAATATTTTCAGATCAAGCTGCTGTTAAAAGGACAGCTACAGAGTCTCAGCTATTTTCAACCAACATGCCTTGCCACAATGTGGTGTGGTAAATGGTCTGTGTGTGTGCTGCAGCAGTTTGGGGGAAGGTTATTTATTAGTAGGGCTACTGGGGGATGTGAGCTGCTGGGTGGCAGTGCGCCTCATCAATTGTCCAAAAACTGATGGTGTGCCTTAACAATTTTAGCACCTTGTCAGTATGCCATGAGATGAAAAAAATTGAAAATTGCTGTTCTAGAACTTTTTCATGCCACAGCCCCAATAAATAGATAAATCACTGAAGTATGAAGGCTGGAGACCCACCGCCAATCCCATCCCCATTCCAGGACCTGATCTGCCCCGACTGCCATGCACCCCCTGCTCTCACTTGCTGAATTTTCCTCCACCAAATGTGTCTTTTCAACAACCCTGTGAGGTAGGAGCCTGAGCAGGGCTGGCCTTAGGAACTGCAGGGTAAGACAACAAGAAGAGGCTGTGCAGGATTACATCAAGAACTTAATTTTGATAAGGCAGTCCCATGACTGGGTTGGATCCAAGCTTGGCACAGGCTTTGAGAGGTTGCCATGACCCCCCAAAATGAGGCTTCGCAACCCCATTGGGGTCCCAACCCACAGGTTGAAGAACACTATTCTAGACAAAGAGCTGGTAGTCCTTCCTTACAAGCTCTGAACCTCATCCTGGAGTCTTAAGCAACCTAAATTTCTCTTACATTAAGGCAAACTGTCTCTGGACAGCATCACCTGAACACCAGACCACCAGGAGTATTGCAATAAAAGAATCTTTGGAATGTATCCTCATTATGACAAATACCAGATCTTCCTCTTGTATCAACTTCCTCTTGTATCAACTTCCCCGATAGGTAGAAGGGCTCTGCCAGGTACTCTTTTAACACACCTTGATATAGGTCCATCTACAGAACTACCCTCTTCCCAGCTATCAATGCTTCCCCTTCCATGCATGTCATTTTCTTAAACTGCTAAACTGAAGATCTTTGAGGAACGTGAATTTATGTTAACGCTTATTCAACATGCCTTTGGCCTTCAAATCAATGTGAATAAATCAGTGTACATGGCAATGAGACAACAAAAGAACAAACTTACCAGTGGGCCTGGGGATTCTGAAGGCAGCAGGTGGGTCCAGCTGTTTGCCTGAATGGTTCCTTCTGTCCATGATTTCAAGTCAAGGACCTTGAAAAGAAAACAAAGTCAGTTAGAAACATTTCTGTAGTTCTACCAAATATAGTTAAATAAGATTATAAATTACTAGGCCTACTATTAAAATATTAAAAAAATCACTCCATCAAGAGACTCAAAATCATGCAATTTGATGGCAATGTTAGTACTGTATATAAAAACCCCTGATAAGTGAAATATTGTATAATACATTTGTTGTGAGCCTCTGTGGAAAATAAAAATCTCCAAAAGAAATAAAACAAGAGTCTATGACAGACTCGCACCATTTTTTGTTACTTCATGACCTCATTTTGTTACTTCTCTAGATATTTCATTATCTTTAAGATGGGACTCCCTCACCCTCTGCAGGCTGGTCCCCAAAACATTCCCATCATTGGCAACAAGAAAACAGAATTGTTAGATCTTTGACTTCCATACAGGCAATCCTAAAAGGACTGGGAGGGATTAATATTCATCTGAAGAGGAATCCTTATGTGTCCCCTCACTATTATGTTTTAAATTCTTCCCTTCTCAAAGTGCCCAGCAATTATATGGGAAAACCAGGGCAATCCTCTAGCTATATCCTAACAACAGCTTCTCTCAGTTGCCATTGCCTGGGGTCCATAGCTCCCCTCTGATTATTCCTATAGCTGTCAGGCTCCCCTCCCAGCCTATGCCTTTCATACCGACATGACATAGGAGCAGCTTCTGGGAGAACTCTCCCGTGCTCAACTTCTATGTTCTCACATATCGTTAAAGGCACAGGAACCCTGCCAGGGAGAAAAAGTTGGCAACCCTAGAACACACCCACTTTCATTTCCCTAGTGCATTTGGCTACTCCCTAGAGCCTCACTTTTCTGTTGTCTGACCACTGGTGCCCCATTTCCCTTCACCAGCAGCTGCCCAGATTCCCCCCTTCCGCTCCTGAGTTGTTCCTTGGGGTCCACTTTGCCCTCAGCGACCACCACTGAACCGGCGCCCTCGCGCGCAAACCTCTAGCAACGGTCACTAACGCTCCATCAACCGACCGAAGCCCAAACTGCTCATGCGCAGAACTCGACTTTCCACCCACACCAAAAAGCTTATATACACTGGAGAAGGTATGACGTCATTTTCTTGAAGCCGAGGGTCTAATAATATGGCTGACTCAGATCATCGCCGCGAAGGAGGAGGATTGCCGCGAATTCACGAATAAAAATCTCCCTGCACGCGTGTAAAAGTTAATTTCAACCTCTTTAAGCATGCCTGCGTGTTCTGCATACGGGTGTGCGAATCGCTGAACGAAAAATGGGACTTAATTTCCACGGAAAGAGTCATGTATTCTCATTACATCGGTTCAATAAAACTACCGTTCAGTGAGTACTGAACATTAACAGAATTTGTTTTTTTTCTTTGGGGGGGGGTGAGTGTAGAAGTTAAAAAAATACTCTTAATAGTCTAGAAGTAAAAAAGAATTATTCTCATATTGACAACTACTTGTGTCATGAAGAGATTTTAATGTAATTTTCCTACTGTAATATTTATGAAATTCTGAACATTAACAGACTTTTTTTTATGGGGCATGGCCGTTTTATTTTTGCTTGTGTAGATTTCAAAAAATAAGTCTGTCAAAACAGTGCAATCCGAGTTTAAATAGACAGCAAGTAGCATTTCGTCCGGTATGTTCAGTAATATAATTATGCGGAATTAAACCTTGTAAGTGCATATTAAATCATAATAAGGTTACCAATAATGTTTCTACACGATCACACGTTTTTATTTTGGTAAGTTTTTACTTCAGGAATAAACTATTCAGTCCTAAACAGTACGCGCAAAGCAATCTGAAATGCTTGGAATCAGCATTGTTTTGAGTATAAAAACATGGCCGCTAAGCCCGCCCCCTGGCTTCGCCTCGCTCCTATTAATTCTAAAGGCAGGGCCAGGGGTTGACCCACACACACACACAAAGAAGAGGACGACAAAAACACCCATCACGCCCCGAACGCTATACCAGTTAGAATGAGGCAAAGCTTGAGATGGGCGTGACAAAATGCTGAAGCGAAAGTACAGTATAGTACTGTAAACCGGCTCGCGCCGTGGTCAATCAGCCAATCAGAAAATGCTGGTTTTGTAAGACGTAAGCCTGCGTTTGCAATCGACCACGGCAGATATCCCTAATAGGAAAGATGATTTCTCATGTTTCCCTGCTAAGGAGCAACCCCTGCTAAGGGGTGGGGGTCAGGCGCTCAAAAAATGAGAGCATGCCCCATCCCCAAGCTACCCAATTAAATAAGGAGTGTATCCCAGCGAGAGCCTATCTACTGAAGCCCACTTGTATTAGCGTTCCAAAGCACGTGACTGCACCGAATGTTACAAGCAGAGGCTCCGTCGGGCTTGTCTCTGACCTTTGGCTGTTTAGGAATTTTTTTGCAGACCCGACCGGTGGATGGGGAAATCCCCTGCCCGGAATCTGTCTCCTAATCAGCTTGCTTCGTGTTGCAACGCGACCGTCCATCACGGGTGGATTTTAGTGAGCTCCTCTCCTTATGGCAGGAATGTCTTGCCTTTAACGCTTGCGTCAGTTCGGGCAAAAATTCACTAGGCGGAGTTTGAAAAAGAACTGAACGGGACGGGGAGGGAGACCAAAGGGGAGACGAGGAGAGATGGGTGGTGGAGGAGATCGGAGTGTTGCCGAAAATCGGCCCAAAATGGTTTCCATCGGGGGAAAAGCATTTAAAAAGGCAAACAACCAAACGAGACAGTATGAGGATCATTTTTATTACACCTGCGCAGGCGGGCCTATTTCCCTGCCACACTCGGCGGGCAGAGAAAAAAGGCAAATAAAAGGCATACAAATTGAAATCATCTTTATATCCCTCTTCGCCCCCTCCCCCAAGCTGTTGCTTGGTGGAAAATTACTACGCAGGGGCTGCGACCTGAGTAGAGAAGCCCTGCGTCAATTGGGCCTTGAGAATATGCTCTGGCCATTCGGATAAGGGAGGAAGCTCTGCTGGCTTTAGCCAGTTCCTAACTATTGTGCAGAGCTAGGCACTGGATTGGAGAAGGTTACAGGCGGAGGCAAGAGAGTGAAAACAATGAGAGCAAAGAGAGAAACAGTTACATACTTCAGCAACTTTACACAAATGACTAAGCAAAAGATTCAAGATGGCTGCACTTTGGTTCGATGGCAACAGGAAGATGAACGAAGCAGAGGCTGGCGCAGGAGGAAAGAAGGCGTGAGCCTGAGCGTGGGGGAGAAGGGAAAGAATCACTGGCAGAAGACAGATGGAAGGGGGACAATAAGGGAAGAGAGACGGGGGAAGGCAATTGCCACAGCGATTGCAGGTGCAAGAAATGGGAGAAAAGGGAAGGAGGGAGAGAGATGGCTCTCGGTAACTTGAAGGCAAGAGCCTTTGTCAGGTACAGGGATAGGTGAGGCCAGACCTGCCTGGTGTCCCCAGTAACCTTAGGAGGCCGGGCACGATCCAGTGCCATTGCAATATCAGGGTGAACCGACCAACCAATTAGGAATACATCCTTTCTTGTGTCTTTTCCCATCTGGCGGCCTTGATCCTGCGTGAGAAACAGAAGATCCATCCCCGCACTGAGGATAACTAGGGAGGTGAAGACCAGAGGCTGAGGACTGACTGCTTTTGTTGACCTTTCCCTTCCTGTCCTTGTGAAATAAACACCTGCCTGATGTATACGGTGATGACATGCAGCGTGGCCCCTTGAGCTAAGAAAACCGCATTACCCCAGCCCTTGATGTGGCTCACCAGGATGGGGTGGAGCCTGACAGACCCCCACCCCACCCCACCCCTTACTGTACCTCCTATTGGAGAAAACATCCATTTTCCTGCTGCACAAAATGAATGTGCTGGTGGCAGCAAGGCAAAAATAGTGGCTGTGCTCTGGACATTTCTTGTTGCAACATGGTAGTCATCAGGACATAGATCAATTTTTTTTAAAGTTGTTGTTTCTTCTCTTCACCGTTTGTATCCTAATTTGTCATAGCAATGCAAGCCTTCCTCTAGATGAAAATGGAGCCTTTGCTGCAGGTAACAGCCATGTTTGGTTGCCGCTGCCATTTGGTTAAATTGGTTGCTGCTGCCATTTCAGAACTAAAATAAAACAGAGCCTAGAACACAGGCGTTCATATTTATGTTATAGCTATATTGTTGTGTCACAATGAAGACATACCAGTGGCGTCAGAATTCTCAGTGGCAATAGTCTGAGATGGCTCTAGCAGGGCTGCCCTTAAGCCAGTGTGACCAATGTCACGACATCGGGCCCTGCGCTTAAGGGGGCTCCCGTCCTAGTGGGCCCCACCCTGTTTCTTCTTTCTGACTGCTTCTGCACTTGGAGTGCATTTTTCCCCCAGCTGCCATTTCCCTTTTAAATTTCCCATTTATGGCAGATAAAGGGGAATTGGTGCTGCAAGTGCCTGGAAAAGCGCTCATCTTGGTGAGGGCAGCTAACCAAACCATTTGTTCTCCTTGCCTCTTCTTTTCAATCTTTTGTATGCAACTGACTCACTGTCTTAGACAAGGCAGTAATATGCATTTGGTAAGACTTGGTTGCCGATTGTACTCACAACAGTAACACTTTGCTCTCCCCTCCTTGCAGGGCCAACTTGTGCTGGTTAGTGCCTGACAGCTTTGCACCTTTTAAAGCTCTACTGGTTGGAGTGGCAGGAGAGGGGGAGTAAATACACTGCAGTGTCTCCTTCAACAGCAGTCAGGGCTTAGGAGGCAGTTTCTGGTGGCTCTCACTCATGATTAACAAGACAGCCTTCCAGCTACCCTGTTACTTACCAGCCACACGTTAGGTATTAAATTGGTGAGTGGGGGCTCCACGGGAATGCCCCACATTGGGCCCCGCCCAGAGACATCATCCGGGCGCGCCAGGAACCGGAACGCCCAGATGATTGGCAGCCCTCCACCCCTATGGCGGAGGGCAGCCATGCCTCACTGCACCTCCCTGCACCTCAAATCGCTCCATTTCAGAGCGATTCGGACGCGTGGGAGGGAGGGCAGGCCCAGGAGCAGCTCGCCTGTCCTCAGGAGAGGCGGCGCGGCCCGGGCCCGTCCGCGGAACTGGCGGAACGACGTACCAGGCCGTTCTGCCAGGATGACACCACTGGCCCCGCCTCTCCTAGAGCCGGCCCTGGGCTCTAGTTGACCTGACCCCATCCATACCCACCCTTCTCTCTCTCTCTCTCTCTCTCTCTCTCTCTCTCTCTCTGCTGATATTGATTTATGCACGTCATGTACTTGTGGATTGTTGTTTTTCCCAACACACTTCTCTGGATTTAATTGAAATGTAATGCGTTTCCAGTGGCCAAAAAATTTGAAACTGATAATCAAGAATAAGATTTATTTTAGCAATAACATACCATGTCAAAACAATCTTAACGTAGCATTATAATCTACCAAAAACTCCCCAACTCCCACAAGATTATATGTGTGAGTCGGTGTTCCTGCCTTCAGTGTTAAGAGTCATTGAATCATTGTAGTCATACAGAGTCATCTCACTTGAGCAAAGAAAGCCTTTTACCTAACCAGGCGAAGTACATTACATTCAAAATGTTATCTTTTAATGAACAGCACTGATGACAATCATCATTTTGATATGATTTTCTCCAAATCAAGGAATGTATGGAGGAACATCACAAGCCCTTGTTGGAGAAAACTGTATCCAGAAAATAGATAATTTATGTACATCTTTGGGGAGGAGCCAAAGCATCTTTTTTGTGTGTGGAAGACCCCAGGTTTCATAGCTGGCATTTCCAGGTAGGACAGGAAAAGACCTTGGAGAGTGCACCCTGTCACAGCAATAGTCTGACTAAATAAGGCAGATTTATATGTTCCATGTCTTCCAAGGCCAGGAAAACTACCAAATGGGTTTCTATGATTATGGACCTGGGTGCATTGCACTGAAAAATTCAGTTCAGGTTCTAAAGGAAAACAAGGAGATGATGACTGACTCAGGAGGAAAACAAAAGAGGCCCCTTTAGCACAACTTTTGAAACTAGGTGGATTTTGCAATCAAACTAGTTACAGAATGGATGTTCAAAAGAAATATGCTTTTTTGCACATAACAGAAAGCTTCCAGAGCATTAACAGAGTATCAAAAAGCTTTCAAAGCATTAACATTTTCAGAATTCTCAAATATAACATGATGGAACATAGTGGTGAGAGTTTATTTGCAAGATAAGACTGCCCAAGCAAAATATATACAGTTTGCATATAATCTTCAGCATTAGATGCAGATTAAGAAAATTGTACACTAGAACGAAGTACTGTACACAGAGTGATCAAAATCAATGTGATCGGGAATGCCATGGAAACATTAATGATCACTGGGTATACTATTTCCCGGCCTGGCTGCCAGAGACTGCACCACTTTGTTTAACTCCAGAACCAAAGCCTGGATTTCCTGATCGGGCTGGATGGCTGCTTCATCTTTCCCTCCCACCTCGCCTGCAATTTCCTCTAAGATGTCCACTAGGGACTCTGGGTCACAAGTATGGCTAGACATGACCATGGCTGCATGAACCTTGCCGGCCAATAAATCCAGCAGTGAAAGGCATTTTCTGATCTGAGACTGCAGCTGTGTTACCTTCCCCTGGAGAGCAAGCAGCTCATCACACTGGGCTTGGATCTGGGGGATCCTCTGTTCCATGGAGTCTATGTCTGCCTGCACTTCCTGCTCCTTTTGAGAGAAGTGGGCAATCTCATCCCTGTAGCCAGTCATTTCTGCCATGCATTTGTCCACTTCTCCCTGGGCTTCAGCGACGAGATTCTCAGCAGACTTCAGGGCTGCTTGGTAACCAGCAACCATGCCAACGCCTGGAAGCAAACACCAATGCGGGATACATAAATCATTGAATCATAATTTTATGAATATTTAAAACTATGTAAAGCTTACACATAATGGGACTTGGTGGCGCAGTGGGTTAAACCACTGCTGCTGGGCTTTCCGACCGGAAGGCTGGGAGTTTGAGACCACGCGATGGAGTGAGCTCCCGTTGCTTGTCCCAGCTCCTGCCAACCTAGCAGTTCGAAAGCACCTAAATGCAAGTAGATAAATAGGGACCACTTCGGTGGGACGGGAACCGTGTTCCATGCGCTACGGTGTAGAGTCATGCCGGCCACATGACCACGGAAGCTTGTCCTTGGACAAAACGCTGACTCTACAGGCTTTGAAACGGAGATGAGCACTGCCCCCTATAGTCGGTCACGACTAGACCATTCGGTCGTGGGGAAACTTTACCTTTAAAGCTTACTCAAAAGGTGAACGCTAGTTCACATATGCAATAAAATATATGCAAACTTTTTTTGAGATCCCAGGAAATTTCTAGCTCCCTTCCTTTGGCTCTTGGGCTCCCCTTTTTTTGCCCTGGGCCTAGGTACAGTTTACCTGCTATACCACCTTATGGGACATGGTGGTGCTGCGGGTTAAACCGCTGAGCTGTTGAGCTTGGACTGGAAGGCTGGCAATTTGAGACAATGTGACGGAGTGAGCTCCTGTCGCTTGTCCTTGCTCCTGCCAACCTAGCAGTTCGAAAGCACAAAAAAAAATGTGAATAAATAGCTATTACTTTGGTGCGCTTTGGGTATAGTCATGCCGGCCACATGACCATGGAAGCTTGTTCTTGGACAAACGGTGGCTCTTCAGCTTAGAAACGGAGATGAGCGCCGCCCCCTACAGTCGGTCACGACTGGACCATTCGGTCGTGGGGAAACCTTTACCTTTCTTACCACCTTATTGGTGCCCTGATGGAGGGAATGGTGAGAGGAGCAAGTCATGGTGTTCTCTGGTGAGTTATATGCAACCTTGCTATCTGCGACATCACTTATCTGCAATTGCTATTTACCTCATTATCTGCACCTTGTCCTCATTATCCACTATGCAGAGACCTTTCGAAGGCTGCAGGGACCTTCAGAATGGCCCCTGCAATCAGCACTGACCCCTTTAAAATGGCCAGCGGATGCTTCTTGAAGGGGTCCATGCTGGTTGCAGGGGCCATTCTGAAGGTCCCTGCAGCATTCAGAGACCCTTTTGGCACTTTCTGGTTTCCTGAGAGTCTCTGCTAGAATCTTCTGATGGCAGATAAGGCATCCCTTGCACCTAACCCCATTGATCCCATAGGATCAATGGTTTGTTGTCTGCAAATTCGCTATCTGCAAGGATTTCTAGGAATCTAACCTTAGCAAACGATTGACTATATTCTGTTGTCTCTTGGGTACCACTTATGGTTCAGCTCAGTGTATTGGAGAATGACCTACCAATGAGTGCCCTAAGTCCAGGCAGGGCCATTAACCGGATGCTAATTTCCCGTGCAAAACGGTTCTTTGCCACTTCCTCGTGAGCCAATTTCAGCTGCTCCCTTGCACATTCAACATGTGATTTTGCAGCTTCCAGCATTTCCTGAGACTTCTTCTCTGCCTCTTTGAGGGTTGCAATCTGGGTCCTCAGGTTGGCTACATTCCCCTTCTTCTCCTGCAGCTCATCTTGCACGAGTTTTTTCACCGCGATGAGGCCCTCGGACTGAGAATTCACAAGGCACAGGCGGGATTCCAGCTCCTGTTCGGCCTCGGAAAAATGGTGGAACGCTTTGCTGACGTGATCGCGGATTTTAGCACAGGCTTCCTCCTTGTTGGGCTGTGGGAGAAGGAGAAGCCCAGCTAGAAGCACAAGCTCCTGCATCCCTGCCCCCAAAGGGTCCTTGATGGACAGGTTATAATTTTCATCTTGCAGGAGAGTCATTGTGAACTGGGATGGATTCAAAGCTAGAAGAAGGAGAAACAGAAGGGGAGCAATGAAACAACATTAAGGACACCAATTGGCCTGGCCCATATCCAGTGCAGGTTTGGGCTGCCTGCTGTGAAAATGAGGGCGCAATCCTAACCTGGAGTTAGGCTGGCTCAGTTAGGCCAGCAAAGTTTGGCTGGCAAAAGGGCCACCGTAAAGCACGTTTGGACCACTCTCAGAGTCGGGGAGGATGGCGCACGTCTGTGTGCCGACCTCTCTGATTCCGAGAATGGTCCAAACATACTTTACGGTGTCCCTTGTGCCGGCCAAACTTTGCTGGCCTAACTGTGCCGGCCTAACTCCAGGTTAGGATTGCGCTCTCAGAGTAAGAAGGATTATTTATTTAAATATATATTTTACCCTGCCTTTCTATCACACACTGGTCACCCAAGGCAGATTAGAAAATACAGAAAATAAAAGATTTAAAAACTGTGTTAGAAACATACACAATTAAAACGATATGTTACTTATTAATATTAATATCAATTAAGTCAATTAACTCCCCTTATCCTGTGTTGCGCAGCAGCCTCCCCAATAGGGCTACTCGGATTTGTGCCATTGAAATCACTGACTCAAATTCGAGCAGTCCAGGTAAGGCTGACTGGGCTGGGGGTTGGATCTGGGCCACCTGCCTGCCCTCTGGTCCTCCCTTCTCCCTCCTGATCCACCTTTGAACTGCCCTGCCCTCCCCAACCCTACCTTGCCACAAGCATATCTTGCTGCAGTGGTGTGGAGGCCAGATTTGGCCTCCATGGGCCAGCGCACATCCTTGTGCGGGCCCAGGTGACTCTCCTGGAGGCACAAGTCCTTGCACGAGCCCAAAGAGCATGCAGGATGGTGCTCTACATTGTATTCAGACAGTCTCTTATCCCTCATTGTGTTATGTATATAACCAGTGATGTCATTCAGGGGGAACGGACCAGAACAGGCGTTCCAGATCCTAACGGGCTCTGTGGCTGGTTCTGGCTTCCCGACAAGTGCCAATCAAAAGTGAGTTCCTGTTCCTAAATCATTTGATTGACACCACTGTATATAACCCAACAGTGTCTTGGGGAAAGACAGGGTATAAATGTATGAAATGGATAATAAGTATATTCAATAAATATATACATTATATTTTCACTCACAGCCCAATTGGATCCTCCCCCGCCCCTTCTCATGCTGGTGCAGCCATGCTGAAAAAGCGCGCTGTATCCAGCTTGAAGAGGGGCAAATCAGGAGGTTTTGAAAGGGGAAGAAGTTTTAAACCCCCTTCCCGCCTGTAAACCTCCTGCTCTGAAATGGGTTTTCACAGACCTGCATCAGCTGTTTTGTTGGCAGACGTCCAAGGAGAGAAAGGGGATAGAGAGTCTGAGGGCACAATCCTAACCTGGAGTTAAGATGGCACAGTTAGGCCAGCAAAGTTTGGACAGCACAAGGGACACCATAAAGTATGTTTGGACCACTCTTAGAGTCAGAAAGGCCAGCCACAGACGTGCATCATCCTCCCTGACTCCAAGCGTGGTCCAAATGCACTTTACGGCAGCCCTGGTGCCAGTCAGACTTTGCTGGTCTAAGTGAGCTGGCCTAACTCCAGGTTAGGATTGTGCTCTGAAATGTATACACTCAGGGGAACCACAATTGGTCACAGCACTTTGGAAAGTATCTACTACCACATTGTTAGGGATACATGCCTCCACTTCCCACTTTATGTGTGAGGAAAGTTGCATAATATGTGAAATGGAGTGACTGGTTTTATATAACCTTGGGGAAACCTGGTGAGCCAAGCTGACCCACGTCACAAGCAGCTGCAAAAGTGATATGACCCAGCGTAGGTAATATTTGCCGAATGTGTCACTATGTGTCATACAAGTCTCACTGTTCCCCCATGGACGCAGAGGAAGGAAGTTCGACATTCTCCCATTTTTCTTGGCCTAGGTCAGAAAAGCTCATTGACCTGATGTCAAAAATATGCTTAGAGGAGCTAAATGCCAACGTCAGTTGGGTGTGAATTGCAACACAGACCCATAAAACTATCCTGAGAAAATATCAGTTCCTTAGCCACAGCTTCACCAACCGTGGAGGCTTCGATAGCTGTTTCATGGTCCTGCAGGATTTAATTCTGTTTTTACCCTTTTGTGTGTGCATGCGTGTATGCAGGGGTGTAGCTAAGGAAAGAGAACACCCTGGAAATTCACAACAGGAAGTGACATCACAGTTGTATTTTTGTTTTCTTTTTTGGCCATAATCTGTTAGAATGAAGATATTACACTCTTGTTTGTTTCAGTGCATTCTGTATGAAATTCTGCATCAAACTATATATAACATGACAGTATTATTCTTACAAATCGTGATTTTAACAAACCTCAATTTTTACATTATATTTTCAGTTTCTGTTTTTTTTTTTTTTTTTTTTGCCATAACCTTACAGTAAAGATAATACACTCTGGTTTGTTTCATTGCATTCTGCATTAAACTACCTTTCCAGTGATATACAAGATGATGGTATTATTCATTCATACCAAGGTTTTCACCATTTTGGCCACTAGTGTCAGGCTCTGCTTGTTGCCCGGTGCAATTGCACACACACCCCGCACTTCTTTAGCTACGCCCCTGTGTGTACGTGTGTTTCTGTTATGTGTCAGTGGGGGAAATTCCCTTGTGAATGGTTTGGAAGAAGAGATTAGTTTCCTACTATAAGAAGTTACCCTGAGATTGCAGAGCTGTGTGTCAAACAGCAATTCCTGAGGTGTCCTTGTCTTTTTATTTTTTTCCACCTCCACAAAACTTACACAGGATTGTTGGTCATGCAAGAGATAAAAATGTAATAAAACTGATAAGATAAGGGCTTAGGCAGAGAGGCACTGAATGGCACCTATGTAAATAAAGAGAGAGGAATGTGTATAGGTGGGGGGGATAAGAACTACAGTAAATCACTTGCAGCATAAGCCTATAAATGTCTCCCCAGATGTAAGTCCCACTGAATTCAGTGGGAATTATTCCTAGGTAGGCTGTGGTTCCCAAATTGTGGGCCGAGACCCGCCAGTGGGTCACAAGCAAATTTCGGGTGGGCCACAACGCACCTAGAGTAGCCATATTGAAAATATGAGAAGATGGGATGAAGGAAAATGGGAGGGTGATGTGGTTGTTTTGCTTGTGTCAAAGTTGTAAATAGGCTTTTTTTCTTTTTGACTTACTTTGCTGTTGGAAAACAAGTAAAAAAGAGTCCAACTTATTGCTGCATTCTCAGGAAAGCAGCAGGCTCTGGTGTCACAATGACGGCACTTCCAGTTTAATGGCATCACTTCCAGGTCCCAGACAGATTGTCATTTAATTCTAAAAAGTGGGTCCCAGTGCTAAAAAGTTTGAGAATCACTGGCGTATAGGATCGCAGCCTTGAGGCTCAATCCTATCCAATTTTCCAGGGCCCATGTTGTTATAAGGGAACAAACATTCTCCCCTGCTAATGGGGCAAGAGGCACTTTTTCAAGTGATGCTCCTCTTATATTTAGCAGGGGAAGAGCAATTGTCCCTCTTCACCCCAGCCCAGTGTCTTTGGCTGTAGCTGGTGGTGTTCTCCATTCTTTTAGATTGTGAGTCCTTCTGGGACAGGGAGCCATTTAATTTTAATATTATTTGCCTGTAAACCGCATTGTGAACTTTGTGCTGAAAAGCGGTATATAAATACTAGTGATTGATTGATGAACAAGGAGGTCTCCATAACTGCCCCACTCCACCACAGGATGTAGTGCATGCCCTGTTGGATAGAATTGGGCCCTTGGTCATCCGAGAGGAAAAACAGGCTGATTAAAGAAAGGGTTGTATTACATACCAGGACTTTGGGGGCGCAACCTAATCTCTAGTTAGGCCAGCAAAGTTTGGCCGGCACGAGGGACACTGTAAAGCACGTTTGGACCACTCTCGGAATCAGGGAGGATGGCGCATGTTTGTATGCTGGCCTCTCTGACTCCAAGAGTGGTCCAAACATACTTTACAGTATCCCTTGTGCTGGCCAAAGTTTGCTGGCCTAATTTATGCCGGCCTAACTCCAGGTGAGGATTGCACCCTGGGATTCATTGGGAGGGAAAGGTGAAATTAACTGAAACAAGAGTTAGCTGACTCAACAGCCTTGGAGCTCACTGGGTCATGTTTGCTCAGACTTAGGAAGAAGCAGTCTTTTCACATCCATCAAGGAATTCAAACCAGTTTTCCAAGTACATCGGGTCTGGAGTTAAGATAAGACCCGCTTAAGCAAACAAGACCACAGCGGTCCTTTTGCAACAACCTCTGGACATGCGTAAAAAGTGGGGATTAATAATCTTAGTTTGGTTTTCAATTTAAGGCTGCCGTGCTATATAAACATTTCCTTGTGAGTAAGCCCCATTGAAGACAATGGGATACACTTTGGGTAGACCATGTGTTGGGTTATGCTGGTAGTCACTCTGGTGTCCTAAGCCACATTATTATTCTGAAATTAGCATAAAATATTTATACTTTTCAACAACACGTTTCCAAAGTGGTCTACATAGCAAGGGAAATGTTTGAAATGATTAAATGCCGTGCCTGACATGGCACGAATGAGCCATTGAGCTAAATGAGGGCTCAAATGGTTAGGAGGAGGGGAATTAGCTCAAATGGTAGAGCGCTCGCTTAGCATGTGAGAGGTAGCGGGATCAATGCCCGCATTCTCCAGTGCCTTTTACCTCAGAATGCCAGACTCGGGGGAGTGGTAACGAGATGCAAACATATTGTCTGGTGTGCTTCCTGAGTGATCTGGTGAGCTGCTAGGAGATCCAGGAAGCTGGCCTTTGGCCAGATCCAACGGGAGCTCTTCTTATATCCTTATGTTAAATGTCATCTCCCAATTTTGTGTCATTTTGACACAAAAGAGACACAGTACTGGCAAGCTGCTACCGAAAAAAATACACTATGCTGGCAGTTTAAATAAGAACCTGGATGGCCTCTAGACCCTACAGTCGTTTACTCTTGGTACCCTGGTTCAGAGAATTGCCTATTATATTCCCCAGTGTTCTCCTAGCAAGATTCCCCATCTCAAAACTCCCAGTGGTGTTAACCCTTCGGAGAGATAATTACTGAATTATCTATTTGCTGCTAAACCACCATGATTTTTTTGAAGTGAAAAATAAATCAGAGAAAAAAAAAAACAAGAATAAATTAATAATCACTTGCGGACCGGGGGGGCAAAGGGGACAAATGCCGTAGGTGCTGAGCTGGGGGGCAACACAATGCACACCACCACCACCCTGCGCCCCCCATTCCTCTGTGTATCAAAGGGGCGGAAAGCCAGGAAACCACTTGGCTTTGCCATGCTAGCAAGGCTGCAGCAGCATGACTATTGGAGGAGCGCTGGGGGCAGAGGGGCAGGCCCCTGGGTGCAGCCCCCCCAGGAATGCCCCTGTTAATAATACCTAGCATATTGCCCTGTCAAATGACTTCATACATATTATCTTGTAACACTTACAACAACACTGCAAGGCAGTGGTTCTCAAGCTTTTTAGCACCAAGACCCACTTTTAGAACGATAATCTGTCCGGGACCCACCGGAAGTGATGTCAGGGCCGGAAGTGCCATCACTGTGACGCCAGAGCCTGCTGCTTTCCTGGGAATGCAGCAGTAAGTTGAGTAATTTTCAGACATTTTCCAATGGCAAAGTGAATCAGAAAGGGGAAAAAAGCCTATTTACAACTTTGACACAAGCAAAACAACCACACAGCCCTCCCCCGTTCCAGCATCCCATCTTCCCATATTTTCAATATGGCTGCCCTAGGTACCTTGCAACCCACCTGGAATTGGCTCACGACCCAATGGTGGGTCCCGATTCACAGTAGGGGAACCACTGCTGTAAGCATTGTTATCTCCATATTGCAGATGGAGGCCAGAATAAATCTCAAAGGAAGGAACTTGCTAAGGCCACCGAGTGAGTCAATGATGACATTAATCAGACGCTTCCTGATTCAGGTGTTTAACTACTCCACTACAGCTCTCCCTGTAGCCTTCCAAAGCTAGCCTTGCTACACTTAGGTAAGGGCAGCATCAATGCTTTTCAGTGGGGTCCTGTCTATCTATATCCACCATAGTTAGTTCATGCGATATGGAGATAGCAGAATCCTTGTTTTGCAAATTCAAACAAAGCGGTTCTCATTCCATCAAACTTTTAGATATATGAACATTCCAAAGACAGTCTCCCTTTCATTCCCTTTTAGTAGGCAAAACAAGTCACTGGAGACCTTCAAGCAAAAGCTTGACAGGCACCTGCTGGAGATGCTCTAAGAAGATTTCCTGCTACACGCAGGGGGTTGGACTAGATGACCTTGTAGGTCCCTTCCAACTCTATGATTCTGTGTTACATCCTGTGACTTTTTCTGCCTGTCCTCATTGGATTTCTCTTCTAAACCCTTGATGATGCAATTAAAAAATGTCACATATACACTTTAAAGTGACAATCACTTTTTGTTATTGCCAGCTTTTGTTATTTCTTCAGCTACCCCAGCTGAAAATGGTCACTGTGCTTAGTTTACTTATACAGACTTGTCACCTGCTACTTAAGAACATAAGAACATAAGAAGAGCCTTGAACTGTATGACCATTTGGCCCCAGATATCCCCTTTCTTTTTCTTGATATTCCTGTGCTGCCAGCTGAGAATGTTTTACAGCCCAATCCAGTGCATGTCTACCCAGAAGTAAGTCTCTTTACAGTTTACTCTCAGGCAAGTGTGAATTGCAGCCCTAGTCATCTTCTAAAGCAGATTGGGGTCCATGAAAGCTAATGTAACAATACATGCGTTCAGCTTTAAGGTGGCACAAGACTCTGACAGTTTGGAGAAGTTCTGTCCTGAATATGGAGGCTTGCGTACCAAGATAAGGGCAAAATAAAATAAAATTTTAAAATAAAATTTTATTTTATGCAGCAAAAATAAAATTGAAAGAAGTATCATCTAGTATATAACACCTACAGTATTTCTCTTTGATTCCAGGTACTGGCTTTATTACTCCTAAATATTTACCCCTCCAAATTCTCCTGGTTTCAGAGACTTACCCGGCAAGGAGACATGTACGAGCTTAGCTTGGATCTGCTTACTGTTTCTCTATGTCCCAACACGATTTTCTGCTAACAGGAATATACAACCAGGATGGTGACGGCCAATCAGATCTTGTTTTGAGTGTGAAGACCCATGAGAAGGCTCTCCTTTCTTCCCCCCCCCCCCCCCACTCTGGGCCTTTGCAGCCAGGCATTTCAAAATCCTTGGGGCGGGGAGAGTGACTGACACTCCTAGCCTCTGGCCCCTATATATGTGATCTTAAGCCCAGAGCGGAGCACATTGCACCCTTGTCTCTCTGAAAGATGAAAAGGTGAGTGGCCTTTGACGCAGGAGTAATAGATTTGGCACTTAGGGATCTTAGCACTGGGCACTCAATGGAGCCCAGGTTCCATTCCAAGCAGAAGAAAGAAGGCATGAAGCGTTGGGCAGGAGGATTTGGGGGTATCTGCTACAGCACTGCTATGTGAGGCTTGCTGCTGGGTTCTAATGGAGCAGTTGTGGCAGATGTAGGAAAGATGCCAAGAATCAGATGCCAAGAATCAGGACTTCTGTTGGGAGGGCTAAAAAAAAAAAAAGAGGAATATTCCAAGAGGGAAGGGAAAATGTAAAAGTATTGCAAACCTTTCTGATTCTGAGATAGGGCAGGGTATATATGCAAACAAATGGAATATTGTACTTTCAGGCAGGGCCGGCTTTAAGCCAATGTGACCAATGTCATCACATCAGGCCCCGAGCTTTGGGGGGCCCCGCACCAGTGCGGTGAGCATATTGCTTGCTGCTGCAGTCAGGATCTCTTAGGATTGCATGTAGGTCAGTGGGGCCAGCAGAGCAGCTTTGCCTTGGGACCTCTCAGCTGCCCCAGCTTCTGAAGTGCCCAAAATGGGCCTCCTGGAAGCAATTGGCAGTGACGTCATCCTGTCACCACCAACTATTTTCAGGTGCCACATTTTGTGTGTGGCACCACAAGTGCTCTTCTTGGTGAGTGGGGGGCCTTGTGGGGAGTGGGGGGGGGGCTACAGGAATGCCCCGCATTGGTCCCCGCCACTCCTAAAGCCGGCCCTGCTTACAAGCATTGTGGTAAAAATGTCAAAAGGCTTGTTCCTCTCGCTCTCAATTAGTACATGTGTAGGTGTTGCTGAGATTAGGGTGATTCTAGTGGGTTAAACACCGCTGCTGCTGGGCTTTCCAACTGGAAGGTTGGGAGTTCAAGACTGCGCAATGGAGTGAGCTCCCGTTGCTTGTCCCAGCTCCTCCCAACCTAGCAGTTCGAAAGCACCTAAATGCAAGTAGATAAATAGGGACCACTTCGGTGGGAAGGTAAATGCGCTACAGCATATAGTCATGCCGGCCACATGACCACGGAAGCTTGTCCTCGGACAAAATGCCGGCTCTACAGGCTTTCAAACGGAGATGAGCACCGCCCCCCCTACAGTCAGTCACAACTAGACCATTCGGTCGTGGGGAAACCTTTAACTTTTTAATTTACTCATATGAATGTAAACACAGAATTAGCAGGCACTATTTGCCAGGCAGCAGAACGTTAAGGCATTAATCTATTATGAAAGGCTGGGATGATGAACTACAGGTAGATTATTCCTTATCCGGACATCTGAAATCCAGACTATTCCGAAATCCAGACATTTTTGTCCAAGACTTTTTTTAAAAACTTCTTCTGTAGTGTGAACATTAAAAGGTCTTCTGCTCATTCCCATGTACAGGTGGTAAGTTCTATTCTTTGCTCTGTGGATTGTGCCATTGTTGAAAAATGTCATAGCCAGCAGCCACACAAATGGGTAACAAAGAGCAAGAGGAGGCATTTCTCATTATTTTATTTTTGCAATTATTCCAAAAATCCAGACAAATCTGAAATCCAGACACTTTCCCATCCCAAGCTGGCTGGATAAGGGATACCTGCATTTGAAGTGCTTTATTTTTTTTAAAAAACTACATTTTAAAATACGTTGTAGATAGTCCCTCTTGATTCTCTGGGAAAGGAATTAGAATTGGATTCAGAAGGGTTTCTGTTGCAAAGGAATTGAGGCTATGATGAGTTTGGTGGGAAGGGCAGCAAACTTTGAATTTGGGAGGTGAGAATGAGGGAGGGCAGGGGGATTGGGAGGGGGAAGGGCAGGGGAAGGGCAGACCCTTGGGTGGGCTGGCCCCGGGTGTGTGTGAACCATAATTCAGCACTTAGGCCAGATCCTAACCCCTGGCACAGTTGGCCCTACATGGGCCGCTCAGAGTTGCATCAGTGATTTTGCTGATATAGTTCCGAGTAGCCTTTTTAAGAATGCTTTTTGCTGTGGAGAATCTTGACTGGCCACCAGTGTGTTTACCTCAGAATTTACCTCAGAATGCCAGATGCAGGGGAGTGGCCACAAGATGCAAGTATCTGGTTGTCTGGTGTGCTCCCTGGTGTGTCACCGAAGCGATGAACATGAAATTGGGCAATCTCCGGAAGCTAGTGGAGGACAGGGAGGCCTGGCGTGCTGTGGTCTATGCAGTCGCGGATCTAGGGGGGGCACGAGCCCTGGGCGCCATCTTGGGGCCATCTAGGGGGGCGCCAGTGGCCCCCACAACATTGCACGGGTAGACCCCCAGTTATATAGGCAAATTGGAAGCATTGCATGATGGTCTCTGCTCACATGTGGCTTTTTCAGACACTGACTCAGATTTTTGAAAGTGGAGACACAGGGATTTCAAACTGAAGTCAGCAAATGTAAAGAACCAACTACAAAAAAAAACTAAGGCTGAGCTCACCATTACCTTAAAAGTTATGAAGATGAAAGATGCCTTGGCACTGTAAAGATGCTTTGAATGGGTCAGGGAAGGTCCATGCTATGGATGCTTTCCTGACATGTGGAGTCCTGGTCTATCCATGGCTGGTCCCAATGGGTAGACCTGGGCTCCGCTGTTGTTTCTAATGGGTAGACCTAGGCTCTCTGTAGGGAGCCCAGGTCTACCTGCGGCTGGTCCCAATGGGTAGACCTGGGCTCCATGGAGCCTAGGTCTACCTGCTGCTGCTTTTGGTGGGTAGACCTGGGCTCCCGTGGGGGTGCACTTCTATTGGGTGCCCCAGGTGCCATTTTGACTAAGTCTGCCCCTGGGTCTATGGGGTCATGATTAGCGATTGAACAACAACAAGCCTTTTTGAGGTTGCTCGGGCTTCCCTGGGGTAAGGGGAAAATATTCCAAGGCGGCCTCCAGCTGCCTCCTTGCCTACTGGCCTGCCTGCTCCGGCATAGGTTGGGATTGAGCTGCCCAACTGTTAGATGCTTTTACCTTACCATCCTACTTATCTTTTGGATGATAATTAGCACCTATACTGGGCATAGAAGTCCAGCAATTGCATATGTTCCAACAGCTCCATTTCCCAGGGAGCATTTTTGGTGTCCTCCTTGGTGAAATGCTCTCCTTATTTTGTTCCACTGTTGGGTTTGTGAGAGATACATGGATTTTTGGTGACTGTCTTTTTAAAATGTTGCCAGCATTCATACGTCTAGCAGAAGTACGCATTCATACTTCTTGAGCCTGAGAATACATTAGAATTCAGGTTCGAATATGTGGGTCAAAGTGAATGGTGACTTGTTTATTTATCGAACTCATACCTCGCCTTTCCACTTAAAGACTGCTGCGAGACAGCTTACAAATAAAGCAAACATAGCATCAATTAAAACACCACAAGCAGGTAGTAACAGAACCTCAGACAATAAAACGGACAGTAAAAAGCAGCAGTAAAACCAGGTAGTAAAATGGATGATCTTGAATCATGCCATTGGCCCTGCTATGTGCGCTTGCTTCTTCTTCTGTAAATAGCACACACACAGATTTATTTATTTTGAAGAATTTACACCCCACCCTATGCCAAATCAAATGCCCAAGGCGGCTTACATGGGCAGGCTAGTCTAAACCACCATTTTTCAATGGGGTTCTTACAAATATACAGTATTCTACGATTCACTGAATCCTCAGTCCCAGATGTAGCCTTCATAGTGTGGTTCTCTCCTCTGGCTACATATTGTTGAACTTCAGCAGGCAATCGTAAGTTAAGCCTGGACAGGTCCTCAAGGTTGGACTCCATTCTTTTGCCGGCTGGCCTTCTCACAACATTCCCGCACTGGCTCATCAGCTCCACAGTGACTCTGTTCTGCCACAACAGGTACAGCAGCTTGTCACAGCTTGGCATTTTGTCTCCCATCCAAAAATAGACCACAGATTCTCCTGCTTAGCTTCAGGCAGTCATCAGTCCCAACCATCAGTCCACACCTCCTGCCATGAGATGTGCAGATGTGGGTGGTATGGGTCAGGGCTGTGGCAGGGTGCTGAGGGCCTTGGACCCTATGCTCTCAGATTCTGATCTTGATTTCCTCACCATGTTATTTGCCCTGGAGCTCCTTTTTTGCTCCAGTGGGAACTTTTTTTCTCCCAGGACAAATAGCACATGTGGAGCAACCTGGATCTAGGTGGGGTGAAAGGCTCTCTGTCTCCCCTCATGGTCTCAATCTAGACAATCTAGCCTCATTAGAGGCTTTCAAGTGGGGCCTAAAGACATTCTCATTTACCAGTAGATCAGCCTTCTAAGTCGAGGTCTCTTTTTAATATTGGATATTGTGGAATTTTTTTTATGTGAATTAGACTGCTGCTAGTTTTATTATCCCCTTTGTGATTGTTAACGCTACCTTATTTTTCAATGTTTTTACTCTGTTTTTTATGTTGGAAGCCGCTCTGAATGCCCTTTGGGAAGTCTCGTAAATAAAATAAATATCTGCTATTTGCAGGGTGGGAGGAATCAACCACACCAGGGTCAATGATGTGACTGAAGTCATATCGAGTTGGTCCTGAGTGGAGGAGTAGAAGGAAGATGCCCTGGGGCTGATATCAAGGTGCTGAAAGTCCTTGATAAAGCAGCTGCTCAAAGTCACCTGCCACTGAAGAGCCGCACCCTACCTCCTGGGTGGTAGGACCCATCTCAGCAATGGGATTCCCAAATTGACAAGGGGAACGCTGGGCGGGACTTAGGCGGGACTTCCGCTTGAGTGGCAGTCCGTCCGCAGCGTTCCGCAGCTGTCCTAGCCTCGGGGGGGGGCTCCTGCTTGCCGCGGGGGACAGGTAAGGGTCACACCGGGTGCCTGGGCAAGCAGCAGTGGGGCACGCTAACCGGGAGCAGCCCCCCCCCCTGAGGCCAGGACAGCTGCAGAACGCTGCGGACGGGCAACCAATCATGTGGAAGCCCTGCTTTAGTCCCGCCCAGTGTTCCCCTTGTCAATCTGTGAATCCCATCGCTGACCCACCTCCTCTGTGCAGTGGCACAGCTAGGAGCAGCGCCACTTGGACCAGTGACATCATATATGTGACACCATGATGTCACATCTGGGCTTGGAGGAACATGGCAGCTTCACAATGTGTCTGCTGCTCCCCACTCCTGCTACAGCAGCTTCCCAACTGACTTTTGGCTTTTTCAGAGCCACTGCATTGTGCTTGAAGGTTTGGCATGGTTCAGGGGAAGCCATTGCTATTCTTAATCCATAAGAGGACCTGCCCTCAATTCCCTGACTGTGAAGTTTTCTTAACAGCCTTTGGTGCTGGAACATGTGCTCCCTGAGGAATCTAGTGGGCAACTGTGAGATAATGGAAGTTAGACTAGGTGGGCCTTTGGCCTGATCCAGTGGGGCTGGTCCTATGTTCCTGTGAGTACATGTCTGAAAAGGAGTGTCTGTTCTGGTGCCTGTCAAAGAGAATTGTTGTGGAGAATCCTGACTAGCCACCAGTGTGTTTACCTCAGAATTTACCTCAGAATGCCAGATGCAGGGGAGTGGCCACAAGATGCAAGTATCTGATTGTCTGGTGTGCTCCCTGAGGCATTTGGTGGACTAGATGGGCCTTTGGCTTGATCCAGCAGGGCTCCTCTTATGTTCTTATGTTCAATTGCACCCACTTCAAGTGGCACCCAGATCCCATGTCCTACCTACCATACCTTAGGTACACTACTGCCTGCCTGTATGTGGCACCTCCTTCTCCTTCTGGCTGGCTGTCTTCCCTCCTGCCCAGTGTAATTTGTCACTCTTTTAGCTGTGTTGCCACTCACCCAAACGAGCAAGTGCCTGATGGTAGCGAGGAGGAGCCTCAGCCAGAGGCAGATCTACAGGGAGGGCAAAGCTCTAAGTGTTGCAAGAAGCCTTACCCTGTCATGTAAATCCCTCCTCTCCCTTGCTGCTGTAGCCAGTAAGCAACGCCAAGATGTTGCTGTTCCCTGTGAGGATTGGCTAAAACGGTGCAGGAGAGGAGTGATTTCCACTGCAAGGTGGAAATCAAAACTTTAACTTCTTGCAAAACTTAGAGCTTTGCCCTCCCTTAGATCTGCCTCTGGCCTCAGCCTTTGCTTGCTCACCTGCCCTCTCCTTCCAGGCAGCGGTGATGATTGAGTCCAGCAGGCCACCACCACCCAGAGAGCGGGAAGAAGGTGCTCTTTGATGTCTTTACTGCTTGCTCAAGCAGGTGAGCAATGGTGGCCACAACAGCGCCTCCTGCTGCCTGCACCTGCTTTGCTTGCCTGCCCTCTGGCTTCTCATACAGACCAGGCCTTCCCATGCAGGTCTTTTTTAAAAGAAAAGACCCCTGAAACAGGCACTCCAAGGCCAATAACACAATGCATGTTGTATCTAGTTTGGTTGTGCCAAATTGGGAGTCGGATGTGTGCAGGTTGCCCAGCAGGTCAAAAATGCTCACCTGCATCACAATGCCCATTTGCCTATAAATGGTTCTTCACTGCACCATTGGGTGGCAGTTCCTAACCGCAAGATTATTTATCTTATATAGACCCAAACAGAAGAATTTCTTTTAGCCTTTAGGAGGGGACGGATATTAAGCAAGAACTAAAATACCTTTCCGTCTGGTTGAATTTAATAGTTGGTTCCTCTGCCCTTTCCCAACAGGCCCGGTTTATTATTAACAGTGACTGTGGATTAGCTGCTTAATTGTTTCTCTAATCCCAAAAGCAATCAGACCCTCTCAACGTTTATGGATGATAAAAGCCAGGATAGCAAACAATTATGTCGTAACAGTCACCTCTGGCTTGCACCTCCTCTGTTAAACAGCAGATTTGACTCAGCACGCCAAGAGCTGAGGCTGCAGAAGATTTCTTAAAGCATAGATTTATACTGCTCATCCCAATGTCTTGCTCCCATTTCTGAAAATGCAGGCTCACAACTTCTGTTTAATCTAGCCCTCTCAAGGAGAGTTCAGAAATCCTTCCTGCCAACGTGTTTTCTTTAATCCTTTTCTCTAATTTGGAGTGCAATCTGAACCTGGAGTTAGGCCGGCACAGTTAGGCCAGCAAAGTTTGACCGGCACAAGGGGCACCGTAAAGCATGTTTGGGCCACTCTCGGAGTCAGGGGGGTTGGCCCATGGGTCTGTGTGCTGGCCTCTCTGACTCCAAGAGTGGTCCAGACATCCCAAACAAGCCGCCTTGGGTGCTCCATGAGTGGGAGAAAGGTGGGGTCAAAAATCTTTAAATAAATAATCCTCTTGACTCCGAGAGCCCAATCCTAACCTGGTGTTAGGCCAGCAAAGTTTGCCCGGCACAAGGGACACCATAAAGTATGTTTGGACCACTCTTGGTGTCAGAGAGGCCAGCCCACAGACGTGCACCACCATCCCTGACTCAGAGAGTGGTCCAAATGCCGGCCAAAATTTGCTGGCCTAACTTCAGGTTAGGATTGTGCCCTCACTATGCTTCCGAACAACCTGAGTCTCCAGCCCCCTCGCTGAAACCCATAGGCCCCACTGCCAACCCAGAGAAGCCATGTCAGAATTGGAGCACCCCACCCCTAGCTGTTCCTCACAGACCACCATGCCATTACCATCATGCCACCCCTCCATGCCCCACGGGGCACCAGTCACTGCCTCCTCCCTTCTTCCCCCTGGAATTCTCCGGTTCAGTGCTCTTTCCTCTACTCTTCCTCATGCTTTGTCCCCCTCTTTTCAAATCAAGAGAGCAGAAGCAGGTAGCTGCAACCAACGTGAGTAGGTGGGTGTGGGTGGCAGGTCTGCTACCTGAAGCAATTGCTTCATTTGGCCACTGCCCGCAATGGGGACATGACTGAGACATACAAAATTATGCACATAAGGGATAGAGTCGATAGAGGGATGTTCTTTTCCCTCTCTCAAAACACCAGAACCAGGGGGCATCCGCTAAAACTGAGGGTTGGGAGAGTTAAAACAGATAAAAGGAGGTACTTTTTTACCCAGCGGGTAGTAAATCTGTGGAACTCTTTACCACAGGAGGTGGTGATGGCATCTGGTCTGGATGCCTTTAAGAAGGGATTGGATGGATTTCTGGAAGAAAGGTCCATCATAAGCTATAGGCCATGATGGATTGTGCAACCTCCTTACATTAGTAGTAGGCTACTTCAGAGTTCCGGGTGCAAGGGAGTGGCAACAGGATGCAAGTATCTTGTTGTCTCATGCCTCCCTGGGGCACCTGGTGGGCCGCTGTAAGATACAGGAAGGTGGACTAGATGGGCCTTCGGCCTGATCCAGCGGGGCTCTTCTTATGTTCTTATGGGGCTCCTCAGCTCACCACCGGCTATTTTTCGGGCTATGTATCGAGCAGCCCTGTGTCAGGCTGCCCAGATGGGATAAGAACCAGTGGTGGAAGCTACCACCGGTCCCACTCCTTTGCTAGCCCATTCTTCCCCTCCGTCCGACTAGTTCCTCCCCTTCCCCCACCCCAAACAGGCTTACTGCGGCCATCCATCCATCCATCCATGAGAGGCCAGATGTTCACAGAGCACTGCCCCACCACGAGCAGAAAGTTGTCGCGGACATGCTTTATGGCACACTTGCAACACTTTATGCCAGTGGTATGGACATACTGCCTGCGATATGGCCTTCTGGATCAGGCCCTTGCTTGGGAAAAGCCCCTTTGAACTTAGTGGGACTTGCTTCTGAGTAGACATGCATAAGATTGTGATGTATGTGAAAGTCAAACCACAGCATTTGACGGTCTCATATTTCTGACCATCCTTACTGAGGAACATCTCACTGTTTTTTCCAGGTTGCGCACGATGGCATCACCAAAGGAAACATCCCCTGCCTTGGTCAAGGCTGTGGAGACCCTCAGCAAAGGACAAGACGTACGAAAAGAAACGGAGCTTCTCATGAAACCCTACGCCAACTGGGAAGAGTTTCTCATGCCAGCACCCATCTCCATAGCTATCCTAGGAGAGCTGGTCTTCATCTCAGCCGCGCAGGGCGATTTCTCCATCAACAAGCTTCCCCCCGAAGGAGGCTTCCAGCACCTCAAGTACCCAGAATCCTTCAAGGCCTCCTTGTGCCAAGTGAGCAACCGAGGTTGGGCTGCTTTCAACGAGGCCCACGTCAACATGGACCAGATCAGACTGCTCTCAAGCGGCATCCCGGAGCAGATGAAGACGATCGTGCGGACGCTCTTCCAGGAGGCTGAGGTGCTTGCGGCCTTGCTTCCCAACCAGCTGAAGAACCTCCAGGCCGTGACAGAGCAATGTGGTGGCCTGGCCAAGGC
The DNA here is from genome assembly GCA_029204185.1 of Lerista edwardsae. Taxonomy (NCBI): domain Eukaryota; kingdom Metazoa; phylum Chordata; class Lepidosauria; order Squamata; family Scincidae; genus Lerista; species Lerista edwardsae. Next base: position 271,339 of record JAJKFI010000170.1, on the reverse strand, counting down.
CGTGAGGGCCAAGTTCACAGATGTGATCGCTCTCATCCAGGAACTCCTGGAGGCTTGCCTCAACGCCAAGCAGGGCTACGAGAAGGAGTTGGAGGAGGTGCAGGTAGCTCTGGAGCAAGCCAAAATCCGGGAAAAATCCGCCCAGGAGGCTAAGGAGATGGCAGAAAAATACCACCAGCAGATGAAAGAGCAGGTAGAGGAGTCCTTCCAACAGTATAAAGAAGCCATGGATTCCATCCCCACAGGGTGGGATGCCGTGGGGATGGAGTTGGTCACCACCCTCACACAGACTCTGGGCACCTTCTCTGTTGAGTTCACCCGGATGCTAGCAGGGAAGCAGAGGGGTTTTGGAGCCACAGCTGGTGAAGGGGGCGGGGAAGGCATTACAGGGACATTTCCATTCATCTCAGCCAGTGTCATCTGCTCCAAGTCGGCTGAGCTTTTAGCCTTTGCCACCAGCTTGAAGAACCTCTTGGACGGGCACGGAGGCCTCAAGGCCCCCCTGATTCTTGACGAGCGGAACGGAGAGGTCAAAACAGAGTGGGTGAAGAAAAACCTACAGAGACTCCGAGACTGTATCGAGAGGGAAGAAGGATGTGACCCCAAAGCAAGAGCTCAGGAGATCTGTCAAGCTGGATTGGACATCTGCCAGCAGCTGAAGGACGTGGCTTTGTCGGTAGGTGGCGTTGGCGCGGTGGGAAAGGAATTGCTCAATGGGATACTCCGACTCCACAAGAAGGCCTCCGAGTTTGACTCCTACAGCAAGACCTACACTCAGTCTCCAGCCTTTGCCCCCAAACCACCCAACGTGTCCAAGATGGGGGAAGCAGCCAGCTCAGGTGTGGAGAACGCCCGCTTAAAGGTGCAGCAGAGCCGGGAGGCCCTGAAGGCCACCAGGGAGGAGTACCAGAGGAGCTTTGAGAACTTCAAGAAGCAGAACGAAGAGCTGACCGAGATCCTTTGCGCCATGAGACGCTACCAGGTCAAGGAGGTGGATTTTGACACCGCCAGGAAGATGCTCATCAAGGGCCTCGAAGCCCTTGGGCGGGTGAAGGAGCAATGGGAGAAGATGGTGAGGTTCTTCCAAATGATCTCCAACCTAGTAGAGTCCTGCTTGCTGTGGAGTGTGAAAGATTTTGCCGATACTGTGGATGGAGCTCAGAGGATCTCCAGCTATTCCTCCAAAGCCTTTGCAGCCGACCTGGTTTACGGGCATGTTTTTAATGCTTCCAGCATGGCCCAGCTGGTGGCCATGATTTCTGAGACCTACACCCTGGTGTCGGAGAAGTACCTGATGGAGCGGGTGAGCAGCTTAGGGCGCCTCCTTGCCGTGGAGACCGACCAGCCCAGCTTGGCTGTGGAGCGGGCAACGTTAGCCGAAGGCTGTGACGTGGCCCGGGAGGCAGTGAAGGAGCTGGTCCTGGAGAAGAAGGCGGAGTTTGAGAGGGGGCTGGAGGCCAGAGCAGAGGCCATTGAGAAAGAGATCAGAGCGGCGCTTCCTGCCAACGGGGATGCCGAGAAAGAGCTGAGAGAGCTCAGCTTGGAAGAGGAAAGCAAGTTCATGTAGACAGTGGCGGATCTAGGGCAGCAGGGGGGGCAAGAGCCCTGGGCGCCATCTTGGGGCCCTCTAGGGGGGTGCCAGTGGCCCCCACAACATTGTGCGGGTAGACTTGGGCTCCGGAGCCCAGGTCTACCCATTGGGACCAGCCGCGAGTAGACCTGGCTGGTCCCAATGGGTAGACCTGGGTTCCCATGGGGGCGCACTTCTATTGGGTGCCCCAGGCGCCATTTTGAATAGGTCCGCCCCTGCATGTAGACCACAAAGAAACAACTCAAAAGCTTGCATATGTTCTCAGAATATGGACCTGTTTTTTGGGAGGGGGGACAGAACTAAAAGGACACTGGCAATTAATTCACTGCTCAAAACCCTTGTATTGATATCTTACAAACATCCTCACAATGATTTTTTTTTAATCCATGTTAATTAAATGATTTTTTAAAATCCATGTTAATTAAAGCAACAACAAACAGGAGGACAATGTGAATGCAGGAATTCTGTTTATGAGAATGAGAGCCCAATCCTATACATGTCCACTAAGACATGAGTCCCATTATAGTCAATGGGACTTACTCCCAGGTACGTGTGGTTAGGATTGCGGCCTGAGAGTGCAGTCCTAACCTGGAGTTAGGCCGACACAGTTAAGCCAGCAAAGTTTGGCTGGCACAAGGGCCACCGTAAAGCACATTTGGACCACTCTCAGAGTCAGGGAGGATGGCGCACATTTGTCCAAGCATACTTTACACAGTAATGGCATCTAAATGATTTAGCAACAGGTACTCACTTTTGATTGGCACTTGTGTCGGGGCCCGCCCACCGGAAGTGAGGTCATAGCTGGAACCCAGGAACCACCCCCAGGAACCACTGCGCCTCCTTGGTAGGCCGTGCGGCGGCCCGGGAGGAGGCCCCAGGGCTGCCGCGCGGGCTACCGATTCCCCCCCCCAGGAACCGCCGTGCCTCCTCGGGAGGGAGCCCCAGGCAGCCTACCTGCTCACGCTGCTGCTGCCGTCGGTCTCCCTCGCTCCGTTGCCTGCCTGCCTGGCTCTGAGAACATGCAGGCAACTCAAACGTGCAGGCAATTCAAATGTTGCAGGGGGCGGAGTGGAGCACCGATGGAGTCAACGAGTGGGCGGGCAAATGGGCGGGGCCAGCCCTAATCCTAGGAATGGGTACTCACGTACCCCTGTGTACCTGCTACATGACATGTCTGGCTTTACAGTGTCCCTTGTGCCAGCCAAACTTTGCTGGCCTAACTGTGCTGGCCTAACTCCTGGTTAGGATTGTGCCCTGAGAAATAGAAGCCTCTTGCTACCCCCTAGTGGCAGGAAGGACATTTTGCTTGGTGTTAATTTCAGATTTGTGAAGGAACTCGTGGCACTGCTGTCAACGTAGGTTGAGTCCGGAGCCAGTTACGTAGCTGGGGTCGGGTGGTCACAGGGGTCACAGGATCTCAGTTGGCACTCTTCCAGGGATCCAGTTGCTGCAGTTCTGCCCCCTCGCTCACGCCAAGTCTCTGTGTCCAGCCTTGCTCTGAGCGGTGTGCAACTGTGCCGAGAATGACTGCAGGGGTGGGCAGGTTCTCCTGTCCTCCTCTGCAGTCATTCTCAGCATGGTCTGTTGGAGCAAAGTCGGTCACTTCCGAAGAAGAGGCTGGCTCCACTCCACGCGCTCCAGAAATAATCGTGGCGATGTCATCATGTCACTGCCATCACTTCCGGATCGGAGCAGGCAGTAGCTGACCGGCGTGCCCCAGGGCAGCGAACCAGAAAGCTCCACAGCTGCCCTGAGCTCTGTGTGAAACAGCACTGGAAAGAGATGCCACCAGTCCTAGCGTTTTTGCGCCCCGGTCAAGCCTACCAAAGCCTCCTCCATGGCACAAAAAAAGCCGCTCCACTTTAAATGCAGAGGAGAGGGTGGAGTGCAGTGGCAGGAAAAATTCCAGTGGCGGCTTGATTGCAAACACGACCGGAGCCTTCCCCAGATGACTGCCTCCTCCTGGCTGCTGGCGGGGTGGGATGGTGCCAATGCTGGCCATGTGGCCAGCATTGGCACAATTTGCCACCGCCCGCTCAGAGGGCAGCTGGCTTCTCTTCTAAGAAGCTGCCTGCCCTCCCTACCTCATTCCCTTTGAAGAAGATTCATAATTACCTTTAAGCTAAGCTGTTTCTGCAAGCAGACCAAAGTAGGATGGCTTCTCATCAAGTGCAGTAATTTAGCTGCCTATTTGGTATTTTTTGAATCAAGTCTTTCATGAATTAAATCAGATTTTTTTTGAGCTGGTGGAAGTTGAAAATGGACCCCTACCAACCCTCACTCTGATCTCCATCCCAGCACCCTAAGAACATAAGAAAAACCTTGCTGGATCAGGCCAAGGGCCCATCTAGTCCAGCTTCCTGTATCTCACAGTGGCCCACCAGGTGCCTCAGGGAGCCCAGGAGACAACAGGCTGCCTGCATTCTGTGGCCACTCCCCTGCATCTGGCATTCTGAGGTAAATTCTGAGGTGGCCAGTCAAGATTCTCCACAGCATTTCTCTTTGACAGCCACCAGAACCGGACGCTCCTCTTCAGACATGTACTCATAGGAACAGCCCCACTGGAGCAGGCCAAAGGCCCATCTAGTCCAGCTACCAGTATCTCACAGCGGCCGACCAGATGCCTGAGTCATGCCGTTCCTGACTTGCCAAAACCTATTCCACCCTTGTAATACTGCTTAAAAAACACCCACACCCACAGAGTGGGTGTCAACCTCTGACCTGACAAAAAAAAAAAAAACCTCCCATCACAGCTTGGCCCACTGATGCATTTTTAGATCACAAAAAAAGCAACCTAGAGGGCCTAAGAACCATCCAGATTGGACTAGTGCCACAACCCTATTCCATGCCATTGGTGGTGATGCAGCCACACATTGACGGTATGTACTGCATCCAGCTGTGTGTTTGTGTGTAGCGGGGAATCAGGAGGCCTCTTCCAGGTAAGGAAACTTTTGTTCTCTATAATGGCAGCAAATCACATACACCAGGCAGACTCCCAATGGTCTACTCAGATCAGAAGCATACTGGGGCTTTAATACGCCCCCTTCGGCACACCTCGTGACACCATGACACGTAGCCCCATTCCCCTTTGTTAAGGAATTACACACATGCAAGCCAATTCTTAAAATAGACAGCTTCCCTGGTGTTGCTGAATGATCCAATTTTCATTTCTGAACAGTCTTTATAGCAGCTGCAGACTCCATCACAGCATAAGCACCGCACCACCTTCCGGGGCTTCTATTTGCTTGTGTCCATATTCATCCGTTCTGCCCCTTAAGCTGCAAATTCCCTCCCAGAACCTTTGCTTCCTCTGCCAGAAAAAGTAGAAACTTTATTTCAGAGGCATCCAGAAAAGGATGGAGAAGACCTATAATGGCAGCAAATCACATACACCAGGAATCAGCAACTTTTCAGCCAAGTGGTCGGACGTTCAGTGATGACACCATCATGCCATCACCAAACTTCTGGGTTGCTGAGCTCTTAGGAGTGGCTGCGTGCAGCTCAGCTTAGAAGGCAAAGCCTCCCACCCAATTTGCTATGCACAGAAACTGCAGAGCTAAGGCACAGATCCTTGTGAGCCTGGGCAGGCAGCTGTGCTGATCCCTGCTGGTGCAGAAAGCAGTTTCACAATCAAAAAACCAAAAGTAGCTTCTGATCCCAATTTTTTCACTGTCAGAGGCCTGGGGTGGGGGGAAATAGGTGGGGAAAAAACCCTCTGTCCCCAGCACCAGCGAGATCCTAGGGATCATGTGGCTGCCCTCCCCCTCTCCCTGCCCCTTGGGTTGTGACCCACCACTCTGGGAAGCACTGGACTAGAGTATCAGTTGCAACCCACTTTCTGGGTTGGAAAGGGGGACAGACAATAGCACCAACTCCATGGGTGCTGGTATGCTGTCAGTGTCAGCACCCACAAATGCTGGGCACCCCCGCACAGAGCAGAACGCCCAGGTTCAGCACTGTTCGTCGGAGCGGTCAGGCACGCTTCGCAAGGGCGAACAGTGAATAGGCCAAGCCGAGGGCAGCATGAGCATGCTCAGTGGTCGCGTTGCAGTCGAGCCAATGAGCTCCTTCCCAAGGCGTTGCTGGTGCCTCGGGAAGGAGCTCATTGGCTCGATCGCAACGTGACCACTGTGCCTGCTCGCACTGCCCTTGGCTCGGCCTGACTGCTCCGACGAACAGGCACGCTCTGGCCCAGCGCCAAACACAGGGGTGCCACAATGCAAGGCAGCCTTTTCCGAGCCCAGACCGTGGCTCGCTTACCTGCCCCGGCCTCAGAAGGGGTCAGCAGCAATCTTTGCAGCAAAGGAGACAGATGTTTCACAACGACATCAGGAGTGTAAAAGTGTAGCTTGGTGCAGAGGGCTAAATGTTGCCCCAGAAGTGACATCACAACAGGAAGTGACACCACCCTTGTATTTTTGTTTTCTCAGGGGGGTTGGCCATAACTTTTGATAGAATGAAGATATCATACTCTAGTTTGTTTCATTGCATTCTGCATGAAATTCCACAGGATATACATGTTGCAGTTTCACACCACACACTCCAGAACTAGTGGAAACTGGCAT